>CM035793.1:15683084-16023084 GCA_020466265.1 Siphamia tubifer | reverse complement strand
ACAACTTCTTCAAACATTTTTCATGCAAAGATTTGTGCAATGAACAAATGCCTAAATGGTGTCGGGGTGACACTCTTCAACCAAGACCTACTCTAATAAATTTAGATTAACATGACATAAGCAATTCATGATATAGGAAAAAATAGGTAAATTGGCTTGTCTCATCATCTGAACCCACTTTATCCTCACTAGGGTCACTGGGGGCCTAATCCAGCTACAATGGGTGAAGGCGGGGTACACCCTGTATGAGTCTCCAGTTCATCTCAGGGCTGAACATATATAGACAAACAATCACTCTCACATTCACACCTATGGGTAATTTAGATTAACCAATTAACCTATTAGTGCATGTGTTTGGATGGTGGGAGGAAACTGGAGTACCTGGAGAAAACCCACACAGACACAGGGGGGAACATGCAAACTCCACACAGAAAGGTCTGGTGTGGGAATAGAACCAGGGTCTTTCTGTCTGTGAGGCATGAGTGCTAACCACTGCACCATCGTGTCGCCCTCAGTGATTATGTATGTTCATAAAAGCTCAGATTAAAGTCAAAGGTTATTATATTAAAACAAACAAAAAAAAAACAAAGAAAAAGTCATTGTTAACCACTGCTCCACTGTGCCAACCTGCAGAAAATTGTACATAATCATTTACACCTTCCAAGAAATGAGAATTTATGTGCACAATTGACACCATGATAGTGATTTTGAGAATTTTAATTGTGATTTTAGAAATATAGCAAAACAACATTTTCTTTTTTGTCACCTCACTGTGTATTAACCTTCTATAGTATAACAACCAAAAGCAGTCAAGCGTGTGTTTCCTGCAGTTTTCCAGTGCATGTTGTATAGTTTGTTGGTGACTCATTCTCTGTTGAGGCTGAAAAACATCTCAGAAAAACAACCTCTGCTAACCCTAACTTTTAATAACATAATGCAATTAAAACCAAGACTTTGTATCCAAAACACATCCATCACACACATATGCCATCATTCAATAGGTGTCATTTCTGATGTTAAAGCCCTTTAGCAAACACCTGTTTTGACATACAGTTCCTCCTTTACAACAAACTGATAATACATTTAGCTGCTCCTTTTATTAGTCTACTCTCTTCTATGTTGATCAGTTTCACTCTGTGTAGCAAGAAAGAACAATTATGACTCGCAATGGATTTCAAGTGCCTATTCTGAAGTCGCCACATTTCAGGTTGTTCGTCACCTCTTCAACTTTATATTTTTTCCTCAGTCACTTCTCTTTTATTCAGGCAGCCTCAGGTTGTGTATATGTGTCCACAGCACCATGAATTTGTTAGTGTTGGTCTGTGTATTGACAATGAAAAGAGGTTGGTTGGTAAGCTACTGTGCTCTGGGGAACACGCTGTACCAGGCAGAGTGTTCTGCAGAGCAGATGATTGCTACTGCACTTCTCACAGGTAATCACCGCTAAACAAGCCAATAAATAGAGGATGAGAGTGAGCAGACACACACAAACACACACACACACATATGAAGACATACTTGCATGGGCACGCAGACATACAGACAAAAACACACATGCACCAAATTAAGAACACTTAAGATTCAACCATGACTGAACCTTATTCCAGACTGAAATCACTGCTACCAAAAGGAAGTGAACACAGAAACAAACAAAAAAAATGACTCCTCCTTTCATTCCCTCATCCTGCCGATCTTTTCACTCTTGAGTGACCCTGACACTACACGAGTAAAAGACGAACATGAAAAGCAGAAGATTCACAGTAATTGCAAATGGAAAGAAGTATGCCACGTAATATGATATTCAGTTCTAAACGCAGCCTCTTGAACTACAGCATGTTATCTCCTCCAGGCACAAGCTTCACTTCTCCTTTATCTGTG
The DNA here is from genome assembly GCA_020466265.1 of Siphamia tubifer. NCBI lineage: Eukaryota > Metazoa > Chordata > Actinopteri > Kurtiformes > Apogonidae > Siphamia > Siphamia tubifer. The sequence goes on along the minus strand of CM035793.1, from coordinate 16,021,206 downwards.
CCTGATAACCTCTGTAGGATATTTTTTTTTGTTTTTGTTTTAGAATGAGACATTTCCCCTCATTTGGATTGAAGTACTGCTCAAAGACACAGTACGTAATAAACCCAGAGGTCAAAAGTTCAACACATCCAAAAACGAGTGCCCTAGAGTGAGCAAACATAAAGCTCCACTGACTTAATGGAAACATTTAAAAAGTTTAATTGAATGGTGACGCCTATTTATATGAAGTATAAGCAGATAATTAACATCAACTGTCTTGAGTAGTAACACATTTGTCAAGACAAAGTGTCCCACAGAGCACACTTTCTGTTCCTTTATAATTTCATAAGATGTGTTTCCTTTTATACACACAATTCAAGCCCTTAAAAATCATGCTCACATTTTTTTAACAAATGATTTCTGGGGCTATATAATGGGCTTAAGCTATTTGCACTCTTTCTCTGATAGTAAAAAGGGAGTGGGATTCTATGGATTAGAGCAATGCCAATTAGACATTCACCCTGGCAAGGTTAATGAAGGATTAAGCCATGAGTTGGCACTCCTCAGAAATCCCAGAACCTATCTGCACATTACAAAACTAAGAAAGAAGTAATTTTTTGAGAGTCATTTAAGCTGCACATTCAGGTTTTCTGATAAAGACAAATAAGGTAAAATTCAGCTTCATTGTGGTTCTTGTGTTAGAGCAAGGGTGTCAAACTCATTTTAGTTCAGGGGCCACATTCAGTCCAATATGATCTCAAGTGGGTCAGAACAGTCAAATATTAACAGTGAAATAAGTTAAAGAAGAAAAGCACCTGGAGAGCAGAGACTCCACCAAGGCAGATCAGCCCCCCCCCCCCCCCCCCCTCCACTCATCACTAACCAACCTTTATCCTTTCTTCCTGAAAATTACAGCCAAATCTGTCCATAATGTTTTAGTTATCTTGGACACAGACAGACAGACAGACAGACAAATGGATAAATTCCAGCAAAAACACAACATTCCTTGACGGAGTAATAAGTGTAATTTTAACAATATCACTGATCTACAAGGAAAATGCTAAATAAAAAACAAATAGTTACTAATAATGAAAACTAAAGTCTTAAATGCTGGTTGGTGCAAATTTCCAAGATAAGTTTGGGTTCAAAATGTGAAATTCTTAGGATGAACAAGAGAATAAGTTTTAGTCCAAATGAATATTGGTCTCAGATCTACCAGATCTACTTCAAAACACTGTCTGAACATTATGATCCATTCACTTTACAGGTTCTTTCTAGTGGAATATTTACAAACTCACTAATCGCAGTGGATCTAAAACTAAATAAAACATTTGACATACTGTATAATTTTACTTTATATGCTCCTAAACTAAGAAAAAATGTAATTATTTATTAGTTATTGTGTCTAGTATTTTACTGGTATTCCACTCTTGATCACACTGGTCTGGATGTGGAAGCTGAATTCAAATAATGTTTACACCATTGATTGTCATAATCTTCAGTGTAATTTATGTAATTCAGGAATTCATCCCACAGTCCAGATTGGACCCTTTGGCAAGGCTGGTTTTGGCCCACATACCATATGTTTGACACCCCTGTGCTAGAGGTAGTGCATCACAGCTAGATATAATGAATTTTACAGTGCCATCAAGTCAAACAGTACTATCTATAAACAGACTGTGTTGTTTGAAATGACAAAACAACCGTCTGTGTATGGATTCTGCTCCTATCAAGACAATAAATGGTTGGACTGAAATAAACACCGGCTTTTCTGTCCGTTATCCCTCTGCCCAAAACAACACAGGAAAGAAAATGAGCCGACTAGCCAGTGGTTTCAGTGGCGTCTGGCTGAGATCGAGTTCCACAATACGTTTCCTACCTGCACCAGGTTCCAACCCTCCAAGGACTCTGCGATGATGGAGGTCACAGAGGGGCACACGCCGCCGAAAATCATCAGGTGTTTGGGACCGTAGCATATGGCGTCAAAAAAGGCCCTCAGCCCCTTGGCGTTGTCACACTGCAGAGAGAGCAGGGGACAAAGGCAGAGAACATTTAGATTAGTTTTTGTTAGTAAATAAAGGAGGAAGAAATAAAGAGGCGAAAGGTTCAGACACATTGTATTTACAATGAAATGTTAGCAGCGACAAAGGACGCCACAGGAGAGGAGACGGAAGAGAGGAAGAGAGGGGAGAGTCCGACATTTGAAAGAGAATATTAGATAATATTTCATCCTATTTCAGCAAAAGAGAGGTTGAATGAACACTCTATGTCATCTGTCTGAGTGCTTCACATGCCCTATGTTCAGTTAGAAAAAGGCAAAAATACAGATAATATATCAATACATATGATTGAACAACAATGGTTAAAGATATAAGTTGTCAAATCTGGATAATGATGTGCAGGTATCAGTAACCATTTCTGAATATTGAACTAATCATCTGGTTTATGTGTAAATAGCTCATCATTATCAAAATTCTAGATTAGGATCATCATATGTGATTGGACTATAAAATGGCAAAACAATCTGTCCCAATGTCCAATATGTTTTCTTTGCATTTCCTGTTGTGGTTCACAGCCCAAAAGTGATCAGTTCACCGTCATTAGAGGTAAAAAAAAAAAAAAAAAAGAAAGAAAAAAAAGAATGAATATAAATCAAGCAACTGACAACTGATAAATCAATGACAGAACTGACAACTATAAATTAATGTGATGTTATAAATGACCATGTGCATGTGACCTCTGACAGGTTTCAGACCAGTTTATATCCACTTCTGTTGAGTTCACTGCTTGTCTTTGTGCTTTATGTTCGTTGTGTTAGAGCTGTTTATTTCTTACAATCTTTTGTCAGACAGTTGAATGAGTATGAAACAGTTATTCACCTGTAATATATAAAGACAGCATGTTAACAAGCAAACATTTCCAGTTCATAATTCTAATCTGCTGATAAAATCATACGCCAATTCTAATATTGTCGCACTGTGACTTAATGTGATGGATATATGTGAAACAGCACCTCCACTGGTGTCATTTTAGTGCAAACCTGCCAGCGGAATTACATTTAATTCATTACCGTGGCGTGTTGTGTGTTAGTGTGTGTTTTCAAACTATCATGTAAAACAATGCAGTTCGCCGGCTGCAGAAGGGCCCCCGCTCTGATCCAATGCTGCAGAATGCAACCAATTCATGTCACTATAGCAACCGGAGAAAAAGCCTGTGCTAAAGGGAGAGAGAGAAATAAGAGAAGAGAGGCAAAAAAAAAAAAAAAACAGTGTAGGTTCATATTGATTGCTACATGAGCTGGCTAACTGGTTTTGCTGTGATTTCCTGATTTCCACAGTGTGTAATGATATTCCTATCAGCAGTAAACACTTCCCCCTCAGTATTCTATTATTGCCACTCAATTCAGGATGTGTTCCTGTGCGCAGCTGGTAGATAGATGGACTGACTGACTGACTGAATGGCAGGTGGTGGTGGTGGTGTGTGTGTGTGTGTGTGTGTGTGTGTGTGTGTTTGCGCCTTCTGACACAGTCCATCTCATCTGGAGAGTCATTTGACCTTGTTAGCCATCAGTCGGCAACTGAATGAGATTTCCCACTGAACAACAGCACAGTGGGCCCTCCACAGTGCAGATTGAAAAACTGAAAATCGAATGTGGAAGAATGAGAGTCCTAACCAGACATATACGACTATACATTGTGATCTCATGGTAACTATGTTAGGATGTGGCAGATGCGACGGCTGGGACATGTTTACATGGTCTGTTATCGGTTTACATTTTTTTAAAGGAAGCTAGTTTAGTAACTGTACTACGTAGACAGACCACATAGATACTGTCCAGTTTCACTGCAAACTAAGCAGACAGCTCCTGTACTCTGGATCCCACTGTCATATTTAACCATCAGCCGCTTTTTCTGTGAATATTTTATAAAAATTTTGAAATGGAAGACTAATTATTACCAAAAAAAACACACACACACACACAAATTTGCGCAGTGCAAGTACATTCATGCCAAAAGAGAACAATGCATGCTGTAATACCAGTCAAAAATAGACTAGATTGCGGATATGCCTCAGGTGAAATGAGAGGCAGAAGATGTGATTAGACACAGTGGGGATTCCTTATCCTAGCCACACAGCTGAATAAAACAGCAGGCTATTAAAGGAGATATCCTATTTGCATATTCTTATCATTCATTTCTCTCCAGCTGGTCATACCAAGATGGGCTGGTTGGACTGAAACTTTTAACTGGCTGCCATGCAACAGAGAGTTAATGTGGGCAACTAAACTCATCAATGTGAGTACATTAGAGCTTGGTAATATCGCAGGTTTAAGCTGACTTATTACGCAGACTGGCAATGTAGTGTAGGTGGCAAAGAACAGTTGTGTTCACAACTCCCTCTGCGGCAAATAAAACTGCTTTACAGCATTATAAACACAACAGACAGTGTGTGTGTGTGTGTGTGTGTGTGTGTGTGTGTGTGTGCAGTGAGGAAATCTGACTAGGATGACAAAAACTGAGTGAAATTGTCAGGTAATTTGTATAAAGCCGCCGGCATGAGAGTTTCAGAAAGTATTACATCATGGATTTTGTTGCTTTAGTGTTGCTCATCTGACGAGTTTATTAAAGTCAGTTTTAAACTATTACTAAACATTAGAAAGGTTAAGTCAATTTCAATCCGCAGGTAGAGAGAAATAAGTGTTCCGTTACAAAGTTGTCAACACTAAAACGGATCACACATCACAGATGATGAGATCAGTGGAGTGAAAAATCAGAATGAGAAAATTGGGTTCAGTAACACAATGAAGAAAGGTTTATTATTTAATAACATTTTCATATTAGTGTTTCTGACTACGATTTCATTACATTTTCATTAACTACACATTTTCACAATAATCCATCTGTCATGTTTGCCTTCTTTTATTGCTTTTCACATTCGGTCGGTCTTTACCTTATATAGGGCAGTTTATTTATTCATTTCTCACATGCTTCAACCTAAATTCCTGTCTTTCTTCTTTTATTTCGAAATATATTCATAAATAGGCTTAAAAAATGTGATTTTATGACATCTTGTATGGTGTTGGCTTCCAACTGAATTTTTTTTCCCACTTCAGAAAAACCATTTTGGTAAAAATAGCGCCATGATATCATTTTTGCCCCCATCATTCAGCTACAAAAACAGTTTTGCATGAAAAATCTGATGACAATGGAGCACCTTCAATCATGCCAAAAAATGTCAAAAGCCTGAAATCTTTTTACAGAGAGATGACACGAAAAATAGATAAGAGAGAGAAAGAAAACTGGCTCTGAAAATACTTTTTGCCTTGTTCTCCTCGCAGCCCTCTTAACTTCCTTCATCCTGTGTTACTTTTGCTGGGCACGCATGCACACAAACTGTTGTGACGGCTCACGGGGCTTTGACTGGTGTGTTGTCATGCCAACGGTGTGACAAATCCACACTTTGTGCGCGAGATGAGGGAGGAGGCCGCGGCAGGACGGTGTACCAATGGCTATATTTAGCCTCTCATTAGGTAGCACAACCACTCAGACATTAATCAATACTTATTCAGCTATGGAGACGCTGTAAAGCTTAATGCGGGTTAAACAAAGAGGAATAGAGAGGAGAGAGGTGGTGGAATAGAACACAACACAAAGAGCGAGAAGATGCTGAGACAGTGAAGGTGATGGGAGAAAGGGGAGGACATGAGGAGGGAGACTGAAGAGGAGTGGAAAAGGTACGAGGCTGACATAAAGAGCTGACTAATAAACCAGTGTAATAACCCTCTATCATTTCCCCACAGTGGAGTAATTCATGGCTGTTAGATGGATTCAGTGCTTCTTTATGAAATCCTGTAGTATTTTAATTGATTATATTAGAAATATTCAGACCTCCTTATGCCACTCTTCCATTACACCAGCCCACACTTCCATCATTTCCTTCCAACATTCAACAGTATTAAGACATGCTACGTGTTTTTATAGGCAGTCAGTAAGGTGTATCCAATTTATTTTTATGCTCCAAATAAAGTACAAGAAGAAATCATATGTAAGTACTGAGGGTGGTGGGGGGGTGGGGGCAGGGGGGACAGGTACAATGACGAACGTATAGCAGCACTTATCTCCCAAATCGAGCAGCAAGAAATACTACAGCACTTTATTTCCCTCTTCCCCACTCTGAAATCTAATTCCTGGCATTTGGAGGCCATTTGGAGCAGATCGATGGGGTTAACGCCCGTAGTAATCTGTTTGACCGCCTTGGGAGATGGCCAAGGAAGGTGTGTGTGTGTGTGTGTGTGTGTGTGTGTGTGAGGGGTGGGGTAAGGTAGTATGAGGGCTGATCACTGAAGAACCTTAGATGGAAACTCAGGGGAGGCATATAATCCTGTCTAATGTCCGAGATCTATCCCCAGGAAATTTACTTCAGCCAACCACAGCTTGACATGCTCGATCTTGACTGAAGTCCGTCTCCCGTGCCTCCATTTATTACAGTACCCAGGCTGCAGTATATTTACGGTTTCTAATTTATTTTTTTTATTATTTTTTTTTTTTACCGTTTCCTTTTCATCTTGACATTTTCCTGCACCTCCGCCCCATTACTGATGGGACAGGTGGCTATAAATGACTTTATTTCAAATACTCCATTACATTTTCCTTCCCAGTGAACTTAACACAAAGCTATAGAGAGATGTGTTTTTATTGATTTATCATTACACAGTGACATTAGCCTACTGTTATGGCGCTACTGATAAATCACACTCAATTAGGTTAAATGTGAAGAAATAGCCATCCTGAAACATTACACTTAAATGCAGTTTCACTTTTTTCCCCCCTTATTTCATGAAATAACATTAAATATGTATTTTACAGTCCAGTGTGTGCCATTTAAACAGGATTTAATGGCAGAAATGGACTATAATATGTTATGTTTTCATTAGGGTATAATCACACAAAAAGGAGATTCATTCTGTTTGTGTTACTTTGGAATGACTCATTTATATGTACAGAGGGAGTGGGTTGTTGTTCACAGAGTCCACCATAGTGCTACAGAAGCTCACAACAAATTCCCCAGTTCTTCTATTTTATCAGTGGGAGGCAACCAACATGAAGGTGCATTAACATCACATAGTATATTTCAGTGCAGACTAGAGTTAATGCACCCCCTTAAATGAATTATATTGGCTTTTTTAAATGGAATTATGTCTTCTAAAACATTTCCCTGTGGTCTACATAAACTGTCAATGCTCTGCTTGGGTCTGAATACTTCATTAATTCAACTCTGCATGTCCATTTTCAACCCTATTTCAGAGTAATGACACCAGAAAGGTCATTTTGAGTGTTGGCCCTTTAAATAGGCATGACCTCACCCCCTTCCAACTTGTAGTAGAGTAATGTTGTTAACACACAAACAAACTCCAACGAAAACATAACCTCCTTGGCGGACCTCTCTTCATTTGAAGGGGGGAGGTCTGCCTTGGCAAAGGTTTGTGCTCTCAGAGTGCTTTTCTAGTTAATTTATTTATCTTACTTGAAAAATGTTTCATTCACAAATGTAAGTTCTGTAACAACAACAAAAAAAAACCCTTTTTTTTTTTTTAAAGATGTTGAATTTTATTTAACACTGATGGATAAATCTGGAAAGCAAAAAGGCTATGAAAAAACATCTATATCTGCCCTTATTTGGACATTGTATTATAGTATATTCGCCCTTTGCAAACATGTCATTTTGTTGTTGTATACTTTATTTGTATATTCTACTATTCAATAAAGATGTAATGGGGGAAAAAAACTAAAACACGTTGTAGAAATCAAGTAAATGTTAACATGGCTTTTAAGCACCTAGAGGGTGCAAATTCAGAATTTTTAAACTATTAGGGTCCAAATGCATCCATAATTATGAATGAAAAAGTCATAAAAGTGACTTTAGCAAAATATGATCCCTTTAACTAAAATAATAATAATGAATAATAATGGATTGGATTTATAAAGCACTTTTCTGGCCACTCAAAGTGCTTTACATTATTGATCCATGATTCATTCACTCTCACATTCTCACTCTGGTAGTGGTAAACTACATATGTATCCACAGTTGCCCTGGTGCAGACTGACAGAAGCATGGCTGCCATTTTGTGCCAACAGCCCCTCTGACCACCACCAAACAGTCATACATCAGTGTGAGTGACACTGTAGGCAAGGAAGGTCAAGTGTCTTGCCTAAGGACACAATGGACTGACTAGAACAGAGCAGGATTCGAATCACTAACCGTTCGGGTTGTGGATGACCCGCTACCAACTGAGCAATGGCCACCCCTAAAATGTCAAAAATTAACAAACATAGTCACAGGCTCTGACACTAGATATCACAAAATATCACATGCTGTACCTTTAAAGAAAATCTCTTCACCATTTGAAACTTTCATTCATTTTCTAAACTGACTTTATCATCACTCAGGTCACAGGGGTCGTTGGAGCCCATCCCAGCTACTTAAAAGCGCAGGCGGGGTACACCCTGGACATGTGACCAATTCATCACAGGGCTGACGTACAGAGACAAACCCTGTCACATTCACACCTATAGGTAGTTTAGATTGACTAATCAATGCCTGTCTCCAGATGGTAGGGCGAAGCCAGAGCAGCTGGAGACAATCCATGCAGACCCCACACAGAAAGGCCCCACCCCCCCAACAGGTGTTGGAATCGAAACCAAGACCTTCTGCTGGCTATGACGCACAAGTGCTGCACAAATATGATCATTTGAAACACTTATCACAAAATCAGTATTGTCAAACACATATAGATATAGAGTAAAGGAAGAAAAAACACATAAAAAAAAACTAAAGCAAAGAAGACAAGCTACATCTTCAAAATATGAAAACCTGACAAACTCCACTGTGACAATGCTGGACTGATTTCTAACTACAGTACAGTAAGCTTTCAGAACTAATAATTCAACAACAGATATTCCCTTTTCACTGCATCTGTCTCCAAATACCCCTGCAGAGTGTGTGTTGTCTGTGTGTGTATTGCCATGTGTACGGGTGTGATATTGTGACAAGAACAAGAGCTGATCAGAGCACTAGGCTGGAGCTAACCATGATGAAATGCCTTGTTAGCGCTGCAAACAGAGGCAGCTGCACCTGTCTCTGGTTTAATGGCAAATTACTGCACACAAATCAGCAACCTGAGGTCCAATACTGCACATATAGTGTGTGTGTGTGTGTGTGTGTGTGTGTCTGTGTGTGTGTGAGCAAGAGAGCAATATGAAAGGGGGGAGGACAACAGAGACAAACCTGATCTGATGTCAGAGGCAATCTGTCTTTAACACACTGCATTTACTGATGACAAGGCTTTAACAGCACAGGTGATTATTACCAAGAGAAACACTCAAGGAATTCACCGAAAATGTGTCTCTTTAGTGTGTGTGTGTATGTGTGTGCATGTTGACACGCATTCAAAGATTACGTCATATACTGGAGTGAAAAAAAAATGTCTGTTTGGAAATACACCTCACAAAATACCCCTCCAGTATGTCTGTGTGGGCCCTATAAGGGGCTGCATATATGGGTCCCATGTGGGTTTGTCCATAGTTTCCATGGTAACCCCACATGTGTCGGTCCATATTAGAATGTGAATCATTTTTTTTGTCATTGTACCAAATACAAGAAAAATGAGGTAGAGCTCTCACGTTTAGTGCAACAATTTAAAGGGAAATGCCAGAATAAGAACAACCAATAGTAGTAAAAGGTAGTGGTTTACATTTAAAAATAAAAGTAGTGTAATGTAAGATATTTGTAAAACATGTAGTGCAATGACACGAAAAAATAAATATTGTGGAATAAATGGTGTGGAAAAAAAATAAATAAAATAAATAATAATATAAGCAATAATAAATAATGTTCAGATCTCTGATTCTGATATGGACAAACACATGTGGGGTCATTATGGAAAGTGCCGATAAACCTACATGGGACCCTTATATGCCAAATGTAACCCGTCTGGGGCCCACATGGACATGCCTGGTTGGCATGGTAAATTAAATAATATATTTTACTGGTCCTGAATAATTTTTTAAATTTTTTTTAATGAAAACATGACTGTTTGGAGTTGTTTGCGCATGCATCTGTGCAGAGGTGCACACATGTGGATCCAGATGTGGCCTAATAGTTGCACTGCCTTTGTCCATTCGCTGAAGATGATCACAACATATGAGGCTGGTAGATGACAGAGGCAGGTACTGATGACTGGACAGTTGACAGGACATAGAGGCTCTGGGTCTTTGACGGGGTGCTGTTGAAGTGTGAATGCGTTCTGTTCGGATGCTGATGCTGTTTTGTCGTTGGCAGGCTGTTGTCTGCCTTATGCAGCATAAAATGGTTCCAAACATTTACTATTAATTAACTATTTTAAATAACACATAGATAGTCAAGAGCAGATGCACCTGTTCTGTTGTGTGTCTGCAGGTTTGAAAATGGTCGCAAGTAATTTTACGTTATGTGTTCAGCTTTTGGGCGGTGTGTTTTTCCAATCACCGATCAGGCTGTTTTTGGTCAATATTGGCTGATTATGATTGACAGCTGTTTGATCGGTGCAACACTAGTGTGGATTTGTGTATTTACCTATTTGAATGTATCTTATATTTATTATTTGCTAAGTGACGTGTGTGTAGGTTTTTGCTTGTTTTCGTTTGTTGTTTTTGTTTATGTTTGAGAAGATTGTATTTTTTTTAATAGAATTTTTTGGTGGAAAAAATGTACATTGTTAAGAAAATGTTTAAAATATTTTTTGTTCAATAAACAAAGTTGAAAGAAAAAAAAACATGATAACATGTTTTGATAAAAAAAAAACATGTATTCCTTCTCAAAGTCAAGGAAGGATCCTTTGGGAATTACATCCATAACACGACTGAACCTCATCAGGTTTTGTTGAACAACTGAGGCTTTCAGACAATTATTTCACTGACGCAATATGCATTTAAATGCATGATTAACCAAAGCAAATTTATTACATTATATAGTTCACTTCACACAGAAGGAACAATTCTGTGATGAAAAAATTAAAATGCTTAAAAAAAGCAAAGAAAACAAAGTATATAAACTCCAAATAAGACAACTCTATAAATAAGAATCTCATCATAGTTTAATCAGAAACGTATAAAGCAATACAGATATTTTTAAATAGGATTTAAAACCTAATTATAAACCACATTTTTTTCCATGTTATATCAGAACATCAATGTGTGAAGAGTAAACGTGTAATAATTAGAAACCTAGCACATTCAGTCAGTGAGGTACTGACTGAAAAGGTGGAGCTGCTTGTTGGTACCACCTTCATTCGTGTTTTCATTTCCATCTATTAATAACTGTGTCAGATATATGTGTTTCTGCACCACAGAATTGGCAGCAGGGCCTTCGTGATGACGCAGCCTGCACACTCACTACACAGCTCCATTCATGGATGTGCTGATCAGGAGGAAGGACGATCAGCTGACCGATGCAGGATTATTAGGGAAGGATTCATGAGTTTGAGAAACTGCTCTTACATACATCATCATGTCCATTTTTTTTTGGGGGGGGGGCAAAGATGACACGCATTGAAGTTGAAAGTAGATATTTTATGTCATTTCATCTCATTTTGATTCACTTCTGTTCTGCGACTCCACAATGTAGTAGATATTTGATTGAATTCCTGCTTTTTTCCCTTTTGTAACATGAGGGTTCACTGGTGGTTAATGGTTCATTTTTTTTATAAAATGAGGCAGCAGAATGGAGATGAGTTTCCATCAGGGATGGGAAGTAACAAAGTATAAGTACTTTGTTACTGTACTTTACTTCAGTATTTATTTTTCTGGCAACTTTTTACTTTTACTCCCTACATTTTTTCATATATATCTGTACATTATACTCCTTACAGTCTCAGAATAAGTTGGTTTTTGAAACTAAACAGTTTCTAAAGTAAGTCACTTTACAGGAAAAATCCGAGGAGGAGAGAAGGAGCACAGGGTCAGTAGTAGAATCCTGCACAGCTCCACTTATTCCAAACTTTACAATTTTATTTTATTTTATCATATCTTTGCCCACTACCTTGTATTCACTAAAAACTACCAACATTCCCAGTATTGCTCACCTTTATTATATGCTACAAATGAGAATATTTAAATGTGTAAATAATAATTCAGCAATCTTAAATGTAAGTAGTTAATTTAGCATTTTAACAAATACATGAATCATATTTTCCCTGAAATATGAATTTACTCCACAATTTAACTTTACATTTCTTTAACATGAATGACCTTAACTTCTGAGCCTTAGCCTGTCATAAAAACAACCTAATAATAATCAACAATGTAAAATGGATTTATGATCAACTGGAGACACAATAATAACGATAATAATAATAATTTATTCATTACTATTATTGATTAGATATATATAGCACTTTTCTATTAAGGCACACTCAAAGCTCATACAATGGAACATTATTCATTCACTCACACATTCACACTACTGTACACATTACTGTATCCACAGTTGCCCTGGGGCAGACAGAAGCGTGGCTGCCGATTTGCACCGACAGCCCCTCCGACCACCACCGAACATTCATACACCAGTGTGAACATCAGCAGCACTGGAGGCGAGGAGGGTGTAGTGTCTTGCCCAAAGACACAACAGCGCATCACCAGGACAGATTCGAACTGCAGACCGGTTATTGGAAAACCCGCTCTACCTCCTGAACCACAACCACCCGTTGTGCCTGCTGTGAATTGCCAACATATGCAGTTGTGGAAAAAATTATTAGACCACCAAACATCATCAAAACAGTGATCATGGAATCAAGTACTAACTCATGTGTGCATCATGTGACTAAAACAGACAGAAATAAAAGCAGCATTTTGTCAGTACAATGGCATAGATATTGATGTAGGAAGTGAAGTCATTTGGTTTATTATCAAGAAAACATGTTAAATAGATAGATATCCTGTGTGAAAATTAAACTGTTATGAACTATTTTTGTCATCATTATTTATTTATTTTTTACCTTTAGTCATACAAGGCATTAAAATGAACAACACATTGTACAAAACAAGGGATGGTCTAATAATTTCTCCCATTACTGTACACACAACAATGTGCATGCCTATTGCATGTTTTGTCATTATTTTTTATCTGGTCTTAGCACTGCAGTGAAGCAGATGCAAAAGGCTGGCCTCAACAGCAGTTACATCTGCATCCTGCATGCACTCCTCATTGAATTACTTCCACATCTCCAAGCTAGCGAAGGAAATGTGAGCCAAGCTGAATCCAGTGATTGCTAAAACATATGCTCTGCATTATAAAGCCCTATAGAGTTAGCAGGGTGTAGCCAATAGGTCAGATCTAAAGGAGATTATCTATTTCCCCTTGTACAAACCAAACTAATCCTCTAAACCCACCATGGCTGTCGATATCAACTGCTCTCAGAGGACAAATGGGAAGTGCATATATACGTGTGAATCACTCTGTAAAGTTATAATACCTCCAAAAATGTAAGCTGCTTCACTCAGGCAGATGTTCCTACTTGTGTATTGCAACAATTTAATAATAATGGAGGTTCCCTTGAGTTCATCGGGACCATTAATCTGTCAATTAAGGTCAACATCTCCTTCTCCAGGCTACTAAGTTCACTTCTCACACAACATTAGCAGCCCCATCTCACCCGCTTCCATCCTCATACACTCACATCTTGAAGAAGCTGGAGCTATTTGTTCCCCATCAGTGGACCCCTTAGGCAATTGTGAGGGTCCACTAGGGTATGACACATCACCCTCCACGCCTTGTCTTTCACTTTGTAAATGACCGTGAAGACATGGCTGGCAGGTAATTCACAGACTTTAGGAACCAGAGAGAAAGCAATAGCCCGAGCTTTTAAGTGAGATACATTGAGAAGAAGAGAGAGGGATGGAGAAGAGAGGAGGGGAGGGCAGAGGAGGGGAGGGGAGGGGGCCGGGCAGAGTTGTGTATGCAGTGAGCATCCAGGCTCTTTGTGGTAACATTTAGACATCGGGCTCCGGAGTATTTGAAAAGAGTACACACTGATTGAGTGAGAGGAGTAAAATAGAGACAAGGCAGGGGTGAGCGAAGTTGTTGGGAGTTTGTTTTTTTTTTCTCCCCAAAACTATTCGTTTACATTGCACACCTGACACACAAGGGGGGAAAAAAGGAGGGAATATTGGTCTTCTCTAGGGAGAGACTGGCCTTTAAAATCCACTGCGACAGACTGACTGATGGCAGTTTGCCCTCTATCTCCTCCTCTCTCTCTCTCTCTCTCTCTCTCTCTCTCTCTCTCTCTCTCTCTCTCTCTCCGCAGCCTGGCTCTTGTTATTGCAGTCAATCTATCTCTCGCTTTCTGGAGAGCTCAGATGGCCACCAGGATAACCATGATGGCACGCTGGAAGCCTCTTTGGTGGTGACAACTCTCTTTCTCACTTTCTGTCTCTCCACATGCACACACGCTCGTCCTTCTGCACTTACTTATTCTAAACATTTGTACCGCAGATGATAAATTATTCTTGAGCAAATGTGTCCCCAAGACATGACTATGAACAAACGCAGATGCAGAAATTCACTTGTGAATCTGATATGAGCTTGAATTGGCCAACGATAGTAAAAATCACAGTGAACACATTGCACCTTTATTAGCAATCTGTGCTGGGCAGGAAGCAGACGCTGTGTTAAGCCTATTACAGGTTGTAGTGCTTTTGACGAGGCCTGACAACAGCTGGAACATGTTGCACTAACCAGTGGGATGGGGGAAGGGGGGGGGGGGGGGGGGGGGTGGGGGTGGGGCAACATGTAATCCCACTGAACTGAGCCAGTCGTTCCCCGAGGAGATGCCAGACAGACGACACGGGAAAACACAGCAACAAACGTGATGAATCAGTCAACTTTGTGTCATTTAAGGTTTTTCTTCTTTCTTTTTTTTCCATCTGTCAACAAAAGTGGCACATCTGCACTTCATTTAACTGATTGGTTGATCTGAATAATAATCAGTTATTTGGCTCATTTCCTTAATTCAGTGATTCTTATGTGCATAAATAACAAATGTCTGCTTCTTTGATATCAAACCTATCTGTAGTATCTGCACATTTGCATTAAAATGGTCATATTACAGACCTTTACTAACATTGTTTAACTGTGATTTTGGCTAAGAAGTCAAAATACAGGGTTCTTGGTCGTACTGAGTGAACTGGCATCAACAGATAATAAAGAAGAAACATTGACGCTGATAAAAAAGACATTAAATGGAAAGAAAAATGTGTTTCCCCTTATGTGTGTTATGACCCTGGGTCATCATATGTCTATGTGTGCAGTATGTATATATTTTTCTGATGTGCTTATGTGATGTGTATCCCGTAGGGGTACTGTGCTTTTTCTTTTGTTGGTTCTACAGAAGAGGTGCGCAAACTTTTTTTTTTTTCAGATCTGATCATGTGGAGATTACCGGGGGCCAGTGGTCCCTTCTGACATTTTTTAAACAGTAAAAATTACATATAAATGCACTGTTCTGTAACAGTTTTATCTTGGCAGTGGAAGCTAATCTTAGCCACTTAAGTGTGAACACATTAAAACATGTATAGGTAGGTGTATATAGTTCTCCCTTTCTTTCCAAACTATCTGGAGGATCTGGAGTTGACAAAAGCTGAGCCATATGTTCATATTAAACATGACATATGAGGAAACATTACTCATCTATTACTCAGTAATGCTAAGTCTGTTCACATTTAAACTTAAAACATATGACTCTTACTCTTGTCTTTTATGACTAGGGGTTTATGATTAGGGGTTGGGAAAGGACATCGTCCTAGTGAAACTCTAGGCCGGGTGGAAACATGTGGAAACACAACTATTACATGTAGTAACCTTGTTGTACACTATTCTTTCTCTGTCTCACATATTCATTCATTCATTTCTAAACACGCTTCTTCCTCACTAGAGTCACAGGGGTCACTGGAGCCTATCCCAGCTACTTATGGGCGATGGATGAGTCACAGGGCTGACATATAGAGACAAAAAAACACTTTCACACTCTCACATATGGGCGTTTGAGATTAACTGATGAACCTATAGTGCATGTATTTTGGATGGTGGGAGGAAGAACCCACACAGACACATGGAAAACATGTAAACTCCACAAAAATAGGTCCCACCCTCATTGACTGTTGTTGGAATTGAACCCACGACCATCTTACTGTGAGGGTTGAGTGCTATCCACTGCACCATCAATATGTCATGTACTTTTATTGAATTTCTACTTTCCTTAAAGCAGCATATTAGATTCTTCACCAACTTTTATTCAAATCTGTAAAACCCAATTGATCGCATTAAGTGTCACAAATCTGTTCTTCTTTCTGTGATTAAACACCTGAATCATTTCCCTCATAGTGAACAAATTCAAAGTGTACTCCATCACAAACAGTTCATTTGTTTACATATCAAACCAAAACCAAACCATCACTTGGGCCTTTTTGGACTTTAGCAGTGATTCAAGTGCATAATCACAGTTACCTGGGTTTTATAAATCTGATAGAAAATCAGATGCTACTTTAATAATAAAGGCTGAAAAAAGAAATGACAAAACCTCATTACAGCTTCACTAATTAAATGTGTAACTGTGTGTAGCATCCACGCCGCTGCACTGTTATAGCTTCCAGTAAACGAAAAGTTTTGGGAACACAGACAAAAACCAAGTATAATGATTGATGAATCCAACGTCTGATTAGGAACATCAGTCACTACAGTATGTATCCTTCTATGATTCGTCCTTCCATTCATTTAAAACACTTCTGGAAGAAAACAGGACCTTTTTTTGACTGCCAGCAGTGTGTATTGAATTATGGGTGACTCTGTCCTTATCCTTAACTGTTTTTTTTTATGATTTTAAGAGCAATTTAAGGGTTAATTCACTTATAATAATTTCATTTAATAATCTTAAAATATAGTGAAGCTAATTTCATAAGAATTCATAATGAGTATTTTCCAAATGTAGGATTCATTGAAAGGAAAATGTGTTCTATATGTCCCTGGTATTAAAACTATTATACTCAAACATACACTAATTTGTATAAACAATACCATGCACTGAAAATACAATAAAATGTACAAAAAAATAAACCAAAATACACATAAAATACAATTGCCTGCACTAAAAACAAAATGCACTAATAAAAAAAAGCAAAATAAAATGCACTAACAATAAAACAACTTGCAAAAAAAACACTTAAACTGCACTAAAAAACTATAAAAATGTACTAAAAATAAACCAAGATACACTTAAAAATACACTAAAAAAACAATAAAATGCACTATAAATAAAATAAGATGCACTAACAATCACTAACCTGCACAAAAAAAAAACACAATAAAATTGAGTAATGTTGAAAATGTAAGGAACCGTTACTGTGTAAATTATTTGTTGCCTTCCATTTGAATACATCATTAGTCATTGCTTGCATGTTAAAGTTAGTTTGTAGCTAGAGACGTTGGCAGGAACACAGTTTTTTGACCGAGCTAAAGGAGCTGAACCATTTATTTGGTTATAAGAAGCCTTGTATGTATGGTGTATTTTTGTGTGTGTTTTAAGTAACCCTTTAAAAAGAAGACTTCATCTCAGTCCCTCACAAGTCCCACTACAATGATACCAAATAATTTTACAAAAATATGAGTATTTATATAAACAAGCTGTACATACTATAATACATCCTGTGAGTACTGTGTTTAAAAATATTTTTATAATTTACTGAACAGTCAAGTTTTTCCTGTTTGGGGTTTAAAACTGCACCCAAAGTTAATTCTTTACTATAATAGACTAGTATTATGAATGTCATGTACTCAGTAGACCCTCCGCTATATTAAATGGAATTGTATTCATTCATGTCAAAACATAACAGAAGTGATCTCATGACACTTTACAGATAAAACTCTAATTTTATAGAAACCCAACGGAAGCAAACAGTTGTGACTTCCCTCTAAAAGTGTGACTGGGCTTAATTAATATTAACAAAATTAATTCTATTAAACTCTACATGTGAAAAAAAAAGACTTTGTGCAGTTTGGTATATTGTTATGTTGAGTTAATGACATTTTACTTATTTATCAATTACATTTTATTCATTTTAGTTTGAATAATATCAGCTGAAAATTAATTATATTTTGTCAGTAAAGTCAACAATGTATAAATCAATATCATCCAGATATTTGGAAATATTAATTAATTCCACCTTAGTAAGTCTAAATGATTTTTTTGCAGACATTTGTTATATCTGAATTAGTATTTTCTAGATAACTAGAAAATATTAGACCGTTTTCCCACGCCTAATTGGTATTGCCCATCCCACATTCCCTCCCATACGTTCTGTTCATGACTCTTTGCTGTCATTTGTTGTATGTATGTAAGCGGTTCTGCCAGTGCTAGTGAATGGAAAAGAAAACTGGTGGTCCACAGGTGTTTAGATTGATTGATTGATTGATTGATTTATTTATTTATTTATTTATTTATCCCCCCAATGTTGAGCATAACGTTACACCCTCGCTCTCCATACTCCCATGGACGAATCCTCTAAAACAGGGCCTCCTAAACTTTTAAACTCATAATCTCCAAAATAACAATGCCCAAAACTGGTGACCCCCCACTATCCCCAATGTGACTGAAAAAATACAAATAAAAATGTGCACTCAGAACTGATGCAATTACTGTATAATGTGGTATGTGGAGGGTTGTGTTAGTGTTTATTTAGGAAAATGTGTCTGCTTTTCAATATACATTGGCCTCTTTATATTTATTTTTTGGGCTCAGTTGGTAGAGCGGGTAGTCCAATAACCAAAGGATTGGTGGTTCAAATCCTGCTCTGTCCTAGTCAGTCCACTGTGTCCTTGGGGAAGACACTTCACCCTCCTTGCATCCAGTGTCACTCACACTGGTGTTTGAATGTTCAGTGGTGGTGGGAGGGGCTGTAGTCTGCCCCAGGGTACCTGTGGATACAAATGTAGTTTACCACCACCAGAGTGAGAATGTGAGAGCGAATGAATGGGTCACTAATGTAAAGTGCTTTGAGTGGCCAAAAAATCATGATATAAATTCAATCCATTATTATTACCTAATAATAATGTGTCTGGTAATTAGCAAGATAACTCAAAAGGTTATGAACAGATCTTGATGAAAATTTCACGACATGTCGGGGGTGTCACAAGGAACAAATTATTAGATTTTAATGATGATCTGGAAGAGATTCAGGATTCTGGATCACTTTGAAATGTATTCTCCAGTTACCACAATGTAGAATTTCAAAGTGATCCAGAATCCAGAATCTCTTCCGGATTACCACCAAAATATAATCAATTATTCCTTGTCACGCCCCCAACACATGCTAAAAATTTCATCAAGATTCAAGATTCAAGATTCCTTTATTGTCATTCAACGTGTACCAGACAGGTACCCAGTGGAACGAAATTTCGTTTATGTCTGGCCCAATTTAAAAAACAACATCATTCTTAAATTAAAATATGTACATATGAGATTTTGTACATGATAAACTCTACAATTAAAATAAATAAATAAATAAGTAAGTAAGTAAAAACAACCGTCCATAAGTTTTTGAGTGATCTTGCAGACAAACAGACAAACTCTGGCAAACACATAACCACCTTGGCCGACCTCTCTACATTCGCAAGGGGGGTGGGGTGGCGAGTTGAGCTCTCAGAGTATTTTTCTAGTTTCATAATGTGACCCTGTTAGTTAAACATGTAGACTGAACAACACCTTACCTGTTTGTCGCTGCTCATTTATAATAGAGCTTTTTTGTCGTTACTTGACATTCATGTATCAAATGTCCCCCTTTGGAATTATTAATGTTAATCTGTTGGAATCACTTCAAGGGTTATCTCAAGAGGTTTCTCAAAACCAATGTGTGACCTGGTGTGCCATGACCCCCATTTTGGGATCTCCTACTCTAAGGCTTGGCTGAAAAATGGAGTAAAAATGAAGATAAGAAAATATTTGGTTGAAAGTCAGTTTGGTGGTGAACAGCTGTCCAAGGCCATTTCAAAGGCTGTTAGCAAATCTTCCTCAATCTTCTTAGTTTGGAAAAAAAAATAAATAAAAATTGTGCTTCCAATGTACAGCAATCAAACACTTCACAGTGATTTTTTTTTCTCCCTCAAGACATTTCATTAAATACTATCTTGTACTTCTTTTGAAATCACTGACAGAAAATAAACTGAAAATGGACTGGAAATGAAAAATCACTTCCCAGCAAGACACTTGTTAGGTTATGTTCGTGCTCTTCAACTGAAGCAGCCTATAAAAAGTGTAATAAGAGAGTCCATAAATGGCCTCATAAATTTCATGTCAATAGCAGATATTAAACCTTTATAGACAACAACTGTGGAAGTTTTAACCCAGCCCTCTCTGTCACTCATTCTTCCCTTTAGCTTTTATTCTTCACTAAAAAAAATTCCGGAAAATTCCGGAAAATACAGATGCATGTATACAGTAGAGGTTCAAAGCATAAATGGCTTTGTGACTAAGTTATTGTAAAACCACAGACATTGTGTATAGCATGAAATTGAAAATGAGATCCTGTGTGGAAGGGTACTTTTCCCACTGTAATTATCAAACAGGTCACGTTTGTGCTTTGTGTGTTCAGACGACATTGCCAGTAGTCCTTCTTACTATTGGTTATCTAATAACGGCCACTTAAAGAGCACAAAACAAAACCATACACTACCGTTGACATTTAGTCAGGTCCAAAAGGACAAACATGGGCTTATTACTCATCCCTCTATGAATTAGTGGGTCCATTTTCTATTAGGAACTTTTTAGACAAGACAAAATGTTGTCTTTATTCTGCACAAGACAGATGGGAGTCTGGGAAGTGTAGGCTTGGAGTATGGAATTGGATTCAGAAAAAAAATGCCCCTTATATTGGTTGAGTGGGTGTACCTAGGTCTGTGTTTGTTTGTACAGAACAGGATGGAGCAGAGAATGGTTCAGGTTTTCCCTCTTTTCAGCCTAAGGGACTCTTCTGTCCATGCACATCAATCTTGTTACAGCAGAACACCACCTCCAAGGAATCCTGGCCCACATGGACGGGGTTTGGATGTACTTCCATGCTTTTAGCCCTCATCTTTTTTTCCCCACCCACTATTTCCTTTCTCTGTTTAATCAACATATCTCCCTGACGCTCTCGTTCATTCACACACTAACACTTCCTTGCATCTCGCTGTCACCCACTGCCCCCACCTCTCATTCATCTCTTCCCTGTCTCTCTCGCCTCTCATCTCTCAGTTTTAGGAGCTTTAAAGTTATTAAGGGTCATGGCTGTAAGCATTGCATCATTAAAACATCTTATGTAGATGTTAATGTAGGTTTCTGCTCAATCCAATTAATTTCTTAGTTAATAATCTAAGCACATTTTTCAAAAGGATGCTTTTAGAAGACTGGACTGACATAACATGGCAAGAAAATGTGCTTATCAGTCATTAACATTAGCTGAAAACGGATTAAATAGACAGTGACAGGAGAGCACAGAGGACTGCAGATTAGCTGCTGAAGGTAAACGGATAATGACAAGCAAGTAAAATGAAAATATACGGCACAATGTGTACTGTGCAGGGTGAACAAAATAAGGAAAATTCATCCCTCACTGTGCTTTCAGAGGAGCTTGAGCTGCATATTCTCTGAATTTTTTGCATTAAGGATATGTTTATGTATTTTTCTTTTCCGCTCTATATTCAGGGCTTAATTTGTAAAGTAGGAGGTCCCAAAATGCAAAGGATAGGTGGATTCAGTGAGTGAAAGGCAGGAAAAAAAGGAGAGGGAGGGGGGTACTAACGACGATGTGTGCGCACTGAAATTAAACTATAGGAACATAGGAAATTAATTGTCTTGCCTCATTAAAAGTTCTTCACACATTGACAATAAAAACACCAGAATTTTTCTTTTTTGTTTTTTTTGTGCAGAAAAAGTGACAGTGTGAGTGGTGCTGTCTATGGTATTTTCAGGAATCACACAGGATCTACTGAGATCCTGAGATTTTGGATGTTAGGTGGGACCATGGTTTGCTGCTGATGTTTACACAAATATCAAGAGGTTCTGCAGCACCCTGTGCACCCATACTTCCCACAGCATTGAATGCTACTACTTGTGTCCACTGCTGTCTCCACACTGTTGATCTGCAGAGATGATTTTAGCTTGTTTAGGTTCAGACTATCCAGGGAGTTTAAAAAAACTTAAGTAAATTTTCTTGTCTTTTTGTCATTTTTCCTCAGGCGATCTCAAAGCTACAGTAGCTACAATGTCAAACCCAGTGCTTTTGTGTGAATGGAAGTGTGTGCCCTTTTCCTCTTTCCTTTAAAATGCATATTAAAACTAGAAAAGCACCCTGAGTCGACAGACCTCCGCCTTGCTTGAATTAAACAAAAAAAAGGTCTGTCAATAGAACAAGTAAAAAATCATCTGGGTAAGATTTATTGAAATAAGTATTGTCTAAAAATTATTTCCCTTGGTCAGGATATGTACAGTCAGTCCAGCTTGTATTTACAAGACTGATGATTAATACTGAACAAATAATAAGTCAAACTATGAATCATGAAAGAGCTGCAGCATCTGAAACTGACCACAATGAACATTTGACAGATAAATAGAAACACTGTGTTTCAGTTTCAGATTCAGTTTGTCATGTCTCTTATGGATTATGATGATCACTCTTTTTTTTTTTATTTATCTTTTTTTATTATTTTTAAAGCTGTCCTTCCATGGTTATTTCATTAATATTGATGTGTTCTCCATTGTTATTGAATACATTGTGTGTTGGTTCGATTAAAAAAAAAATGTTGCTTTGTTTCCAGCTGTTTTTTCACGGTAGAAAAATGACTTGAAGTCAAAGAACAGAGGTTACCGGTACTTCCTCATACATGACCATGACGAGGTGACAAGGTGTCTCTGATTGGCTTAGAATGTGTGAAGGAACACTCCCCCCTCCCCTCTCGCTGTGTATGTATTTACCTTTACCCAAGCACCATGCCGCTAGGTTTCATGCCGTTGTTTGTTCTGAAAACATGCAGGGAAAAAAAACGAGGCTTTATTTCCACAGAGAGCACATGAACCAGTTTGATTCGCCATTTTTTTCCAGTTTGTGCAGCAGCTACTGTGGCGCTGTCTTCTCTTGTAGATGCAAATGCTAATGCTACTTCAGATTCGCTGCTGGGGACAGACTTAACCCCATGTGGGTGACGCTAAATTCCCTCTGTCATCAGACGGAACAGCTTTTTCAAGGTCCCTCGTTCCTCTTGTTGTTTTCTGTGAATGCGGTATGCAGCCAGTGGAGGTGACAAAACACTTTGAACAGAAACATGTGTCGGTAAGTCGGGGTGACCCATCAGAGTTCAGAGGAATGACACCTTTAAGAATCATTAGTCATTTCAGGCGATCCCCTTGTTTTCCAGGTGAACCCAAATGGGATCTCGACCCCCAGGTTGAAAAACTCAGAGGTACATTGACGATAGGACGTCCACTGCCATCAGTCCACTCAGTGTCACAAAGCCATGGAGGGAGACATACGCACACAACTCATGCACAGTGGGATTCATTTACCAGTGCAAAATTAACCAGGTCGGGGGCCATGCCAACCGTGTTCACAAACACTCATCAATCATCATGGCATTACAAGTGCATAACACATTACTGCACACACAAACACACATGAGCACACACACCATCCAACCAGGTGGTCAACTGTTGTCTCACAATAGCACATTTCCGGGCCAAATAAACACTTGACATAGAGGCATTGACTTGTGAGCGCTTGTCGTTTCTAATGAATCGCTTATTGACTGGCCTGTTTTGAGGTGACTGGAAAGACACAGCGGCAAGAGGAAAGAGTGGCTCTCTCCTTTTCTCTGTCACAACAGGGGGACGGTAAAGCAGGAATGTGACAGGCCGAGCAATCGGACAATACTGTCTCGTCGTTTGAGAAGCTGACGTGCGACACTGTGTTGCCATAGCTACCGAGAAAGAAAGAGAGGGGTGATGAAAAGAAGAGGGAGAGCAGGGGCTAGACTGCAAAGGAAAATTAATTTGTGTACAAGGCCATGTCGCAAAGAAAATTGCATTTTTCCCTTAGATGGGGACAGGGGGAGAAGGCGTTAAGAGTCCAAAGTGTGTGTGTGTGTGTGTGTGTGTGTGTGTGTGTCTTCAGAAAGCCAGATGCCATCTCAGTGGATTGTGAGCAGAAGTGTTGCAGGATGTCAGAAGGTTCTTCATTATAGAAGCTTTTAAATAAAACAGACTGAAAGGCTTAAAATAAGATGCAGCCCATGGAGGGAGATACACATCCTAATGCAAAACAAAAACAGAAACAAAAACAGTGATGAATTCTTTGTGTGCGTGTGTTTGTGTGTTTGTGTCACATTCCTTCCACACAAACACTAGGAGGCAGAAAAGAACATGTGCAAGAATACACTTTGCATACATCTCTGTCATACACACACAGCAAGAGAAAGATTTTTCTCTTTTTGTGGCATGACGAGTCGTCTGAATTCCACGGCTCTAAGTAGGTCATGCAGCCTTTTCAGAGTTTCACTCCTCCCCACGCTGCATCAAAAATGCATAAATCCCTGCACATTCTCCCTGCTAGCAGCTTCCCAGGCCGGCTAAAGCACATCTTTAGTGAGTCTAATCCCATCAAAGGTGGTTCTGCTGGTATGTAAACACAACATGGGATAAAAATGCCTTCTCTGGCAGTTACATTCATGTCTGTTCATCTTTTGGGGGAGTGTTCATGAAGTTATCGTGCAGTAATGAACTTGGAACGAACAACGGTAAAGGTGAGGGAGAGACATTTGGAATAGGTTGTAACTGTAATCATGTTAAAGTAAAAGTTCCCAGCAGCAGAGCTTCAGAAGACGGTGATGTTATCTTCAAAGATACACTCCACTGTCAAATGACGAATGGGGGGGGGGGTGTACAAAGTGATGCAGGTGAGATAAGCGCTGGTGTGCTGCTTGACAATGGAGTAATGAAGAGATGGTACCTTTTCACAGTGTGGACATGTCACAACTTGGATTCTTCAGGGCTCTGGAAGTTCACAGGTCTGGTATATTGCTACACTATATATTATTATTTGTATTGTCTAAAATGTAAGATGACTTTCTAATTGAACAGTGTTGGTAAAAGTTTTGAACTCAGTTCCTGCCGCTAGAGGTCACTCAGTCTAACTGTACCATTAGTCGGAGGATGTCATGGAATCGTGTGGGTTCGTGGGAGTTATTTTCATCACCGCTGCAGATAAAAATGTGATGTGACTCAGGGAGAAAATACTGTTCACAGATGAGCTATTGCATTAAACTTTTAGACAATTTATGTTTTGTGACATGTATTCACATTATGTCATTTTACTGGAATAAAATAACCACAAGTAATGTTAGTGACAATATGACACTAGAGAGACCCAAATGAAACAGGCTGTTACAATAAATGAAATAATAAATTTATCTGAATTAAAACATTGTTGAAAACCTTTGACACAATGTCAGCGTATAAGTCGGTCTAATATTTAACATGGACTTGAGTCATAACTCCAGAAAACCTCCAAGGATAAGAGTGTTTCATAGTTTCACATCCTTTACACTTTTAATTTATAATAGTTATACTAACATACAAACAGGATATTTTATCTTGGCTCGTGCATATGACAGCGATTCCTTATGTCGGCCCAAAGTTCAGTCTCTGGCTTTGAGTATTGAGTTCATCTATAGATGAATAATTGAATAGATCACAATAATAGTCTTCCTCTGGTACATCCCAATCTCTGACCACTGAAGCACCCATGGGACCACAAGTGACAGTCATTGTCAGTGACTTCCCGACTGCATCACCTATCACTGTGCTCCTGCACGTGCATTTGTGTGTGTGTGTGTGTGTGTGTGTGTATATGTGTGTGTATGTCAGTCTAATTGTGTGCCTGTGCATGTGTGTCTGAATAATTTAAAAGAGAGCAAAGTACCCTTTCTAAATTACATGTAAGAAAACCACATAAAGGAAAGCTCTGAATGCATGACTGAAGACACATTACATAATATATCAATTCATCCAGCCTCTTTATAATTCTGTTCAACACTTGCCATTTCTTCCACCATCTGAAATGTTAAACTCTCACCCCATAGCCATTGTAATTTCCTGTGATATAATTTATTACACACTGATCCAGGACATACGGAGAAAAAAAAAAGAAAAAAAAAAAAGTCAATCGCGGAGATCCAGCAGTGGGAGACACTTATTTCTCTTGTCACCTCGGCCAGATGCGTTTTGCTTACCCTGACCTCGTGTATCAGAACCAAATCACAGCCTGTCACCTTTAAGCTCCTGGTAAACACACTGAACCAATTTTGCTCCCATTTATGCACTCAGGGCACACAAACATAAAGGAACAAGAGATGAAATTGGAAACGTCTCCACACATACTGATAAGACTGAGCCCACGTGCAGTCATTGCTTTAACCCATAAAGACCCAAACATCCACCATCAACCAAAACTATCTGCTGATGTAAACTGGTTGATACCTGTTGATCTATTAATCCTATCAATACATGTAAGTAATTGGTATAAAATGCAGTTAGTCATCTTTTCATGGTCATCAGACATGACCCATATGAATGTTCAGAGTCGAGTGAACGTGGAAACACCGTCACCTTCTACAACATTGATGGAGTTGGATCAATAGCAGTGAATGGAGACATTTGATTAAAGACCAGCCTGTTCTCAACTGCATTTCAATACAGTTTTTATTTAATTGTACTTTCACTGCACTCTCTTTTAAGTTGAATGTTTGTATCTGTTTTATTTTTTTTCCATGACTATACTTATGTTTTATTGCTCCCTGCTGCAGTTCTTTTAATGTTTAATGTAAAGTACTTTGAATTGCCTTATGTTCCTGCCTTATGTTCAATGAATATATATATATATATATATATATATATATATATATATATATATATGGCTGAAAAAAAATCAGTTTTTCTTGAGTTTTCTCTGTTTTTGCAATAATAACCCTTTAAATGTAATCTCAGTATGATAATTAAATTACATGATCAATAAATTCAATATTCAATTAATTTTTATTTGTAGAGTTTGTATCACAACAATGTTGCCTCAGAGGGCTTTACAAAATTAGTTGGATATGAAAACAAACAACAGCCAAATAAACAGTAGACAAAGGAAATTGACACAAATCTCAAATATGCAATCGGTGCTGGAAAACATGCAAAATAGGGAGGATTATATTTTGACAAATGATGATGAATGAGGTTAAATAGAGAGAAGAATTCATTTGGAAACTCACATTAAATAGCACTGGATCTGTACAGTATGGGTTAACATTTTAAGTCAGCTACTATTTCAGCCAGATATCATCTCCTCAGATATAAATAATTTTATTTTTGGGTGGAGCAGAAAACTATATTTTGCTGCTATCCATTGGGAATGCATATCTGTCAGAATTGTCAACATATAATATTAATGAAGAATCTACAAAAGCTGTCAATAAGGATAGACTATACAAGGCTGGCCATAAAGACAGGCCTAAAGCCAGTATTGAATCCTGTCTCATAAATAAACCAACCAGTATTCACCGCCTTCAGTTTCAGCTTCACTTTTTTTTTATTTTATTTTTTTTACTATGTACATTGAGTCTCCCTTTCAGCTAGAATGGACATACTGTATAGTGCAATGTGTGCAATATATATAAATGTTTTGTTTGGTATGTCATAACTCTAAAGCAGTCTTTTTCAACAGAGTCAGAACTTCATGGGAGTGTTGGGGGGGGGGGCACCTAGAATAAAATAAAAAAAAAATAGCCATTGATATTAACATAGTAAAAAAAAATATATGGTGAATTGAGAGATAATCCCAATACATAAACAAGGCAGTCAGAGACAGCAGACCTCCACCAAGGCTTGATGACATGATGGAGCCGTAGGTGTTGAACCATCTGATGTCCGAAGGTGAGACGATGTGAATGAAAAAAAAATGAAAAAAAATATCTTGTCTGAATCCTGAGATATTACCACTGATGTTTTTTAGCTGTTGACCTTTAGTGTGCCCTTTGACCTTCATTGCTCAAAATCTAATGGGTTCTTCCTTGAAACATTATTTATCATTCCTGAAACTTACCTCAAAATATATTCTGAACTTTTTGCATAATCCTGCTGACAGACAAAACAGACTCAAATTAAAAATAAAACAACTGAAACACTGTTTATCTGTCAAATATTCACTGTGGTCAGTTTCAGATACTGCAGCTCTTTCGTAATTCATAGTTTGAGTTATTGTTTGTTCAGTATATATTTATTATCAGCCTTTTAAATCCAAGCTTGACTGACTGAAGGAAAATAACATTCTCACTTTGTGCAGTAATTTACACATGACTTTTCTGCCTCTGTCCATAATAATATACATTATATATCCTAAATGTCAACTAAAATGAATGTTTATTAACCTCCCCTCTCCCACTTAATCTGCATCAAATCCTTTATTTTCTTGCTCTCCTGCATCCTCCCCTCCATTGAAAACATTCTGTCATGTGACCCTATGTACTGTCATGTGACCCTATGTTCTATGTCTGCATATGGTGCCTAAGTATGTTTTATGTATGTGCTTGGATTATCTGTGTATGTCCTGTAATGATGGTGGCATCTGAAATGTGGCAGCAGCTACACTGACAATGAAGGTAATCTAAATGTAAAATAGTATAGCAAACTATTACATGATCAAAAACAAATAAATTTTACATGTTTAAATAAAATGGATAAATAATCAAATGGGATCAATGGGAAACACTGATCTAAAGAACTACGGTTTTTAACTTCTGTTATGTTACTATTTCTACCAAAAAAAAAAGTCCATATCCCATCCACTGACTGTACACAGCATCTAAAGTAAGATCTATAAAAGTCAAATCTAGATTCTCAAGCCCTAAAGCTCCAGTACCCTGAACTGTTGACTCTGATGAAAGCTGAACTGTATCTGGAGTAAATCAATCTTCAGGTTTGGCACCAGGGATCACACTGAATCATTACAATGTAAAGCTGAAGAAAGAAAGTGGTGAAACCTCACAGTTTCATAAAGCAAAAAAAAAAAAAAAAAGACAGATTTTATTTTAACAACTTTAACCTGAACTTGTCAGCTGCCAAAAAAAAAAAAAAAAAAAATCACTGGAGATTCTTCAGTGAATAAGCTGAACATGTATTATAACTGAAAACTGACAGAAAAAGAGAGAAGAGGCCATTTTTTTAGGCTCATATTTTCCTGTGAATCATTAAGGGAGGTTCAACACCTAATATTACGTTGGTTAAAAACTCTATTTTTTTTTTTAACACTAACTGCAATGGCTTCTGGGTTGTTGTATCAACATCAGATCTGTTTCAGTTAAACATTCATAGAGAAACCTGGTGTCTTTGTGAAATCCAAACTTATGAAATTATATAATTTTTCCTGATTCTTCTTTTGTCAAAATACTGTACACGACATCTGAAATAAACAAATGATGCAAAATAAAACAAAAAAACACATTCTTCTTCCCTTGTATAATCCATATATAGTACAATAAATAAATAAATAAATAATCAGCAGGTATAAGAAAAATGGTAGAAAATAGACCCAGACAAAAAAACAATTGAGTGACAGCTATGTAATGGAACTGTTGACCGTTAAGATAAAGACTCAGGAAGAACAATGTCGAGGAAAATGGGAGAAATGTTTGATCTATACAACGACAGGATAAGGACAATCTTATTGATAACAACACTGTTCATTTTCTTTTGAGTTGTCTATTTTTTTTTTTATTTGATTTGATTTTTTTAAATGACAAATTAGTTAAAAAATGCAATTTAATCATTCTTGTTCTACTGGATAGATTAGAAGTCCAGGTACAGCTCTCCAATCATATATACTGTATGTAAAGGTGAGAAACAATTATTAGACCACCCCTTGTTTTCTTTAATTTCTTGCTCATTTTAAAGCCTGGTACAACTAAAGGTACATTTGTTTGGACAAATATAATGATGACATCAAATGTAGCTCATAGTACTGTCATGTCTGAGCTGATATCTATCCATTTTCCAAGTTTTTTTAATAATAACCAAAATCACATCAGTACTTACATCAATACTTCTGTCATTGTACCGATGAAAACAGTGCTTTTATTCATTCCATGTTTTCTTTGCTGTCTGTTTTAGTCACATGATACACACAGGAGTTAGACTTGACTGCATAATAGCTTACATTTTTAATTAGTTTTTACATTTTGAATGAACTGTAAGTGTCAAAGTCATATAGTGGAGTAAAAATACTTCCTCTGAAATGTCAAGGAGAAGAAATAAAAAGTAGCAAAACAAGAAAATACAGTATGTTCCCCCACTGAAGTTAACAATTTTACTCTGTCAAGCAAATAAAAGAAAGGTTCCACAATCCAATTTGGGTCCTGACCTCAAGCCCGGGAATGGCTGACTAAGGTTTTATTTGCATTTAACTTACTTCCTGATGCAGCACAATAAAGTAGAAGTGCAGAGTATCACCCTGTGAGGATGACCACAGACCAGTGTCCTGCCTCCCTGACCCACACCACAGCGAAGGGGAATCAAAACCTATTTCAATCTAAGTACGAAGCTTAAATCAGGGGTTGTTTGTGGCCTGCAGGGGGGACAGAAAGGAGTCCTCTTCAGTTTGAATCTCCCAAACTTTTACGGCACAGGCAGCTGAGCCTAATGAGTGTAGCCGAGCTCCGGTGAGCATGGCCTACCAGGCAGTTACACAACACCACACTCCTCTTCCTACCTTCTCTGTGATGCCCAGTGGCTTCTTTTCTTTCCTAGTGAACCAAAACCCTCTCACACGCAATGTGTGATACAAAGACCAAGATGCAATACACCCTCTGGGTCTAAATGTAGTGCTCTTCTGGCCCCTTTGTGCTCACTACCTTTTTACTTCCTGTGTGTTTCACTATGCGCACATGTGTGTATTTAAAATGTACTAGTGTTTACTCAGTTGAGAAAATCCGGAAATCCTCAACAGCATCTGCCCAAGGGTTCACTCCTAATTGCCCCCCACCACAAGTAGGCCAAAGCAGTTCATCACAAATTGACAAAACAAAAGACAAACACAAAGCAGAAGCACAGCACCGCGGGCTGCCAGGGTTCTTATATCTCCATTTAATCCTCAGAAGTCTTCAGAGCTTCTATTTAAAGATGTGTTTAAAAGCCTCAGGCGACAATAATGAGCCTAAGTGACATGCCATATAAACAGTGGATCTATAAAACAGATAAACAAGAATAACTATTAGGAGACAAAAATAATGAACAAAAACAATAAGTGATTTAAAGTAAAAAAAATGTTGGAGATGGAGATAAGAGAACATCTGTGTGCTTCTGCCTTCCTGCCCACCTCATTGCCTGTAAGTATGCGTGCCTATACTGTATTCAGTGTTATATGTGCGTCTGTTCCCCTCTCCGACAGGCAGTAATGAATAAAATAACAGAGGAGGAAGATGAACTACTTCCTCTGAACTCATCAGGCAGACATTGGCATGCACCACTGCTTCCAAGATGGCTGCATCTGTGCTGAAGAACAGTTCATACAGTAGAAAAACTGCTTGTCTGAATTTGATTCCTGGTTGGTATGGAAAAATGGTTTACTTAAAAACAGTGATGTTCAATACCACAGATTTTCTTTCCAATCTGATACCTGATTCAGGTTGTTATCACCAATACTGATCTGATAGTTTGTACAAATGTCTGAAAAAACTAAAAAAATATAGAAAAAATATACTATATATATATATATATATATATATATATATATATATATATATATATATATATATATATATATATATATATATATATATATATATATATATATATATATATATATATATATATATATTCAAAGGTTCAAAATAATGCACATGTACATTTGCCACATTGAACATACAAGGGGTGTTTACAAGCAATTGTGCTGGAAGGGAAAAAAATGTAAATAATAATAATTAATTTAGCACAAGAAAACGGATTGTATCAAACACAAAACCTATTATGCTTATAGAAACTGTATCTATATTTAACTCATCTCAAAGGGAGGGACAAACAAATGTATGCATAATTGAGAACACATGGAAGTGGTTATTGTCCAAGAAAGAGACATCGAAATGATGAAGGCACCACAGAAGTGAGTTTCACCACAGTGAACATTTTTGGAATCACACACACACACACACACACACACACACACACACACACACACACACACAAACACTACAGGACTCTTCTACTCGTCTAAGAGATGTTTTAAAATATTTGTAATCAATGAAAAGTTAACACAACCATACATATTTGGCCCTTTAATTTTTGACATTTTAGGGGCAGCTCAGCTTCTCTTACAGAAATCACCTTTTGTTTTCGGAACAACAACATATTTACTGCTTTCCCTTCAATCTGTTCTTTTTTTTTTCTTCCTTTTTTTCATGTAGAAACACTCCTGCCTTTGAAAACACCTTCCCTGCTGGTCTAGAAGTGGCAGTTATTCCCAGGTAACTCAGTGCTAATTTACGTAAAGCTGGAAAGGACTGACTGAGAAGTGTGAGGCAGTACACACTAACCCAGGTGGAAGAGGAAGTAGTTCCCACCGATCATAACTCAATAGTTTAGTTACTTTCTACTGTGTTCCTGACATACATGACCTCAAAATGAGTGAAGTATCAAAAGTATGGATATTTTGACTTGTGTATTGATTCTAGAGTCAAAAAATTTGGTATTGGAGATATCAATATTTGACTAGTTAAAAATTGTCAGAAACAAAAGTTATTTGTAAATGCAGCTGAATACAATGTACAATTTAAACTCTACTGACTCAAATGAGACAAATCTGTAGAAGTGATCATGAACCTGATTTAACTTAACATTTAAAGCTGCAATGGGAGATATTAGATAACTGGAGGTAAACTAATATAATACTTCTGGTCTTTATCTCCAGATGCATTAGAGTCTGTGTTTGTTCTCTCCATCCTGGACTTTCTTTATCTCTGGTCCACAATTAGACGTAGATGACACTGAAGTACCTTAGTGTTCGATATCACCAACTATAAACAAGAGGATGATGTCTGTTCCAAACCACTGTAGTAAGACATTCTCACTATTTAATGTGATCATACATTATCAATTAAAACTTTATTTATATAGCACTTTTCAAACATGGAACATGAAAAAAAAACAAGTTATATGGATGACAGTATAAAGTCAATCATTTTGGATTATTATTTATTGATCTAAAATAAGCAAAAAAACTGTGTCACAACACCCAGGATTTCTAAGTAGAACCATTCCCCTTGATATCACATCATCTAATCTAAAGAAAAGAGAATGATATAAGGTGATACTTATAGTTACAAGGACAACTAAATACAAACACCAAACCACTACTATTACCACTGATAGGTACTAGTACTGAGCATTTGAACAACTTAATTACAATATAGCTTCAGTCCAGACATAGACCAGAATGACCAGTATTACCAGTTTACTCCTATGGTTGGTTCATGACTTCAATGGAAAAAAAAACAATATTGTATCATTTTGTTATTTAGATGTGTATTAATGAGAAATACATCTGTTTTCTCACACACACACACACACACATTTATTGTACCCTAAAGTAAAGCGTTAACATGAACGCTCAAGCATTTGTGTAGCTGCTACCCTTTGTAACAAGTACAGTATCACACAACCATAAATCGTTTTATTTTTTCACATCTCATGAAACCAGTAATACCAGACATATAGTAAGTGATGATAACTATGTTCAAAAATACGTTACCTTGGCTTATCTTCTGCTATATTTGCTAATGTTAACGTTAACATAACACATAGCCTAGCTTAAGAGGCTAATCAGCGCCTACAGTTAACTTACCCAGATGAATGATGCCTTTTTCCTTGAATATTGGAACAAAATAAAGACGCCTGGACTCGGTCAACACAAGAACCATATTTGGCAAAACCATGACAAGTCCAAGTCAAATGCCAGCGAGTCCAAGACCATAAAAACCCGGTCTCGAGCCTGGACTTGAGTACTACAGCCCTTGTTGGTGCTGTATGTAAATGTTAAAAGAAATAATATCAGTTTAAATATAATTTTCTGGTACAGATCATCAGTTGGATGTAATGTAATACTTAGAAGTTCAGCTAATTCTAAATGTGTCTAAAACAAATATGGAAAGAAATAACCCAGGTATAAGATGAATCACGGGCAATTTTAAGCTTGTGTACAAAGCACTGCAGGAAGTGAACTGACGCTCAGGTATGATGATAAATGCAGACTGCTGGGTTGGAGGCAGTGTGGCTCTGGAGTTTCTTCTTTCATGTGTTTGATGTGTCTCTGGTAGGATGGCAATGCCCCAGGGGAGCAGGCCAGGCCAGAAGGCCTTTGATGAGGCACCTCCACTGGCTGTGATCGGATAAAACTGCTCCCCTCTCATTCACCTGCCCCTGGAGATGATGCTATAACTCTGATGGTCGAATGGATCTGTTGAATAATACAGGGATTCAGTCCTATTGTATTGAAGGTTGAGCTCAGATACTGTGTTGTTAGAATATTTATAAGACAGGGGAGATAGGAATACTGAGCAATATGGTGATTCGGATGATTACTTTTGTTATTTTTGGTGGTATTGTGTAATTGCAGTATATTATTGTCTTTTACTAAGAGATTCAAACAGCCTTTTTTTCTTTATTGACTTAAACTTTATCTGCCTAAGGATGCTTTTACGAAACAAATATATATTTTTTGGATTCTGACAACATCAGTATGACAGCAGAACCTCTTAAGACCTCATACACAATCTCAAGTGTTTTGTCATAGTGGTGGATGCACACACACACACACACACGCATACTCGTTTCCATGTCTCATGAAGACCAAGTTTATATTTAAGAAGCCAATGGGTAGTGAGTGTAAGCACATTTTAAAATACAACAGTAATAATAATAATAATAATAATAATAATAATAATAATAATAATAATAATAATAATAATAATAATAATAATAATAATAATAATAATAATAATAATAATAATAATAATAATAATAATAATAATAATACAATTTAAAATGTAATTGAAAATCTTATTAAAAAATAAGTAAAAAATAATTAATAAATAAAAAATAATTTTAAAATAAATAAACACAAATACATATAAACACAAATAAATACATATAATATTTTTATTATAAAAAAATGAAAAAATAAATAACATAAATAAATAATTAAAAAACACATAAATATTTCTTTTCTTTCTTTTTTTTTAAAGTAAACACATCTTTAAACCTTTCACAAATACATTTTTAGCTTTGCACCTGTTTTCCCCCCATGCTTTATGGGGACTTCTTGAAAAAACTAATTCATGTATTTATAGGGCCACATCATTTCTATTTTACTGGTGGGGACCTTTATTTATATTTAACCCTCGTGGGGACCAGAATTTTGGTCCCCATGGTGTCAGAGGTCCCTATGACGTGACTGTAAACAGATAAATGTCCCCTTAAAGATAGGAATACAAGTATATATACACACACACACTGGCAGGCAAGCAGAGAAATTATTTAAAACATGCTCTTCGTCAGAAAAGCAAACTGAAGGCGGGATAGAAAGACAGAAATAACAAGAAAGAATGAGCAGCAGGAAGAAGGTCGAGCTCAGGAATGACAAATGAAGAGTGTGCGAGAAAGAGGGACACAAATCGCGGAAGCAAGCGTGACAGATAAGGGAAGAGAACATGTGACTAGGAGGTAGAAAAAGAAGCAAAAGAGTGAGAAAATGAGCAAGGGAGGAGGTAGAAAAGTTCCATCAGTGCTGTGATGATGGTGGGTGGAAGGCAGCGCGTGGGCAGATTCATGGGAGAGAAGAATGCAGAGGGAACTGGCTCATGACTCTCTCTCTCTCTCTCTCTCTCTCTCTCTCTCTCTCTCTCTCTCTCTCTCTCTCTCTCTCTCTCTCTCTCTCTCTCTCTCTTGCTCTCTCTCTCTCTCTCTTGCTCTCTCTCGCTCTCTCTCCCTCTCTCTCTCTCTCTCTCTCTCTCTTGCTCTCTCTCTCTCTCTCTCTCTCTCTCTCTCTCTCTCTCTCTCCTTGCATCAGCTCATCCACAGAAATGCAGAATGAGCATGAGACTGTACTCTTTTCATGTCGCCACATTCCCACGTGCAGCCACAAACCGCTGGTGGATAATGATGGCTGTAGTCATTAAGGGGAACAAGGAGAACCGTGCCTGTGTTTGTGTGAACGTGTACGTGAGTCTGTGTGTGAGTCAATCGTTTTGACAGAACAGAGTGGTGTCAATCACAGCTGAGCAAGCCCACCCTTTCACTTAGACTCACTGGTGGGGATGATGAGATGCAGGCCAGCGCGATAAATACACTGATGAGATCACCTTTTCACATAAACACCAACACACTCATTCACTCCGTCACACACATACACACACACACACACACACACACACACAAAAACCTTTTAATGTTTCTGCATGTCTCCACTGGTCGCCAAGGAAATGGGTTTTTCACTCGCATCTTGCTCGGTCAGCCTGCAGCCCATTACCATGGCAACAGAGAACCTGTTGAAGGGGTTTGACTGCATCACCGGTGTTTGTGAGAAACATTTTCATGTGACAGAATTTGCAAATTTGAATATGTCCGCTGCCAAAAACGGTATGTGCCTCAGGTGATACAGAACGTGTTGCGTGTGTTTTTGTTTGAAGCATCAGCCGCTGACATCTTTTCTCGTCGGTGTGTTTGTTCATGTGTGTGAGAAACAGGAGGGTGATGAGCGGTGGAGGGGAGATCACGAGTAAGAGTCAATGAGAGGAGAGAGAGGCAGAAAGAAAAGTGAGTGAATGCTATTGTCTCCATGGCTGCAGAAGTTTGATGTATTTTTAAATGAACCGATTCATTATGAATCTGCGCTGACTTTGTATTTCACGCACTGTGCAGTGAAGCTGTTAAAACGATAAGCACAAAACCAGAGCCAGGTTTTCATACACTCAAAAGCCCTGCAGTGGGTTGCATAGAACTGTACATATGCTCACACATGGATCAATAAACCGCTTTTCTGCACATTTGAAAATGAAAATGAATACTATTGGATTAAACAACCTCAGTCTGGTTCTTGTGTATCTATACTGTAGCTCACAGACTGCAAAGAAATAAACCAAAGCAGCTGAACTGAAGATGCTGAGTAATATGATCAGTGTGATTCAGTCGGTCAGAAAGGGCTACTTTTCAAACCATAACATAAAAAGTATATTTGTGCTCATAAGTTGAAATACTCAAACAGAATCTATGATTCTTTGGCCATTTTTCAGAGAATATCAATGATACTGTTTACATTAAAACTGTCTAAATCAATGAAAATTTTAAAAAAGATGCACAATTTAACTATCTTTCAAAAGATAAACCTCAGGATTGACTATAAACACAACTTGTTCAAAAGACTATATAATGATTATGGTATTTGGGAAAAGGACATGATTTATCTGTGTCAAATGAAATATGTATTGTCTTCTATTGTATATTTGTATTTTGGATTGTTTGTTTTGTTTGCTTGTTTTCTTGTGGAAACATTAAATGTCGATTTAAAAGTCGATTTGAACATGGAACAATGTTATTTTTTTATAATAATAATAATGAATTGGATTCATATAGCATTTTTTTGGCCACTCAAAGCGTTTCACATTAGTGTCCCATTATTCATTCACTCTCACATGCTCCCTCTGGTGGTGGTAAACTACATACATAGCCACAGTTGCCCTGGGGCAGACTGACAGAAGTGTGGCAGCCCCTCTGACCACCACCAGAGATGAGTGACACTGCTCAAGGTCACAACGGACAGACTAGGACAGAGCGGGATTCGAACCACCAACCCTTCAGTTATTGGACGACCCACTCTACCATCTGAGCCATGACCGCCCCATTTTTTTTCTTTTGTTTTTGTTTGTTACTTACAGAAATTAATAACTGAATAAACTATTACTGCAATTAATAATAATAATCGTGCGCACTGGTTTAGTGAAACCATTTATTACTAAACAAATATGATTGCTTCTTGAAAAATCACACTGTAGCCAATGACAGGTCGACTCATCCTAATGTTTTGGGTCATTGTCATGTTGGAATATTCAAGACTGTCCCATGTGCATTCAGTTAAGGTATGTAAACTTATGAGTACAGCTGTGTAATGGACAAGCATTGACTACTTTTATATTATATTAAAATGGCCCTATCTTAGTTTCTTTATTCTTATGCAAGGAGATGGAACTACATCAGCAAATAGATGCCTGTCTGTCCTGGTTCATCTACAGTCTGTCCGTCCAAGAAGGATGGTCTAAGGACAGGGAATACCTGGGACATTAATCCATTTACTTCATCGACTGTTTAACTATTCAACAAATTCTGTAAAGTGACCTTGTTGTGATATTGGGCTCTACAAAAAAAAATTTAACTGAATTGAATTGAAAGCAATTGAAATGTATTTATTGACACCGGTGCTTGAATTAATTTTGCCTGCGTACCTTTTATATCAAGGTATTCACACTTTAGTTAATTACAAACTGTAAACCACTAAATACAGTCGTAAATGTTAATAAATATAATATAGAAAATGTGTTGAAAAAAAAATCTAAAAGAGCATTGCTGTATTTGTAAAGAGATAATACATTTGATTTTACAACAAAAACACAATGGGGTGAAAAACAAAAATACATATTTAATTATTGCCTTGATCTGCAGTTTTGTTTTGTTTTTAGAAACTATCTGCTTCAGACATTCATACCATAAATCTTACATACATAAGATGAATCAGAAAACAAATGACTTTCGTGCTGGTTAGCTTCTGTTTCTAATATGTATATAATGGTGTGTTATTCCACATATATGGTGGTTTATGTACATGTATACAATGCATTTGTAAATATTCCACTAGAAAGAACCTGTAAAGTGAATGGATCATAATGTACAGACAGTGTTTTGAAGTCGATCTGAGACTAATATTCCTTTGGATTAAAACCTATTCTGTTGTTCATTCTAAGAATTTCACATTTTGACCCAAAACTTATCTTGGAAACGTAAGCCAAACAGCGTTTAAGACTTGAGTTATCTTCATCAGTAACACACATGGGAACATTTCATTAGATTTATTCCGGAAGCATTTGACTTGTAGAGACCCCTGTTGTCTTTAGCGACAGCTGAAGACCCCAGAAGAACACGATGCTGTTTGGACAGTAGTAGAATCTCTAATTCTACACCACAAGTGTATTTCTCACACATGGCATTTCTTTATGATGCTACATGCTGTGGCAGTTGTGATGCTGTTGTGGTTATTTTTCCTTGTTGCAGGGCAAACTGCTAAACAATGCTGATGCTGTGGTTTGTTGCTAAGAAATGATCAACTCAGATACTTCCACTGGCCCTTTGGGGTTGACTGCTAACACTTTTTTACACTGTACATCCTGCAAAGGTTAACAGGTTCACAGTATTACCAGGTGCATCTCTTCATATAATAACTAGTGCTATTTTTATGGCAGTTCCTAAATGAATTTTTCCCCAATTAAGTTTTCTTAAATGGTTTATCACCATTTATTGTAATATTGTTCTCTGTATTTTAGATTATTCAGTGTAAATTATCTTATATTTAATTAGGTCATCATGTAGATAATTCAAGTGTTATTGCATCAAAGCAAAAAAAACTAAGAAAAAGTGACTTTTTCAACAAATCTATCAATAACTGAACATAAACCCAGTGTCTCCATCTACTGTTATTGATCCACATCCATGGGTTTTATTGGTGAATCAATGTTGCAGAAGATGACCTAGTTTCCATGTTCTCTATGGAGGCTCTGCACGTCCAAACGGCTCATATCTGAATATTTAAGTGGATTGATAGGATTAATGAATCAACAGTTAAAAAATGTTTCAAATGCTTTTAGTCACCAAAATATAAACCTTAAGAAACTCTAAATGTTCATGTAATCTTGCTTGAATTTTGATTAAAAAAAATAGGAAAATAAAGACTTTATTTGTCTGACACTGACACAATGATGTACATTCAGTTGATGAAAATGAAATGGGTGTAAACGCGTCATGTCATCTTTGAAAGGAAACATTTCTGTATGAATGGAGTCCTGTACGAAAAGTGGATCATTTCATTGAAAGTTGTATTTTGTAAAATTAGACACTTTATTTATAACCAGACTATCTCTGTGATGATATTCAATGTATCATCCACCGACTATCAAAAGACGACAGTGCATGAGATGAACAAAACTATTACTTTGTGATATAAAGGACAGTTTGAGGTGTTTCTGTTTCTCTTCATATCATTGAAACCATTGGTATCAGCTGTTGTTTGCCGTCCGTCCGTCTACCGTCTATCTCCTGCCCATCCATCAGTCATCCGTCTGTGGTCCATCTGTCCATCCGTCAACAATTTTTCAAGAATCTTATTCTATGAAACCGTCAGTTGGAATGACATGATAGTTGGAATATCTTTGGGGTGAATTACAGTATACGATAGTTTGTTTAAAAACAAGAGAGAAATATTGAATTTTTACATTTTAAAAATCTCCATTGGTTTATTATTGGGAAAATATTCAAGGTGCTGTAACTTGAAAACAGTTGATGATATTGAAATAATTAAAATCAACAAGTGATAGGAAATCACATATGGGATTTCATTTGGTGCCATGACCTTTGACCTTGAGTAGGGTTGGGTACCAAAAGGGTTTCATTGGATACTGATACCAAATTAGTACTTTCAAAATGGTATCAGTTCCTAAATGGTATTTAAAGCTGTACTTTAAAAAGAAAAAAAAAGTGAAATTACAACAAGAGACATATGCAAGTGAACAGTAACATCAAAATTTAACCAAAGACTTACCAAACCAGTTTGTCTGAATGAAACACAAACTGTGACCAGCCAATTTACCAGCCGAGACATAAACCATTTGGAATGTTTCCCAAACAGCTCCTTGAGTTTTAACACCACACCACCAAAGCACCCTGCTGCTTGAAAAATATAATAAATTATTACATAATTTGGCAAAATGTATTACAAAATGCGGCAGTTTATTACAAAATGCAGCAATTTATTACAAAATAAAATAAAAAAATTATTACTGTACATTTTGGATGTTTATTACAAAATTCACCGTTATTACAAAATGCAGCAATTTATTACAAAATGTGGCTTTATTACAAAATGAAATGGAAAAGTTATTACATTTTGGATGTTTATTACAAAATGCGGCTCAACAAGGCTGCTGTCAGTTCCATATACTATATCCAACTCGTCCGTGTAAATCATGTGGGGTTACTGTAAGGGGGCATCTAATACTGTTTATAGGTAATACAGTTGATGAGAGAGGTTGATGGTGTGTGGTTGGACACTTTCAAGCAACAAATTCTAGTATCAGCGTATAGAATGTTCATCTATCAGTGAATGAGATGTTCACGACAGCTGCAACTACTTCAATAGTTCTTGTGTGTCAGACTTGAGTACTACACACTACACCTGTTACGAAGCAACAGAAAGGTCTCAAAAGCTTTTCTCAGGGGTACTACAATTAGATGTGCAAATCATTATGCAAAAAACACACACACACACACACACACACACATATACGGAAGGATCAATAATATCTTTTCAAAAACAAGTGTCTTAAGTGACGTAGGTTCTGTATGTTAGCCCACACACACACGTACCTACTAATAATAGAATAAACTGAAGCTACACAAAACATGCAGAGAAAAAATCCTATCCTTTTTTTGTTCTGTTTTCATCATGTTTTCACAGTGATTCAGCAAGATGGATGCCTGTCATTTGTGTTTTCTGCTTTTTTTGAAATTATTTTTTTAACACTGGGTGAAGGATATGGCAAAAAAAAAAAAATACTAAAATAAAATAAAAAATAAAATATAGTTAGGAGTACAGCGTGTAAGATTTAGGGGCATTCAGGAGGATCTAATTACAGTCGTGGAAAATAATGGATTATTGTGATTTTCCTAATTGTATAATCACATGAAAATGAGAGTGGCTGTGTTTCCGCTTTGAATGCATTGTTTATATCTACTGAGGAGGGAGTGGGGCGGCTTTCAGAAGCTTTTTTTTTTTTTTTTTACACAGTGGCTCCTAAAAGACATTGCCTTATTTGTCTAGTGGGTGGAGCTCATTGTGAAGGTGCATTATTATCATCCACAATGTGTGAGTGTGGATGGGAGTTAATCTAACCTTCATTAAAAAGCCCAGAAAAAACAAAATGGTGACTTGGGTATGTTTTTGTTACTATACTGTAGGTCCCAGTCGCCACTGAATATCATGTGCTGATATTATGTTTTAACCATTAACCTTTTAAACCCTAAGCCTAAAATGGTTTGGACTTTTTTTTTAACCCTTTTGATGCATGAATTATGAGAACCTTAGTCAATATTTTTCTCCCAAAGTGTTTTTATTCCACTTTAGGCATGAAAAAAGCAATGTAATTAAAATATTTTTCATTAACTTATTTTGTATGGAGTTACAAAAATGTCCACTTAGCTGGACAAGATGTATTTAAGCTTTGAAACGAAGAAATGTGTATTTAAAACACAATATCAGAACACTATGAAATACAACATCTTTAATGCAGTTTTAATTTAAGAAGTCTGTTAATTACAGTCTAATAACAACAAGCAATTGATTTACAGGTAAACATGTTAATGCAGATCAGGTATTAAGAACAGACCAGTTACAGTCATAGTATGAACTGGTTGATATGGAAATAAAACAACAAAACCAATAAATATACAAAAAAAAAAACAACAACTGTAGAATAACTGTCTACTGTCATGACCAGTATGCATCAAAGGGTTAATTATTATTTTGACAATAAAATAATTTGAAAATATGCAGTGAGTGATTTTGCCTATTTTACCAGAGCACTTTTTCCCTCAGATTTCCCAAAATCTAGCAATCATTCACATTTTACTACATTATAATATTGTTAAAATAGCATGTTCTTCAGCTTTTTGTACAGATTGTGATTTACCGTATTGACCTAATGAAACATAAAACATTAT
Source organism: Siphamia tubifer (assembly GCA_020466265.1). Taxonomy (NCBI): domain Eukaryota; kingdom Metazoa; phylum Chordata; class Actinopteri; order Kurtiformes; family Apogonidae; genus Siphamia; species Siphamia tubifer. Next base: position 15,978,053 of record CM035793.1, on the reverse strand, counting down.
GTCTCAGGTTTCAGAAAGCATTGGAACAGTGAAAGAGTTAAAACTGCACATGCACAGGGTGTTTTAGTGGTGACACATCAGGATTTACAGAGTTAAAGACTCTACAGTATCAGATACGGTTATAAAATGGATGTATTCTTTTGTTATTTATTATATAACAACTTGACCGCAGTATTGGGATGGCAAAACATTTACAGAAAGTAAATCACATTGACATATTCACAAAATTTCAAAGAGAAATAACCATCTACGTAGGTCCTCAATAATGGTTCTTATATATGTGGACTAGTACAGAGACTAATATAGAAATGTAGACAGTTGGATCCATGTCCAATTCTTCTTCTGTCTTCAAACAGGAACTGCTCTGACAGTGATGTGTTCTGACATCCTCAAAAATATAACCTGTGTCTGTACGTGCACATCTGTGTGTGTGTGTGTGTGTGTGTGTGTGTGTGTGTGCTTGTATACGGATGGACGTGTGTCTATGTGGTTTATTCATTTGGTAGTGAATCACTGGGCTCTGGGGGTCCTGGTTGACTTCCTTTCACCCTGCCAACTCCCACTGATCTACTTGCTTCAGTCCTGTACTTCTTTCTCTCCACATATCTGCAGTCGCCACAAAGGAATACATGTGATTCTCTAAGAAAATATCAACATTTCAGGAATTAGGGGGAAAAACAGCCTGACATGTGCCAAAGAATTTCTAACAAACACATTGAAGACACTGAAATAAGAAAAAAAAAAAAAAAATCCCATTTCTTTTTCAGATCCAAACATATTGCATACATTTGTTTCGTACTAATAATGAGAGCCAGGGCTTTTTTAGGTTGTGTATTGTGTCAGCCATTCTGTAAACCTAACAATCTGCACACAAAACACTTTCCCACCCCATTGTAACCCCATAGGAAGAGTCTCTTTGTGGCTTCGTCACCACCGACTGACTGCTCCATTCCGACATTGCTAGTGAAACAGGATGTTTTATCAGGCAGAGCCAGTGGGGACTTGTACTGTCTGCCCTCTGATCTGTGTTCCCATCAGATGGGCCAAGCTGCTGGACTAATGGGCATCTGGGCAGATATTAGAGTGTTGTGCTCTACAGTTTCTTGCTAACTTAATGAGAAAACAGTAGTTCCCCATACTCCTCTTGACAGAAGAGCTGGCTGAGAAACAACGAGGGTAAAAGAAGAGAGAAGTGGTAATTAGAGGGTAAACAGGAGGAAAGTGAAATACGACTGATGAAGAAAATGCCTTTTTGTGCTTTATTTTTTTTTGCACAGCACCTCCTATTCTTTAAATTAATTTATTCACACACAACTAAAATAACCGATACCACCTCTGAATCTTTCTCTGACCTCAAATCTGGTTCTTTTTTCGTGCTAAGATGGTCTGGTCTGATGAATAAACCAGTGCTGTGACTCTCAGCTCAGGAGAGGGCCATGCATTACTGCTATGAAATGTTAAATGCTTCGCACAGGGAGCAGAGACTACAGCAGCAGCAGCAGCAGCAGCAGCAGCACTTGGAACACTGGGGAAGAGGAGGGGGTACTGGCTGGGTTTGCTCTTCCCCTCCTCGGCACAAGTGTCAGCTGCGCTCCCCATCTTTTTAGCCACTGGTGTGGAACGGGGCCCGGCTTGTTGGGGTTTTGAACCGTGTGGGTGGGAAGTGTTTCAAGGGTGTGTGCGTGCCTGACTCCAGCCTCTGCTCAGATACAACCACAGCCTCAGCTGCCAGAAGAGAAGGGCCCCTCTAGCTGGGTACAGGTGTATGCATGAAAACCTACAAGCTTTAGTTTTACTTACTTGTCTATTTATTTGTTTATTCATATTTTTTTTATTTCTCTCTATTTTTTTCCACTTTAAGATCGATCTATCTATCTATCTATCTATCTATCTATCTATCTATCTATCTATCTATCTATCTATCTATCTATCTATCTATCTATCTATCTATCTGCTGCACAATTAATCAAATTCCAATCACACTGTTAGCCTGCACAATATTACATAATCGCAGAAGGCTGTGATTTAAAGGTACAGTGTCTGCTGATAATTTTGGAATCAATGACCCAGAACAAAAGATAATTAAATGAAACAGTAATTTTTGATGCTTTTGTATTTTTTTTTATATTAGTTAAAATGTCTATATTGGAACTTAAAGATCGATCACCTCAGTAACCTGTGCCTTTACCTTGTTTAACCAAGCAGACAGACTCCCAACTGCCATTCAATTAAATTTTATTTGTAGAGCCCTATATCACAACAAGGTTGTCTCACAGGGCTTTACAGAGTTAGATGGAAGTCTCTTATTGTCCACAGTAATCGAACAATGACTTCATCGAATTGTTTAGCCCTAGACTATAGAAACACACTCACTTTGTTCATGATAATGTTTTTAGAAACATCTTCCCATATTTTGAATAAACATGCAAGTAGTGACAAAGAACACACACACCAGTATACACAATAACAGCCTGAGCAAATTTAGGATTGCAGACATACACACATAAAATCCACACTTTAGCAGCAATCCCAGCTCATTAGAGCGTTGCTCTCTCTTAGCCCCGCAGGTTAAAAACACTTCATATTAGCCATGCTTCAAACAGCCGTACTAGAGAGAGATAGTGGAGAAAACTTACAGATTTCCATTATTCATGCTTTTATGCACAGTTTTATTTGCACATCCAGCATATTGCACAGACAGGGTACATACATTGTATGTTCTTTAAAACACACATGGGTTTAGATGAAAGAGGAAGTCAAGTGAAGGCACAAGAAACCACTGACATAGTGTGCATTTGAGGTATTATTTGACAGGAAATGTAAAAAAAAAAAACCCAATTAAGTATCAGTGCTGCCACAGGGTGAATATGTACAGATGTGCATGATATTTTACTGTGCATTGGCCAGATATGCAAGTGTGCCTATTAGAGAGAGTGTCAGGGGCAAAGAAAAGAAAAAGAATAAAGAGATTAACAAAATGATGTGCAGAGGCGAGGGCGAAATAGAAGAGATGCTATATTTATACTACACAGCACGCACGCATTCCTAACCAGGCAGAAGACGGAGCTTTGTATCAGAGCTATAAATAAATCCACTACCGCACTTATGGCAGTTGAGAGCCACATGAATAGGCCTGACCAGGCAGGACAAATAGGACTGTCAAATGAAGAAGGGGAAGACCCTTGACTGTGGGTTTACAGCTACAGAAGCCCCAGGGAAGAAAACCCCAGGAATATCTGTTCATGTTATGTTTATGTTAAGAGCGCCCTGCTGATCGCTTGTGAAAAGTGGAGTGGCTTGTGACTCTGTCGGGGACTGAAAGTGCAGAAGGTTAGAGCGACACTGAACTGGACTCAGCAGCTCCCATAGATAACTGTTGAAGTCAATGTTATTCTGTTAATTAAATTAAATCCAAAATATTAGTCTGTAGTTAATTTATTGGCAATCTTTCCTTTCACAGTTTTCTAATTACCCAGTATTTACAAGACAACTGTTGGGTACCCTTACACAAAAAACACATGAATTTCACGTGTGATTTTTCACATGTGAAATATGTGAAAAACATGTTTTTCACATATCTTTCCCCTTTTTCATTTGACAGTCCTATTTGACAGTCCTTCTCATGTGAATAGGGAAGAACTGTGCTATTTATAGGCTATTTCCCATGTCAAAAACATGTTTATCAGATTGGAAATAGCCTATAAATACTATTATAATAATAATCCCTGCAGAAAAAAACACATGAATTTCATGGTATCAGATTTGGTAACGTGTCATCATGTGGAGCACATGGGATTCACATAAAATTGGGCCAAAACCACACGTTTTCCTATGTGTAAATAATGTTTCCCATGTGAAAAACATGTCTTTCACATATTTCACATGTGAAAAATCACATGTGAAGTTTATGTGGTTTTTCTGTCAGGGTAGATGCCACCGTGTAAATGTGGCAATACAGATAAACCAGAGTTAAATATACTTAGAAAAACCCTCCTACCTTGTATTACTGCTGTATCTTTAAGTGATGAGTAGTAGAAGACACGTTTCTAAGAAAAAGTTGCCTACTCAAAAAGCAATTAGAGTTAGTTGAGTTTTTCTTAGTATTTCAGCTTTCATCACTTGTATAAATGTATAGGAATTATAGAAGTTTAAAAATAAGTGTTGCTAACATTATGTTTCATCAGTCTCATTTATTGTCATGTGTGTAAACAGGGTTCATATTCCAAAGACTTTGCTTCAGTGGCTTGGTGTGCACACAGAACATGGATGAGGTAAGATGCATTCAGTAAAACAATGAAAGTATACATTTGTCAAAATATGCAACGTGGACAAAACCAGTGGGTTTGAGTGAGGTATAATAATGGTACTGGTTATGGTTCTGTGGAAATAGTGCAACTATTTAACAATGCAATGTTCAGGTGGTACTGTAGGTCTTAAGGTACGATTCACATTTTTTGGCGAAATCCCATTTTCGTGTGTACTCGTTCATATTATACATCAAATGTGACTTTTATCAGTTCTGAATATGAACTGAATGTAACCCTGAAGTGACCCACATATGCAAAAGAGGTTCTGATGTAATACGTGTCAACAGAGGTACGGACTATTTATGGAAGTAAATATGTTTTTCCCGCCATTTGTTGCATTTCAATGACATAAAGGTTGGATAAATGTGACCTGGCTGTTCAAACTGAAGTCACATTGCAAATTGCATTAGATTTAGGACCACATATGAACATGGTTGGGGTCGGATATCTGTTGTTCAAACTGTGTTTAACTTTAAATTGGATGTGTGTGTGTATATATATATATATATATATATATATATATATTTATATATATATATATATATATATATATATATATATATATATATATATATATATATATATATATATATATATATATTTATATATATATATATATATATATATATATGTGTGTGTGTGTGTGTGTGTGTGTGTGTGTAATATAAATTTTATGGCACTGAAAGTGGATTGCACTCCCAATATCTTTATACTTATACAATGACAATAAAGACATTCTATTCTTGTCTCATCTTGTCATCTGAACCCGTTTTATCCTCACGAGGGTCATGGGGGTCACTGGGGGCCTAATCCAGCTACAAAGGGTGAAGGTGGAGTACACCATGTATGAGTCTCCAGTACATCGCAGGAACAATCACTCTCACATTCACACCTATGGACAGTTTAGATTAACCAATTAACCTATCAGTGAATATGTTTGGATGGTGGGAGGAAACTGGAGTACCTGGAGAAAACCCACACAGACATGGGGAGAACATGCAAACTCCACACGGAAAGGTCTGGTGTGGGATTCGAACCAGGGTCCTTCTCGAAAGTAGTAGTATTCTGTTCTATTCTATTCTATTCTATTCTATTCTATTCTATTCTATTCTATTCTATTCTATTCTATTCTAATCAGATCTCAGCTGTGTGGAAGGAAGTATATGTTGTCAACAGTTTCATTCAAAGGAAGCCGGACCCTCCGCCTCCATCCATCAACATTAGAAACTGCATCAAATGTCTCTAACATTCATGTGCAGAATAAACCTTAATGGATTGTACCTGACGTCCAGGCCTGGAGCAGCCGTTTCTGTCCTGTTTGTGGTGTTTTCTTCTTTCTATCTCAGTGCAAAGCTCTTGCACATTCCCCCTCCTCTCTTCTAATCAACTCCGCTTTACTCCCTCCCTCTCTGCCTCCTTGACTCTATCCCACAGTTTCCGTCATCTCATCTCTCAAGCTATTCTCTCACTCTCTTTTTCATTTTAAACCATAACCCTTAATCTCGCCAAGAGCCAAATCAGCAGATTAGATAGTGACTCTCGCTCAGACTTTGCTGAGCAGTTTAATGTTCCGTTCAGAGAAAGTTAGAAGCAGATTAAATCCAAGAAATCTCTTTCTCTCCTCCCCCTTTTTCAATCCAGGCAAAGGAGCACACAGATGCAACAAGACATCATCCCCAGTATCTAAAAGTCTAAAAGTACATCTAAATGCTTTCTTTTCTTTTCTTTTTTTTAACCTTTTTCTTTCATATGTATTAACTCAGGAATTGTTTTTGCTGTTAATTCATCAAATCCGAACATTTATATCTCTTATTTATTTGTTAATGTTTTGAATATAATATTTAATTTGACTGCAGGCAATCATTCAGCCATTTTGTCTTTGTGCAATAGATGTGAAACATTCAGTTACATGATGCATCTGCTATTTACTACTTAGCTTAAATAAACAAAGCTACCCGTGCATGCTGTCGTATTTATTTCACAATAAATAATGTACGGTTTCGATAAATTCTTCACCGTCTGCTACTTAAAAATATACACTAGAAAACGTATTCATACTCTCACTCCCTGAAGCTGTGGCAAAGTAACACACAAACCTTGAAGGTGTTGATGTAGTGGGTAGGTTATTGAATAGTACAAGTTGAATGCATGATGGAAGTACAAAGAAGCAAATATTTACAAATTGAAGCCCCAGAGAAAAGCGGTACTAGTGGTTCCTTCAAGTCGAGGGTTAATCAATCTGTTACAGAATAATCAGGAGACATGACAGCACCAGGGTCCCTGCTTTAAACGCAGGCGTCCTTGGGTGCATAATGATGATACGTGACAGAATATTTCCTCCAGGATTCCGTCCATCACATGCGGCAGGACATCCATCACAACCAAACAGAGGGTAGAGGTGGTGGAGACAAGAGGAGGAAGAAATTAAAGCGGGAACGAGGGATGGTGTAATAAGAGGGCGGGGTTGTGGAACGCAGGTTTGCCTTAAGGTTCAAAACATAATGAGCGACGGCGAAGCAATGGTCTTCAAAGCAATGTGACAAGTCTGTGTGTTTATGGGGAAAAGAAAAAGGAAGCGTTTCTATGGGAACCTTCAATCTTCTGCATGTTAGTCACTGGAGTCAAATGAACATACATTCAACAAAGGCTGCACACAGAGAACACATTTTCATCCATTTTCCTTTTTCTCCTGTTCGTTCTGTATCTGGGTGCTTCAGTGAAACTGGGCCTAAAAAAAAAACAGGACATGGGGATAAAAATCCAAACCAGATGTAGAAGTACTTTGGATCTGTTTTATTTAATAAATGTTTACTGTGATAAAAAAAGAAACTATTCTATATTTACATTATTTAAATATATATATATATATATATAATTTTTTTACATTGTTTTTTCTACAAAGATCTACATATAACAGTAAATAGGAATGAAAGTTACACACTCCTTTTTTTTTTGTTTCATTCGACGTCCCTCTAGAACGTTGCGGCAGCTCCCGTTCACTTTGAATTGACGTTCCCAGCCGTCAGCGGGCGGATTTTTTTCGATAACCGCCCGCTGCGCTGTTAACGTCCGCTGCCTATGGCAACAGGTTTTGTCACTTCAGATTCACGTTACCATATCACTCTGCAGGTAGTTTGGCCACTTTGAAAGTAAAAGAAAAAAAAGAGAGAAAAAAAAAAGAAAGTAAATATTCACTACGTTGTAACGGCTATTTTATCCAATCTGTAAGAGTAGTAACAGTAATAAACTGTAATAACCCGTAGAACAACTGTTCAGCCTGGTCGTGGAATATTTTTCTGATAGTAACTCGTGGTTAATACATTATCCCTTGCTAAATATCTCTTTATTCTCTCACAGGTACATTTTAGATATTGAATTATTCAAGCTAGTGTTTCACAAAAATGACCACTGTTGCAAAATCAGGCAGGTTTTGCATCTAATGTGAGTGGACATGACGGATTTCATACAAAACCTGGAATGACAGATAAAAATAAAAAAATGCATTTCTAGCTTAGATAAACCACTATTTATTATGGTATATAAGACCATTTCAAGTGTTTAGGATTAAATACACTGACACCTACAGCAGGTTGGGTTTCATGTCCCAATTTTGATCCTACATTTTATTTAAAAATGAATTCATTTTCGGGTGACTCAGGGGAAGAGCTGAGGTCATCATTAGGTACATCCTCTGGGAAATATGTCTAAGTACCAGGTACCAAAATGAATGCAGTTTCATAGAAGCACCCATAAATAAAAATAATTAATTTACATACTGAGCATCATCCTAAACTCTTACAACAGTATCTGGTTTGCTTTGATCATACGTCTCTTGATCTGAATGAAACCGGTCATTTGGACTGAGAGACATCTGTCCAAATGATCAGTCCAAAGATGCTAATCAAATTTTCCTTTGAGTTTTCAGTTTAGAAATACAGAACCTAGATAGAACATGTTCAACATGTGTTTCAACATCCCTTAAAACAAGCCGTACAGATGTGGAGCGACTTTCCACAACAGAACTGATAGATTCAAAGGAAAAAGAAATCTATCACTCAACAGAGGCAGAAGAGTCTCCAGTGATGATTCTATTCTACTCTACTCTACTCTACTCTACTCTACTCTACTCTACTCTACTCTATTCTATTCTATTTTATTCTATTCTATTCTACTCTATTCTATTCTACTCTATTCTATTCTATTCTATTCTATTCTATTCTAGTCTACGTACTGCTATGGTAATGTGACCCTACTCCAAGGGTCTTCAACCTGTGGCTCTGGGGCCACATATGACTCTTTAGCATCTTTATATGTTTCCTCTGTTTAAAACACATAAGAAACATTTTGAAATGAACTGAAGAGTCTTTACTTTTTAACACTGTTCTAGGCCTAAATGTCTTCCACGTTTGTCCATCTACAGAAATGTTGAAACAGAATAAAATATTTTTGGATGGTACAAAAACCAAAATGAACTATTTTGTTGCCAAATTCAATACAAGATACTCAATTTGTATTTATTCACAGTTTGTAATTAAGCCACAATAGATGAACATTGCACTTTTTCTCCATTACACATTGTAATTATGTAAATAGTGTTCATTATTTTATAAAATGTCCACATCTTGAATGTTGTCTTTCTTATAGTTGTATAATTTCTTAAATGCACCGGACACTGCATTACTGTAATAGAAATATAAAGATGAATAGCAAACAAATCCAACATTAGCTACAACTGAACAGTCACTTTATGGAGAAAATTTGAGTTCCATGGCTCCGGTCAGACTTCGGGTTTTTTGTTTTTTTGAGACAAAAATGGCTCTTTATATTGTAAAGGTTGCCAACCCCGCTGCTACACACATGTTTCTGACATGATGAATGGAGGCAAATGCAAAAGAGCTCTGTAACAAAACCCCTGCTGGTCTGGTCACATAAGACTGACGAGGAGTCATTTTAAATATCCCTACATCTAGACAAACAGAACACACAGCACAGCCGCACACCAAGTCATCAAGCCGTGAACAATTTTCAATATTTTCATGGTGAATTTGTACAATATAACAATTACCCTGTTTATACGAGTGTTTTTATTCCTGTTTAATTCAGAATAAAGGTTAATTTTGCTTTAAGACGACCATGTGAACACCTCATTTCAGTTGAAAATGATAATTCCGATTTAAACTTAATTGTCAATAAAGTCACTGGATTATTCCAATCTTAATTCCTCTTCCATGTAAACAGTTAATTCCACTTTACAATTATTCCTGTCATAAGATAAGATAAACTTTATTGATCCCACAACGGGGAAATTCACATGTTACAGTAGCAGCGATGTAGAGCAATAGAGGGACAGAAAGAGAAAAAAACATACAGATAAATAAATAGTATATGTACACAAACACAAATATTGAGGTAAATATGCAGGATTGAAAAAAATATATACAGAAGGAATAAAACTATGTGGAGATGATCATTCTGCAGATGCTCCTGGTCTTGTCGCAATGACGCACATATTCTGCTCCAGTATTAGTTTATTGATTCCTATGGTTGATTCAGTCGCTTCGTGATTATCATAAAAATAAAAGTAAACATCACATGTAGTATCTGGTTTTTATGGCGTCAAAATAGTCTCATAAAGCACTAGAACCATCAAACATGTTTCTGACGTATTTTATTATTTCACACATTTAGATATTAACAGCAAGGGACCAAATGATGCACAAAACAACCACTGGGGGGGCAGACGCTCCCTCGAAAACTCACTGAACTCTCTCGACGTTAATTAATGTTCGCTCTCGAGAAAAGTGGATTACTATGGAAGCCACTTCTGTCACGAGCAAACAGAAAACTACATTGAATGAGCAGAAATTAATTTTGCGTGAACAAACATAAACCAACATCGACAGAGCGTCTGCCCCCCAGTGGTTGTTTTGTTCACTGGTCACAGATTTCTACTCATGCGCAGAGATAATTTGCTCGCTCACAGTTAATATCTACGTGTGTGAAATAATACAATATGCTTTATATGCTTTATGAGACTGTTTTGACACCATAATCTTCCAAATGAAAGCAAAACAGGAAGTGGATGTGATTGTTTTCTTCCAGTAGACATCCAGACATTCTGTCCAATCAGAACCCTCTGTACCTCCAGCTCTTAAAGCTCAGTTAACTACAGCAGAATACACCAGGGTCCCATGAAAAGCTTTATTCAGAATTAACATTAATCAATAATTTGGAATTAAAGAAGATAATGTAAACATAGCTAATGTTTTGTTTTTTGTTTTTGTTTTGTTTTTTTAGAAATGATCAGCATTTTACAAAGAGTCTTTGTTTTCATGGAAAGATAAAAAGACTATTCTGTTTTACAAACTACTTCTGTGGGCAGTTCCAACATCAGCCAATCTTTAATAAATCTTTTAAACTGTAGTAAATGGCACTGAGGGACAGTAATAGCTCCAAAGATTACATTTGGTTTAAAGTTCAGTCCCACATGTATTGATTTGGACTGTTCTGTGACTCATATTAATCGGTTCTACAGGTACCTGGTCCCAGAGTTCTTTCAGAAATACAGAATTATTATGATGGAGAGATGGGAATGACATTATACTGGAGAAAATCTAAATATTCTCAAGTGTATTTTCCTCATTTCTAGTCAAAATGTATTATTACACTTAAAATAAGACAATTTTCACTTGCTCCATTTGTAGATTTATTTATTTCATTGCTTAATTCATTATTTTATTTTCTAGATTTAAAATGCTAAGGTGGCTTAAAAGAGACATTGAAAAACACACACACACACAGGTGTTAAAATGTGTGTGTTTTTTTAAGATAAACATATTAAAATGTTCAAATGTTCAAATTTACATATCTTAAAAAATGTATATATTTTAAAACATAGAGATGAAGATAGATATGTTTAAAATGTTTAAAAAATATGTTTAAGAAATAATAAATGAAAAAAGATAAATACGGTGGCTTAAAAATATACACAGATGTGAACATTTATTTAACAATATGCTGAAAAAAGACAAAAATATGTTAAAAGAGATGTTAAAAAAGATACAGATATTATAATTTTGTATTTTTTTTTAAATGGTAAAAACACATAAAGATGTTAAAATGTGTTCAAAAAAGATATTTAAGCCCATATATGTTTGGGGAGGGGGGGGGGCAGAACTGCATATCAGTTCTTTTAGAGGAGCCTCACTACCCCACACTTTGAGACCCCCCTGCTCTAAATGACGTGTATATAAATGTTGTACAGTGTTTCTCTGTACATGATGTAACCCACAGTGTTTCTATGCACCTCTTCCCTCCTCTAACTCTGGCACACAAAACAAGAGTGTGTTTTCTACTCTGATTGTTAGTGGCAGATCTAGCTCTCTGTGTTTTATTTTTTTCCCTTTGATAAAGCCTGGGGAAAGAGCTCCAGTTCCGTAGCCATCCTGTTCACCCAGCCCCCCACACCCACAGTTCCCGGTGGGTGGTGTTTTCCTCGCCCGCCTGCCGTTTGTTCGCCCGCCATCACGCTAAGTGCAACATGTGACAGTAGCAGCACATGGCCTCTATACCCCCCCACCCCCCGCACCCCCCACCCCCCCACCCCACCCACTATCCTCCGCAGGCCTGTTTCCCATGATTGTCTGAGAACACCCCGCAACAAGCTCGACACACTTTTCATGTTCTTTCTCGCTCCCTCAGCCAACAACCCCAAATGATTATTATCTCAGAGACACGCACGTGAACAGAGCCACTGATATGCAGAGATGCAAACATACGCAATCAAACTCCCGGGACACACAGACACACATGCAGCAGTGAGTCTGAGGTCGTGTTCACACCGAAAAGTCCGTTTCTTGATTCGAATCCAAGACAAGATGATACATTTGTTTTCATTGTTAACTGACTTTGCAAATAACGTGTATTTATTTAAGCAGATTGGGACGGTTTGGTTTGGTTTGGTTTGGTTTGGTTTGGTTTGGTACGCGTTTTTTGCATTTCCACCACAAAGGGTACCAAAATAACTGACCCAAACTGTCCTGCTTTAGCGTGTTTCCAAACAGACTGGGACAGTTTGGTACAGTTCAGATCATCTCTGTATAGTTTTGTTTGTTTTTTTATGCAAGGCACATTTATTGTACAGAATAATTCAAGGTGCTTTACATAAAAAATATAAAATGAATAAGATGCATGAAAATACAATTAAAATAAGAGACATAAAAACAGTTTAAAAACAGTTAAAAGCTAAATAAAAGCTCCAGTAAATACTAATGTTTTCAGGCCTGATTTAAATGAGTTTTCCTCAGACCTCAGGTATTCAGGTAGTTTGTTCCACAGGTGAGGAGCAGAACAACTGAATGATGCTACGCTTTGGTTCTGGAAGAGATCCTGGATTCTGGATCACTTAGAAATTTTACATTGCGGTAAATGGAGAATACATTTCAAACTGATCCAGGATCTCTTCCGGATCATCACCAAAATCGAATTAGTTCCTTTTGACACCCCCAACACGTGATGACATTTTCATCAGGATTCGTCTATAACTTTTTGAGTTATCTTGGTAAATAACACACAGACAAACAAAGAAACTCCAGCAAAAACATAACCTCCTTGGCAGTGGTAATTATGAGAAGAATTATGAAAAGTCAAACTAATGACATTAAAGTCATAATTATGAGATCAGAAATTGATAATTATAAGATAAAAAGTAAAAGCTATGATATAGTAAGTCCCAATTTGTGATTTACAACGTATTTTTCATAATGTCACATTTGAAAAAGTAATGAGTCTATTCTGAGAATGTAAAGAGTATAAAGTACATAATGGTGGGAGTAAAAGTAAAATTTACCAGAGAAATACATACTCAAGTAAAGTACAGATCCCTAAAGGATTTATTAAAGTACAGTAAAGGTACTTCCACCTCTGATAAAAAAAAAAATTAACAGTTAACCTAATAAATATTACTACAGTACACGAGTCATGGAATGTATTACAATTCGAGACAGTCATATGGAAAAGTAAGGAATGATGTACTTTTAAATAACAGGAGCACGTAATCTGTAAAGGTGCGTGTGCTTTTATTGGTTGTTGTAACTCCAACACACCACCATTCTCCTTTCCCTGGTCACTTTTGTTCGAGCTAAATCCAATAAAGAATACATCAAACTCCTCTGATGCCAATGTATTCACATGCAAAACAAATATGTCAGTCATCATCCATCCTTCACATGTCCAGGGACCTTTGTGATACACGCTTCCTATGATGTGGGGTCGGGTGGGGGTTGGTGTCTATTTGTAAATAAAATATAATTTCCTTGGTGAGTTGTGTGAGATCTGAGCGTTGACGACGTTGAGCCTCCAGTGTCTAACCAGCTGCGTTAATATTTCAATTACCCTCATGAATAAATGAAGTAAAAAGGCGCTAATGTTATTCTTGGTCTGCCAGTGTTGTGGTGGGACCAGGCTGTGACATACAACACGACAATTCTGTCAGAGTGTTCCTTTCCAATGTGTTCAGACTGATGAGCTGCAGATACGCAGTGATTTAGGAGCTTTGAAGAGTAGTTTTTAGTCATTATTTTTTTTGTTTTGTTTTTTAAACCAAAAGTCCACTTTTACAATGAGATTCTGTTAATTTGTGGAAACATTAAAAAAATAAAAAAAAATAAAAATACTAGGATGCAGCGCATGTCAAAGTATATTTCCAACAATAATATTAAAATCCCCTGTTTTTTTTTTTCTTTTATGCAGGATTTCACATTTTCTTCCTCCTCCGTAAATTGTCACATGCAACACATTTTTCCATCTGTCACAGTTGATTCCATGCAGCATCAGAGACCAGCAGACCTTTCTTTTTCAGACATTGCTGACATTTACATTTGTCCTCTATCAAAGAAAGAAGAAAGGTCGTGACCTCACATTCCACTTGCCATCGTTGTCATACTCTCTGCCTCAAGGAACAACGGAGCCAACACTGATTCGTCCCATCAATGCAACGCCGCTGACAGTTTGAGTGGGTGGAAAGAACATTAAGAGAAAATAATTTAACAGAGGAGACTTTTGAGTGTTGGTTAGACATCTTTTTTTCCGTTTTAACTACAGTACAAAGCGTCTCCTGTTTTCAGCGCTGTACTCAGGGTGCACCACATAAATACAGAGCCGCCGCTTCTTTTATGCAGAAGATTGTGTCAGCTGTGCATGTGTACGACTTGTTTGCTCTATGAGATTAAGTACATTTTCATTACGAGACACAAAATCTCATCTAAAAATATAAATAAATCACTAGAAATGTAGTTCAGCTTTACTACAAATCAGCCAGTCCAAATGGAAACAGAACAGAGAGAAAAGAACACAGAGCTAATAATTACATTCCGCACTTTTACAAAACATAAGATAAGATAAGATAAGATAAGATAAGATAAGATAAGATAAGATAAGATAAGATAAGATAAGATAAGATAAGATAAGATAAGATAAGATAAGATAAGATAAGATAAGATAAGATAAGATAAGATAAGATAAGATGAGATGAGATGAGATGAGATGAGATGAGATGAGATGAGATGAGATGAGATGAGATGAGATGAGATGAGATGAGATGAGATGAGATGAGATGAGATGAGATGAGATGAGATGAGATGAGATGAGATGAGATGACATAACATAACATAACATAACATAACATAACATAACATAACATAACATAACATAACATAACATAACATAACATAACATAACATAACATAACATTACATAACATAACATAACATAACATAACATAACATAACATAACATAACATAACATAACATAACATAACATAACATAACATAACATAACATGCAAGATAAGATGTTGCAAACAATGACAGATAGAAGTCTCTCTCTACTGAAAATGTGTGTCCAAGCAAGCTGAGGAAGCAAGCATGAAGGCCTTCTAGAAATCAATAGAAGTTCCCCCGTGTGTAAGAGCAAGTCAACAGAGCAGAGCGCAGCACAGAGTCAGCCCATACAGATAATATTTATGTAGAGGGGGGCTGCCAACAACCACCAGGGACCATGTTTAATTCTGATTCATACATCTTAAAGGCAATGATCTGGTAAATATGAGGTACGCTCATATTTTCAATAAGAATATGTGCAGCAACAGGTCAGTTCTGGAGAATTGTTTAGTATACCACATTTAAATATTCATGTGTGCTATTCTTTTTTAAGTTCAGAGAAGCAAATGAAAACACACATTCATGCATTCGCAGCTTCATACTGTTGTGTTCTGCTCGCGGTCTGACTGTAGAATGTCTACACCATTACGCAGTACTGATCTGCATCCATGTCATTTAGCTGTGATTGTGTTAATCCAGTGCACATTATCCGCAATGAATGTCTCCACTACATACAATTAGCAGGTTTACCAACCTCATGAATACATGCAAAGCATGAGCATGGTGTTAACACTAACTGATGTCCCCTTTTCAAGCAATTTACATACATTAGAAGGTAGCACATAGCCAAAGGGCAAAAGGTGGAAATGAGACTGCACGTGCACAAGCATGTAAAAATGGTTTTAAATACACATTTTTGCCACTTTTCTGTTTTACTTCTCTCTGTTTTCCCACAGGAGACACTTATAGTTTTAATGGCTATGCTAATTGCTAATGCTCCACAGGAATACTAATAGGGTAGTAATTAGTGTAACACAGTCTGTAGCTCAATGCGGACAAGAGGTGGTTTCCCTTTTAAAGACCCTGTAAAATACAACTAAAATGTTTGACAATGAGTGGAAGCTGAACATTGGTTTGAGTACAGTTTGACACATTGAAAACTCTAGCAACAAGTCAAGAGTTTCTGAGGCATTTCTGGTTCTTATTTGGACGTGGGTCTGATTGTTAACAAGCAACCTGTCATCACTCTGGACCAATACATGCCTTATTTACTATTACATCAGCACAGGGTTCTGAAAGCGCTGTTTATGTGAATATAAATGCTGATATGAATGCGCCTTAGGAGTAATGTCCTCCACTCATCCAGATGGCCCTTGGAATTATCTGCTTTACGTGGGATAATGAAATCTCACTCACTATCCTACTGCTTTCTATTGAATTAACGTGATAGGCATCCTTTTCTTCGCACAGCTTGGGGTGTCATCAGCCCAACCAGCACTGCCCGTTCATTGGACACATCAATCACAGACAACTGGGGCAATAAAAGCTTACGAAAGCCCAATAACCATCACGGTACAAAAAGCCAGAATGATACATGGCAGGAATGTTCTTGCCATACTGTAAAATGAGGGTCTCCTCCTAAACACAAGCTGCCATTTTGAAGACAAACTGCCCGTCACTCTCCTGTCACTGCAAAACCTCAATATGGTGTATATATTGCCTTGGAAATTTAATTGCTTTATTTATCTTGTATATAGTATTACATTGAAGTAACTGAACACAGCTGGTGACAACCAGTCCCCTGACAGTCTTTTACCTTGGAATTTCAAACATTATGAAAGGGTTTGATAAGAAATGGTTTACAGAGGAAGTGGTGGTCAGTATCTTTTAGTTGCAGTCTTAGAAACCCCCAAGAGAGTATTTTTCAAGCATCCCGCTGTGACCATGAAAGTACACAATATGGAAAAGGTAGAAGTGGAGAAAAAAAAATGCAGTGAGAGGCGTCAAGTGAAAAATATTCTAAAATGAGCGTTAGGAAAAAAAAAAAATCCAGCTAAATCCATATTGTCATCAAGCTGACCATTTATTAAGAAGGAAGGAAATGGGTGACATTTATTGTTCTTGGAGGATTCCCAAAAGAAAGACTAAATCAGGCATTCTGCTTTTCACCCTGTTTTTATCCATGGAATCAATACACACACAGTTGAGCTACAGGGACAGAAGAGCTGCTTTCTGGCAAACACTTGTGCTTTTGGATGAAGGCAAGAAATCAGTATGGAAGCAAGAGCATCTAATCATGTAAATAGTGTTATCACCATCTGAGATGAGGATTATTAGATTGCACTAAATATAACCCCTCAGTCTCTTCTGAGATCTGTGAGATACAAAATCATCTTACGATTTCCAGAGATGTAAATCAATACAACAGAAATGAATGTTGCAAGGCTTCGAAAGATGTGAATCAGATAAGATTTTCTAAATTACTAATTATTTCAAATACTGCAGTATCTATTTTTAATGCCTGAGGACATTAGTGAAGCTTGGGTAATTTGCCAATTACACAGTAAATAAATAGAGTCAAGCATTATCAGTAATTCTTAAGTTGATTTCCAACCTTACAAATCAAAGGCAGATGAAATAAAGAAAATGTCATCTGCGTACTTTCCAGAAATAAAGCAAATATTTGTCAAGTTTGTCTAATGTTCATGAAGCTGATTAGAGACCAGGTAAAAACATATAGGTGAAGAGAGATAACAAATGTTCGCTGAAAATGGAATTATTTAATATGCTTTCACATATATCTATTGCTAGTCACATATTATCAGGCCCTGAGGAGTATGAGACTGTCACTGTGATTGTGAGTCCACATGTGCTCTGGGAATGTGAAGGAAAAATCTGAATATTTGTAGACGGCTGTGCTCTGCAGAGTGCTTTTTGTCTTGAGGCTGTAATTTATTTGTGTAATCTGTCGGGGGAAAAAAAGAAGCGAGGATCATCAAATAGCAAATATCGTAACTGGACATCTGTGCTCTTCTTTTAGCTGTCAGCATCACCACTGGAAATTGCTTTTACCAGTCTAAGAGCGTTTTGAACACACTGCTGCAGCGTCACACAGTCGCACATATTCTTTAACACTGATGACTACATCTTACGAGAACTGTGCCGAAGATGTTCTTTTTTAACTCACCATTTACCACCGAGTCTGGCCCAGAATTTCTTTGACTGGTCTTCAATTCAATCCCTGTATCAAGCAATTTGGTCTTGAAGAGACTCGGGTCTCATATATCACTGTGTTTTCATATAAACCTTTGCTTACTGTAAACAAGTATAGCAGGAAATGGACTAGTAAAAAGAGACTGCAGGTCAAGTTTAGTCTCTTTCTCTCATAAAGGAGGCAATAAAAGGTTCCTGCCTTACAGCAACAGTTCATTAGTCAGACAAGCAGCCACAGATCCTTCCAATCAAGACCCTAGTCGATCTATCAGCTGGAGTCCGAGTCAGGCTCTGAAACATTAACTACTCTGCTCTACACAGCCACAAGTCTTGCTTTATAGCCATTAATGCTGTATGTTTACAAGTGTATTAGCAGAAGAAAAATCATTTCATAAGAAATGTAGGAAAACACAGCAACATTGAGGCAGCGGAGACGTGATTTGAATCATGGTGGATCTGTAAATGTGTGTTTGAGGCTATGGATTAGCATCTGCCAAATGAAGTTTAGAAAGCTCAAAAGAAAATACAACCCAATCCTGTGTGTGTATGTTTTTCAGAGAAAACATAACTCCACTGATAGAGCATGAGAAAGAACAACTTAATCCACAAACACCCAGGCATACATACATGCAGAAAGATTAGGACTGAGCCATGGCAGATAAAGCTTGGTTGCAAATGATCTCTTATCATCATTGCACAGCCTTTTGTGATTGCATGTGGCATGATTGCCTGCTTTGGATGGGCATGACAGATGTGTATACCACCACTACCGTGCATGGGCACTTGGAGAGTGTGACAGTGTGTATGTGTGTGCATGTAGGTTACATCTGTGATTCAACTGTCTGTTATCGCTCTTGGCACACAATAGACTCACCAACTGCTTTCCACTAACAGGCCCCAGTAATCACGGATGGGGAAGTGGTAGCCACTATGAGCAGGCGGCAAATGGACAAAGGTCTGATGTGTATCAGTGAATGCTGGAGCAGAGAGCTGCAGCGTGTTACTCTGTGGAATGACGGACTCTACTACTAGCAACATATCACAATAGTTGAACTTTAAGACAATCATCGCAGTGTACATATGACAGCTTCTTGACCATCCACTATTGAACAGAAAATGTGTACGTCTGACAAGTGAAAAATCAAAATGGCGCACACGGAAAAAAGACAAGCAAAACACAAAGTGACAGTTTGTTTCCTAACACCTGGATGAGCATGAAAACACGAGGTGTTGTTCAAGGAAGCTGAAATACATTTAATCCAAAGTGTTTTTCTGTGAAACAATAACTGTGAAGGCTGTTTCTAAAAGGCGCTGTGTAAAAAGGCCAGAGGACAGAGAAACAGAACTGAGAAGTCTCAAAAACACATGCACATAAAGACAAAAAGGTAGAGGCAATGTGATGACTACATCTAATACCTGACACACTGTTACATTTGAAATGGAATAACTGCTGGAATGAATATCTAAACCAGAGGATTAAAACATATAAATAAATTACTTTCAATATCAAAGTGATCAATGAATGCAGAGATGAACAAAACACTAACTGTACAAAACTCTAGGTGGGAGTGATTTCTGTCCTTTGAGCTATTATTTTCCTTCAAAGCCAACATTTGTAGTTTGAAGTCTAATTTTATCTACCAGCCATTATCATTGCCAACTTCTGCCAATGCTGATAATTTGCAAAACATCTTATTGGCACATATGAATCTATCTGTAATTAAACCCACCTTGGTTTGCTGAATTTATTGTAGATGTGTGAAAACATGTGTTTAAATATACACCTTTTAGGTAGTTATAGCACAGAGACAGACATGCAAAGAATGACCTTCACTCAAACTGTCTGAACATTAATGTTATCAAATACTTATTGGTTCTTATGAGGTACAAAGAACACTCTCTAGTTGAATCTTATCTAATAGAAAGTCCAATTCAAAACCAAAGCCAGATACTTAGGCCTGTGTCCTGGTGCCCTCTGTTGACCAATACAACTGGTTTGTGTCAAGAAAAAAAGTGTAAGTGTTTGTAGGTTCATGACATGAAAGACAGATACGAAGCAAAAAAGCACTGTGGCACCTGCCAGAGTTTCCACTCATCCCAGCTGTGGCCATGACGACCAAGCAGCCCCTGGGGATCTAGTGTTAAGTGCCACTGACCTCTGGGAGTAGGATGTGCACATGCTACAATCACACACAGTGTGTGCTGCCAGAATCAAATACACACACACACACACACACACATAGAATGCTACCAGCCCTCAGAGTCAAACAAATCCAGTCACTTTGTCCTCAGCAGTATGCATGCAATGACTGGCTTCCTCTTGCTTTTGGCCAAGAATTACATGAGCTTTAATGTAATTACAGGACTGACAAGGACAGACTCTCCGCTTATTGCTCTGTGCTGGTTCCCCCTTGAGAGTGACAGACAGGAGCATGCACAAAGTATTTGTCCAATCTCTAATGACAATGGCACACCCTTTTCCACGGTAATCCTTTCATTTCTGTCCACTCACAGGAAAGGAATGGGGAGGCACAGAGGTGAATCCAGTGTCTGTGTTTGTGTGAGTGTGATGAGGAGTGAACGGTACAGAGGCAGCGTGTGAGGGCAGAGACATTGATTTGGTTATGTGCAAGTGTGCAAAGGTAAAGTTTGGAGGATTATGAGTATTAATACTGGAGAAATATGAAATAATCGAAAGGAGTATGATTGTTTTTTGATGAAAGATATCAGGTGTGGTCAAAGCTTGGCCAGAGCCTGATTGGTTTAAAGATGAAAGGTCAAAAAAAAAAAAAAACAGGAAAGGGTGTGATGTTTAACAGCCTCTCCTGTATGACAGAGGACATGCAGCTTTTCAGTGATGGAAATTCTCCCAACATGTAGCAGCAGAGCAGCTCACCTGGGACTGGTAACCATACACACACAACAACAGCCTCCTGTATCTGAAAAAGTCAGCTCAGTGAACAGACACTATGATCATCTCTGTGAGACCATTTACTGACCAAAAGCAGGACATCACATAGAACACATCTAGTGTCACGAAAGATGACATTCTTGGCAGAACAAAACTAAAGCAGGGTGCTAAACAATCAGTGTGTTAATTATCTGTATAAATGACTTGGCTGGGCCTAAATAGCAGCTTTACGGATGCACCATCCATAGCGGACACACACACACACACATACACACACACTTAGTGTTGTACTCAACAGGGCAGCAGCCATCTTGTCAGTAGCACAGGATGAAGACGTTATATACAATGCAATTCCTCTCATCTATTCTACCCCTCTTTTAAAGCTACATTTTCAGCTTTTTTGTGCTGTTTTTCTTATCCTATGTGTACTGTAATCTACTCTATATCACCCTGATCTTTTCTTCTAAGGTCTGATCCTCTACTTTTTCCATTTCTTTACCCACCCTTCAAACCCATTGTGTTTTTTTCATCCTGGGTAATTTCTTGATATCCGTCTCTTCCCCAGCACTACATTATATCCATTTGAATCTGACAGTCATCATTTGTTTAATGTTAATGGCTGCCAGCTGCCTGGTTCACCACCTTTTGGAGTCATTATGCATTTCAGTGACAGTAGAATCTTAGCAAAAAAAGATAAGAAAAAGACGAGAAGGGGGCATGCCAACAGATGTCTCATTGTCGCATCTGCTGGGAAAACACAAAAGGACCAGCACAAAGAAAGGAAGATTAAAATGTGACAATGACAAATTCATTCAAAACCCAACTGATTATCATAAACTGAATTCATTACAGCTATCACTTCACAACTGGCGACATATGAGGAGTTGCATCAGTCATTCCAGGTAAGCATTTTTATTTTTAAGTAGAATGGGATTTGTTTTATATTGCAGTTTTTTCTGTCATTTTGTGGAGGCGGTTCAAATCTTTGTGGCAGTGATGTATTTATAGAGCCCCTTAGTGTTTATTAAAAACCACCTCAGTCTTGCATTTAAGTGATGATGCTGACCACAATACAGTCCACTGACCACAACATGAATGAGTCCAGGGCTGGCAATAGGGCACTTCACTGTATATATTATTTAGTTCAATGAGCTCACAGAAAGCTAAATTCAACTGCAGTTGCATTGATGTAGAAAAAAGCAAGATGACAGAGAGAGAGCAAAATAATGGCCAATAATGAGAGGGAGATCATTCACAACTGCATTCTGTTGTTACATTTTTTACAAGAAGCTCAGATTTTTATTGCCTGATTTTTAACACAGTGTGGGGTGATTGGCTCCATCTTCAAGAATCATATTCACTAGATATTCACATAAGTACCTCCACCCACACATCCATTGTGTAGACTATTTTCATTCCTTCCTCTAACTCCGGCAGCGCTCATGCACAAACACATTTTGACTACTGTGCAAGCAACCAACAGGCTTTTGCTTAAGGTGCTTCTAAAATTGTATTCATACGATTAGCCCTTGACTCAGTCAGTACATCAGGCCCCTGGGTGATCACACAGGGAAGAGATAATGCCAAAATATGCATGTTGCTTTATCAAATTAGTAACATATTCACACAAACTCATAAGGTTGTGTTAAATGCACTGTAATCTGGTCTTGGGAATGGCAAGGTGCCTCAGGAAGGAAGCCAGGAGGCTAATTTGCTTTTGTCACACTTGAACTGACCGATGTATCTCAGTGCCCAGGACACTAATATTATATAAAATACTGAGTAACATTAGCAGCATATTAGGAAAATGATGCTGCCCCAAGTCCTGTGTTCATAACATAGCCAGAGAAGAAGGGAGGGTTGTATTTTACTTTCTGTTATTTAAAAAAAAAAAAAAAAAAAAAAAAAAAACGAGAAAGAACACGAAAGACTGAACAGAAAAACAAACAACGGTTTCAAAAGCAAATATTAGAAAGGATTCATGTTAGGACTGGAGTTGGGGCCTTTTAAAAAAACAAATATGTATACATGTGGAAAAATACTCATATCACTTAAATAACTGGGATAAATTATGCAAAATAAAATCATCATAAACACTCAGAATACCCAAGACAACATATAGTCCAGAAGGCAACCAACATATGAAAAGACAGATTATTTTCACAGCAGAATGATTTTAGATGACAGAAAGAGTGTTTTGGTGTTCGGGGATCTTTGACAACTTAATATTACATAATGAGGAAAGGATGGATAAGAGAATTTATGTTGTACAAATTAATGTTGTCATGCTGCAGCTCTGACTTATTTCTGTATTAATTGTTTATTTAAAGGTGAACTGAAGTAAACAACACTGAACAGCACTGGGTGATAGTACATACAATTATAAGAAATTATTTATCATTGGCACCCCCTTCAACAATTCTGGAATCTTGGAGAAAATTGTGATTTTATATTTCCCACCAGGAAATCCTGCAGATTATCAGGGTGTGCAGCCAGATTTCAATGTTACGTCATGAGTTGTACCAGTCCTCCATGTTTACCATTGCGAGCATATCGACACTAATTGTTTTTGGTGCATTTTGTGGTGATAGTTGACTATAAAATACTTCCAACAGCTGAGAATATCTGTTCAGTGGCCAAGGAAAGCTGTCATGGCAACGAAAGGAAAGAAAGGGGGAGGAAAAGTGTATTAATCGACAGTATTATTGAGTTTCTAGGTATAAATAATATTTTAACATTCAGGCTAAATGAGTCACTGTTTTATTTATTTTAAATAAATTAAATGCACATTACAACTAGTGGCACTAAAGAAGTATTTATAGCTTCCAACTTCTGCTGATTTTTCATGGTTTGAGCAGAGATAAAGTTAAAGGAAATGTGGACAGGTAGCGGGAGAGGAAGTGACAAAATAAAAGTCATTTATAGGTGAGAGTGTGGATCCGTGTTTGAACAACAGCCGATTAGTTTTATTTTGAAGGAGCTTTATATCCAGACACTTTATATCCGGGTTTTGCTACCGTAACCCGACCATGTTTATGGGTTTAACGTATGCGGGTATGGGTTGGTAAAGTGGACCGTACCAGGCTCGTGAGTCAATATTAATTGTTAAGTACTGTTTTATTGTTATTTGACTTTAGCTGAAATTAGAAGCTAGCGCTATGTCAGACAAGTCTCATTCGCTTTTTCTCCATTCACTCTCCATTCTGTATTCAATAGGGAGCCTAAGTCTCCGCCCCTTCCGGTCGGTCCACTGGGCCTAAGTTCGGAAAAATTTAACATGAGAGTGGATGAGGAGAAAATAATTATTTTCTGGTCCACTT
Source organism: Siphamia tubifer (assembly GCA_020466265.1). Classification (NCBI taxonomy): domain Eukaryota; kingdom Metazoa; phylum Chordata; class Actinopteri; order Kurtiformes; family Apogonidae; genus Siphamia; species Siphamia tubifer. Next base: position 15,953,644 of record CM035793.1, on the reverse strand, counting down.
TACTTTATGCCCTGAATCACACATTTGCTGTACTTCAATTAAAATCATAACCAATGATGTGCGTTTGGAGTTTCTTTGATACGTGTTTTGTGATTTATTAACGTGTAAAAATATGTAATTATTTGGACTCTGTTTGGACTACATATCAGACGTCGCATAGCTGACGTCACAGCAGAATCTTTCCCTGCAAACTTTTCAAAAACGTATACCGCCTTTTCTATTTTTCATTTGAAAATGCCTGTGTGCTTTGTGCCCCGGTGTAATCACAACACCATTTCCACATGTTCCTTCTACCGCTTCCCGGCTGACGAGAGCTTGTCCCGCATGCTGGCTCTCACTCGACCAACTATCTCTCCCCCGGAGTAGCTGCCACTTTCCACATGCCCCAATTTAAAGTGGTTTTCTCCACGTTTGATGCTCTTACCTTCGTCCTGAAAGAAGGAGGTGAAGCTCACCAAAGTCACAGCCATTTTCAAAGAGTTTGATGGTGAAGCTTGGTGGTGACGTCATATTTGTGAGACGAACGTTGTAGTCCATTACTTACTCTCACATAAAACCTAACATAACTTTTGATGCCTGTCCGAAGTGAGTGCTTTCTCAAAGTGAAAATGTATCTTTACAATTCACAGACATCATATGTGAAAACCGTAGCACATTTCAAACGGGACCAGAAAATTACTTTTATCCCTCCATTGACTCGGGTTCATTTTTTTATGGCACTTAGGCCCCATTGCCCCGAAATCGACCGGAAATAGAATCGCGTCACTTAGGCTCCCTATAAGCAGCTCTCCTCCCCATCACTGCACAATTCTGGCTCAGATTTGTATGGTTCGATGTCTCTGTCGCTCTCCTCTTGTTCACCTGAGTCTCCTGCACCCTCTTCTATCTCATCACAGATCACACTCTCAAAACTCTGGCTTTCTTGATGACTGGAACTACAATTACCACAGTCTGCCATTGTTGTTTTGTACAAAGGCTCACACTTATGACATCACGCAGCGTCATCACACTACTTCCTGTTTGTTTGGCACTGCCAGACAGAGGTGACAGTTTATTGGCTTATAGCTTGGCCATCCCATGTCCTAAACATTTATTTTGTGTGTTGAAATATACAATAGGTAATATGGAATTATATAATATAATCCTACTTTTGCACAAAAAATGTGGCTTCAGTTCACCTTTAAATAGTGTCAAGTATGTGGCTCAGATTATTGCCACAAATCAAAGCATGTATGGCCATGGTGTATTTGTAATGCCAGTCCCAAGCTAAGTATTTAACATCCCAGCACCTCAAATGACCACATGATCATGACTTTAGGCGGTGCTGGAGGGCTGCCAACTGAATAAAGAATGAACACCAGCTCAAAACTGTTCTATACCTTTATTTTGGTATATAATGTGCAGCCTTATAGTAGCCCCAGGGTGTCAAACTGTTTTCTTCCAGGCACCACATTCAGCCTAATTAGATCTCAAGTGGGTTGGATCAATATTGTAATAGCATCATAATATATAAATAATGATATATTTGTTTCAACTCTTTGTTTCAGTACAATTCAAAAACAACATTACATTCTGAAAATAATTGCTTTTAACAAATTATCCTTTAACAAAAACATGTGAATAACCTGAAAAAACTGAAATTTGTAAGAAAAATAAATGCACTTCCAACAATATTTAATAATATTATGCCTCAACTAAAATATACATTAGAAAAAAATCTAAATCTTACCAGGGGTATTTTTCTTACTCCAAATATGTCATCACTGTTACGTGCCTTGTCTGGGTGTACTGCTTTTTTTTTCCCTTTCTCTCTCTCCAGGCTGCAGTGGCAGGTGTGGCTGATCAGTCTGATTAGAAGGGAGGCCTTAAAAAGCTGGACAGAAGTGTGCTCTCTCTCTCTCTCATTTTCACTTCTCAGCGGTCCTGTGTGGAGCTGTTGTGTAGTTTGCTGAAGAGTTGTGTGTGTTTTATTGAAGAGCTTTGTGTGCTCGTGGAACCTTTTTCTTTAAGTTATCTTATGTTGAATAAATTCCGATCTATTATTTAGTTTACATCTGGTCTGTTGCCTAACCTGGGTTTTTCATTTATTGTTACTTCCTTCATACTTCCTATTCCATCTTTCGGTACGTAACAATCACACTTAAAATAAGACATAATCACCTAAAGAGTAACTCTCAATGAGTTGTAAGAAGTTATTTTGAGAGAATAGATCTAGAAAATGTTATTTCAAGAAATCTGACTGAGATCATGTTTACTTGTTCCATTTATTTATTCATTTTTTATTTATTTGTTGTTTTTTTATTAATTCAAGCAAAAATATTGTGTATATTTTTTTACTTGTTTTAGAGGGGCATTTTATTAACCCCTTAAGCCCGGTCGGCCCACGGGTGGGCCGAGAAAATTGTGTAATTTTTCATTAATTATTAACATATAATAAATCTGGACAATGGAAATTTGTTTCAACTTTTGCTCAAAGTTAAGACCCTAATGTTCATAAAAGTACATATAAAGTGTACTTTAGTGATAAAAGTCACCTTTAAATATGATCTTTAATGTGTGTGTGGTGAAATATAAGTTATTTTTAATCGCCGATACGCGCTATTAATTCATTTATATCTCCTTTTGGCGAGCGATAAGGCGGCCATGTTTGTAGGCGTTTGAAAGAGGAGAGTCTCCTGAATCCAATGACACCTCACATTCCATGAACTACATTTCCCTCTGGACAGGAAATGCATGCGTAAAAGGTGAAAGGTTAGCATCTTTGCGCATGTCGAGCGCATGCACGGGATCGGCTTGGGGCACACACGCTACGGCAGCGTAGTAAGCAGGGTGCTAGACATCGCTGTGCCGGTTATAGTTATATTTCCCGACTTTACTCTTAGTTCTAAGTCATTTTAGAGAGTTTTAGTGGGTAACAGTGAGTGACAGTGTATTTTCCTGAATGTTACTGACTATGGTAAGCTTTGTGAAGCTAGCATGTTAGCCGCGTGCTAACATGTAAACAACAGAGACACTACAGAGAAGCAGCTGAATGTTCAACATCTGACTGAGATCTGACTGTGGATATGAACTCAAAACAGGATGAACATCTACCCAGTAAGTTGTTGTATCTTACTGATATCTGTTTTACAAACTAATAGTAATAATAATAACAATAATACTACATTTTATACTATACACATGCAAACACTGTTGACTATAGTAGTATTTTTTCAGTCTCATTTCTCATTGTATTGTTATTTTTACACATAAGTAGATAAGTTTATAATTAATCAATGATTGTTTGAGGATTTATTCACTTTCTCTGTCAAAAATAAATAACATTATATCATTTCATGAGAAGGAAAAAGTCTCAAATCATGATTGTCTTCATTTTTCCTAGGTAGGAAGATGACAGCCTGTTCAGTTCCCCCCAACCTAATGATAAACCAGCCCCCACCTGATGATAACACATGGACATTTTTGGACTTTATTGCAATTGTTTGTGTTTTGAATGTTTGTATTAGTTATTTTGTTTAGTAAATTTGCACTAATTTTGATATTTATATTTATTCTAATTGAATTTATCATATATTTTTGCACATTTGTTCAACTTTATATTTGATTTTTACTAAAGTGTATTATTATTATTATTATTGATATATTATTACATTGTTTGGAGTAAGTTCTTAATAAAACTACTCCATTTGGAGACAAAATAATCCATGTTTATATGGTTTTATTCATTTTAGTTGTGCACAAAGGTAGAAGTTGATGAAACACAAGGTAAATTTCATTTCTAAAAGCTCCAGTAGACAGTAATAGACTTCTGTAATGGATATGAGTTGTATTTTTCACACAGATTTTACTGGAAAATTAAAATAATGTATTTGGAACAGTTTGGCACAACAGTGTGCCAAACTGTTCCAAATGCACTGTCCGCCTGGTGTTATCTGGACTTAAACCTTTCTGGAGGCTTTGTCCTTTGCTCTAATTCTATCAACTTTTGTTCCTGTGTTGGAAAGGAGTTACTGAAGGTGATCAATAGTGTCTATATTCTTGGAATCATTGTTAGCAGGGTGTTTTCTTTTGTCAAAAAAATAATAAATTCAGGCGAGACCAAAAAATTCTAATTTATCTTTTAGTTTATTCCAGTTTATTCAGTCATAGTAGTAGCTACACTATTTTAGACAATGGGAATAGATTCTGTGAAGCCTGTAGATGTCCATAGACACAAAGAACATCCATATAAACCTTAGGATTGTGGAGCAATTCTTCATTTACTTTGGGTATGTTTTTTTAGGCGTTTTTCTCTGAAAATAGGCTCAGGGTGGAAGAGGTTAATTAATTTATTATTTTTTTACAGTGCATGTGCATTACACACAATGTTATAGAAACATATGATAACAGGCAGAGTCTCGTGTCTCGTTGTCCTTTCCCTTATATATTCTGTTCTCCTCTGTGTCTTCTCTGCCTGTTTCCTGAACATTGCCCTTGTCTCCTGGATTTTGTGTTTTGCTTGCTGTTTTTTGTTTTTTGTATTTGTTTGCTTAACTTATAGACAACCTGAGTACCGATCATCGCCATAATCAAATCCTTTGTTCCTTGTGACCCCCCCCCCCCAGATCATGGAATTTTCATCAAGATCCGTCCATAACTTTTTGAGTTATCTTGCTAACTGACAGACAGACAAACAAACTCCGGAAAAAACATAACCTACTTAGCGGACCTCTCTTCATTCGGGGAGGGGGGGGCTACCTTGGTGGAGGTTTGCACTCTCAGAGTGCTTTTCTAGTTTCTAAAGTGCTTTACATGATGTTCAATAAAAGCCACCCACAATAAAAAAAAACAAAGCACTAAAAACACTAAAATCAATCTTAAATACAAAAGGCATTTAAAAATGTTGGGGTCAGAACAGTGACGGAAGGTGAGGGGTAATAAATTCCAGAGGATTGGGGGGTTGATGGGAAACGTTCTGTCCCCCCAGGTTTGGTGCGGGACGAGGTGGCGGGGGGCAGAGGAGGGTCAGAAATCAGGAAAGTTCATGTTAGTTTGTTTTGCTCAAGCATTGTAGACACATGGCCTGACTCAGACAAAAGGTCAAAGGTGTTTAACAGTGACCCACATTTTTGTAACATACTATGAAAATCGTCAAAAACCTACTAATTCCGGTGAAGCTGTACAATTATATCATAGATGTAATGACACCAAATCTTGGCAGTCTTTAACTGACCTAATGTGCCTACCTCATTTAATGAAGTAATTGCTTTTTTTTTTTCATAGTCCATTAAAGTATATACCCTCAGAGAAACAACACAAATGGCATTGCATTATGATCCAATAAGATTTAAGAGGCTGGCTATTTCCTCTTCCTGCACAGAGGATGATATAATCCTATTTCAGGATCTCCATCTCATAGCCTACACATCTCTTTCTCTCTCTCTCTCTCTCTCTCTCTCTCGCCTTTCTCTCTGATTCTCCCTTGAGATGCTGTTCATTCTATGAGAAGAGCTACTGCACATTGATCCCCACTATCTGTGTCGGGTCAGTGGATACAGCCACACTCAGCACTTTCTGTATGCCTAGAGAGCATCCAGTCTGTCACAGGCTGCTTTTCCACACCTACCCCACATATTCGCTCTTTCCCAGGGATAGTGACAGACGATCTCATGTGACCCTGGGGAGTCACTGCTACCACCCGAAAAACATGTAACAGGTTTAAGTAATATGGAAGAACCTAATTACACAGCAGATGTCCACAGGTCAGGTTCTTTCACTCAGCACTGTACATTTTTACACTAAAATCCGCTTCTGCTCAGTAAAATGTAGTTGCTCTTTGAATAAATATGGGTTCTTTTATGAAACTGGTCCTAAAAACAGGACATAGGGTCTGTAAATTCAAACCAGTAGTAGTACTGTATGTCGTGAAGCAAATTTGGAAGCATTTTGAATCTGTTTTAAAAATATTTACTGCGATTAAAAGAGATACTTTTTTCAGATAAAATAAATTTTTACATGTGTTTTATATTTTTTTAAATCCAAAAATCGTCTTGTAACATGATCAAAAGGACACGAAAATGATGTCCTACTATTTTTTTTTCAAATATTTTTGAGTCTCTCACAGGTAATAATAATAACAAGGCAGTCAGAGACAGCAGATCTTCCCCATGGTTTGATTTTTCATTCACACGTGACGTGATCGAGCCATAGCTGTTGACCCATCTGATGTCTGAAGGTGAGATGATATGAATGAAAAAAAAAACTCTAAGATTCTATCTTGTCTGAATCTGAGATATTACCACTGATGTGTTTTACTGTTGACCTTTAGTGTGACCTTGACCTTTGACCTTGCTCAAAATATAATGGGTTCTTCCTTGACCCATTATCTATCATTCCTGAAAGTTTCATCAAAATCTGTTCAGAAATTTTTGGGAAATCCTGCTGACAGACAGACAGACAGACAAATAGACTTGAATTTGGTGGAGGTAATAATAATGGATTAGATTTATATAGCACTGTTTTGGCCACTCAAAGCACTTTGCATTAGTGACCCATTATTTATTCACTCTCACATTGTCCTTCTGGTGGTACATGTTAGAAATTGAGCTAATTATGCAAGACACACACACAACAATGACCGCTATTGTAAAATAATTACTGATTTATATATGTTTAACTGGCAGGTTCTGCGTGTGATGCAAGTGGACACGATGGGTTACATATAAAACCTGGACTGAGATTCATGAAAACCCACATCTGGATTAAAAAACCCACTAGCATCATCCCAGTGTATGTATTTATAGTGCTATATAAGACCATTTACAGCCATGTTTTCACATCAAATGCACTGGCACCTTAGTAGTGATCATGTCCCAATGTTGGTCCTATTTTTGGCTACAATATTTTATGAAAATGTCATTAATTGTGGGATGGCTCAGAGAAAGAGTATAGGTTTTTTTTACATTTATGTGAGCTCATCATTAGGTACATTCCAGGGGGAAATATGTCTACATTTCTGTTTATTATTGGGTCTAAAATGCTGGCAAAGTGCCCAGTACCAAAATGGACACAGTTTCGTAGAAGCACCCATATATAGAATCAAAATCAGAGAATCACAATTGCTTTATTTGTCATTCGCATACACCACATGGACATTGGAGACAAAAATTAACTCTGCTGTGACCTCTCCAGGACCACAACTGGATGGAAGCCAGAACACGGCAGATCCAAAAATGGTTTTGAAATCAGAAGTACAGTAAGCACAGATGAGCAAATACATATGTTATGTCAAATATTGGAAAACATTACACAGTGAGTACTGTGAAGGGACTTTTTTTTGTTAAACAAAAGGAACACGTTGGTGTAAATAAAGATAAAGATGCTTGGGGAATAGGTTTTGGTTGGGGTAGGGGGTTGGGACTTCTGGGTGTTGTCTGTTAATGTGTATGTGGTGAAGTCCAAAAACACTGTGAGTTTGGCTTAGATGGCACAGGTGGGAGAAAGAGTGGAGCACAATCCTTTGTTTCCATTCCATCCATTTGTTTGATTTAACTCCATTTTTGTTAATATACCCTGGGACAACTCAGCTAAAACCGCCTCATTTCACAACAATTCTGTCTCTTTTTTAAAAATAATGCAAGCAGTTATATACATTTATATATATATGTTTATGTTGCAAGAAATCATAGTACTCTCAATATAAAAAAGGATAAGGGAATAAGAGATTCAAATGTTAAAGGAATAGATATCTGTCATTTTCAGTTAGAATGGAGACTGCATTGTTGGAAACATGCTGCGAGATGTTTTACGACACCTCTTCAGGGTAAATACAGAAATAACCTTTTTGAGTGTTGGAACAGTGTGGATCGAAGGAATCTAATCCTTTTCATATGTGTACGTGTCATTGAAATGTTTTCAGCACGGAGTGGGTTAATGTTTAAGAGTTTGGATGTTTTGTTGAAAATGTTATAACAATATACTACAATACATTGTCTTCATCTGTAAAGAATGTTTAATTATTTGTTTTATTAATATATGTATATATATATTTATTTTTTATTTATTTATTTATTTATTTATTTTTATTTATTTATTTATTTTTTTCCCACTTAGTTTTGGTTGCAGTGTCACAAGACTTTGGGGAATATGGTGGCGTGACCCGGGTTCAATTCCCGGACCGTGCAGGCCTTTCTGTGTGGAGTTTGCATGTTTCTCTCCCGATGTCTGGATGGGTATCACCCCAAAACATATTTGTTAGGGTAAAAATCCTCCAGCCAGGTAACTGACCATGAGCCTGGCTACACATCTGGAGATGGGTCCCCCATCACCACCCATGGCTGCCCACTGCTCCTTACCGTAGAAGGATGGGTTAAATGCAGAGGACACATTTCGTTGTAAAATTGTATGATGATAATAAAGTACTACCTTATTTTATCTTATGAGAGATGGCAGCTCCCATTTTATCCAGACATGCTGAAGGCTAACACTTTTGGTAGCAACATCTGTATTAAGCAGCTAGCAGCATCGAATGTGTAAAAACTGAGAGATTGTTCAAACCTTGACAGGTCACGGGGTACGATAGCCTTGCCATTAATTTAATTTTGTATATTTATTTTATGTTTTCTTTAGTTCAGCTATGTCCCTAAATCCACTGTACTTTTGTCTCCTGTAGTTTTCACGGCATTTGATAAACTCATTAAAAGCACCTGTTTTAACAACCCCATGCTGTGCTGTCATTTTGGAGCCTCAATATGTTCTGGGACTGTCCCAATATGCACCACTTTTGGAGTGGCATCCACAGGGTTTTAATATCGGTCTTCAAGGTTTATATTACCTATAACTTTCTAAATCTATATCTTGGTGAAATACTAGAATGGAGGGAGGATACAAAATTATTACAGATGCTTTTACCATTCAGCAAAAAATCTATTACAGGAAGGTGGTTTAGTCCAAGCTCAAGAACAATAGAAGACTGGTAGGAGATCATCTTGCAAATATTCAAAAGTTAAAAACTGACTTACTGTTTCAGAATCCAGAGGGATACATTTAGATTTTATTTGGGACAAATGGATCAACTTTGTATCCTGTAGCTGCCAGGAATTTGTATCCCTTCTCTTTTTTAAAATAATCTCCCAATAGTTATGCTGTTTTTTCTTAAAATTTTCTACATAAATATGTGTAATATTTTTTAGATATTATAGATATGAATAGAATCCAGATGTTTTGTAATGCTGTGTCAGTTTTTAAGTGAGAAACACTGAAACTGTGAGCACCCAGTTCATATATTGACAGTTTTTTTTTTTTATATTTTTGTATGTATAAAATAAGAAATACAGCTGCAAAAGGGCTCTACTATAGATAATATCTTCTATGAATGGTAATGCTGAAGAGATTCTGTCAGGTTTTTTGATAAAAACAAAAAGAAATGAGAAACAATGCAAGCATAAATAAACATATGACATCTAAAATAGTATGCTTTGACTTAAGACCTATGCTTAGAAGCACCCTGACCTCTATTATGTTAATGTATTTACAACTAAAACTTAACTTTTTCTGACAAAATGACAGCATGCCTTACATATGCTCAGGGTTTTTTTTCCCCCTCCTCCTGTGAACAAGTGTACTGTAAGGTGGTTTCAGGCTTGCCAACATGTGCACAAATGTGACATGTTGCATCTAGTCCTCAGAGGAGAACATGGGAGGTATCTATGTGGAGAGTTTCTAGAACATAGGTCATTGCTAATACAGTCTCAAGAGGTCCATAGTACTGCATGGATGGACAGTGTACTATAAATATCTGTATAGTGTATCCGGTGCCATATACTGTAGATGTGCATTTTCAACAGCAGGCCATCTTTGTGGTTCTATTGATTTGCTTTTTAAAATACATGTGTTCACTTTTCTGCCTGCTTGAATGAAGGAAATATGATAGCACGGGAGCATGTTTCCATAAAGTACATGATTACATTTAAGATTTTCTCTACAAATTACAGATGGCACTCACTAAAAAGGTCACAGAAGCAAAGATTCGATGAGACTACCTCCAGCGATAACGAATAACCTCCCCCTAAAGAGCTGACAACAAAGAGCATTGATGTATTCTACTGTATTCTATAAATTACACCTCTGCTACAGTATGCTTGGTAAACTCACATAAGGCTAAAGTCATTTGACAAAAAAAAAAACCCCACAGTATCACAGACTTAAATCTTGACACCAAATCTTAAGAACGCATTAACATTTCATTTCCAGATGTAACTATTCTGTAATGGGATCGTACACAGCTGAAACAAGATGACAGTGAATCCAAAAGTACCTCCTCTCGGGAATATATTTCACTATTTTACCCCCCCCCCCACCCCCCCTAAAAAAGTGATATTTCCTTGAGTGGCTTCTCTCAAGGACCTGTCACACATCCAATAAGCCGGTGAACTAGCGTAGCTTAGCCTCGAACGCTTTCACTGCCCAAAGTCTCCCTTCCATCCTCTTCCAATGCTTCCTGTCCTCTCCAAAGCTTTGATCCTCTAAGCCTGCAGAGTTACAGTATCAGTCCTTGGTTACACTAAAACCCACACTCACACATCTAGAGCTGCCATGGAGGACCAACTCCTACTCCAGCACTAAGCCTCCCAGTTGATATAATCCATCCTGCTTCTTCTCTACCTGCAATGCTGTGGTTTTAAAGTGAAGATGTACCCTCATCTGGGACTGTCTTTATCATAATCTCTATATTGCTCAGACATTTTAGAAGGCAAGACTTGTTTGCAGACATGGCATATGACATCTGCTCTAAACTAGTCTTTCAATTTTCCACTCTCATTTTATTGCATACTAGTGTTTTTTGGGCTCTCATTCCTTCTTATTGTGGGACAGACCCACAGAGTCTGGGTCCACATATAGGCTGGAAGTAGTCGCTCAAAAATGTTATTCAAACCACCCAAACCTGTCCCAAATGTCACATGACCTAATGTAGTTTGACAACAGAGATTCTCACACATCAGAAGATGTTCAGATAAAATATCCACAGCAGGTACCATCACTCATTTGTTCAAAATATAACTGACAAACAGCTGATCTGAACCTTTATGTCTGATAATTATCCACAGAGGAACCATATTCCAACAAAATGCAGTCATAGTCCAATAAAAACATCCAAAAATAAACACAAACAATGTCCAAAGATAGTCCAAAACACATCAAAACATTAATAAATATCCACAAATGTTTTATCTATTGCATCATTTAACAGGAATTGCCTCCAAAAACCCCAGTTTTCATCTTAATATTTTCATTTATAATATAATCAAACACCAATTTCATGTTATTAAAATGGTTCAAGAACAACACTCAGTTAACTTTATTAACAAATGTAAGCAAAATTGAGTGGAAATTTAATGGGTTAAAGATTCAAGATTCACTTTGTCATACAGACACCATACCAACATGGATACAGTCTAGAACAATATTACATTTCATCGACTTACATAGAAACAAGAACCATATAAAAAATGTAGCAGCCAGAAACATTGCTCTACAATTTTTTAAAGTATGTGTTTCAGACATTAAATACATTAAATCGTACATACTTATACACTTAGTATATCCAGATGACCAGTGTCGGGAGTAATGTGATACAAAAGTAATATACAGTATTACAGTAAGACATTACTTTTTGCTGCAGTAGTGGTGTAAGGCATTACTAACACTGCTCTTTTTTTTTAGAAAGTATGTGCTTCAGACATTAAATGTGTTATATTTTAGATCATTTAAAAAGATGAATCATAAAACAAATGACAAAAGTGCTGGTTAGTTCATGTTTTTAATATATATGATAGTGTGTTATTCCACATATATGGTGGTTTATGTACATGTATACAATGGATTAGTAAATATTCCGCTAGAAAGAACCTGTAAAGTGAATGGATCATAATGTGCAGACAGTGTTTTGAAGTAGATCTGAGACCAATATTCCTTTGGACTAAAACCTATTCTTTTGTTCACTTTAAGAATGCCACATGTTGACCCCAGACTTCTGTTGGAAACTTGAGCAGCATTTAAATTTTCTTTATCAGTAACACATATGGTAAAATTTCATTAGTTTTATTCCGGAAGCATTTTACTTGTAGACCAGTGAAATATAAAGCAGCAACTTTTAGAATAATGAAGCATAAAAGTGCAATAGATTAAAATAACACTGTAAATATAATAATGTAATTTAATAAATGGAGTAATAAATACAGAAATGTTAAAATATTTGCACATAAACCAAAGTCCCTATTGTTAGGAGTTTCCTGTTTATTGATCAGAAGCTCTAAAAAATGCATTTGGTCTCAGTTCATTCATTTATTCAAATCACATATCAAATATAAAAACCCACTCTGGTGTCTCTGGGCGACACCTTTGGCAAGAACTCAAATCAGAAGAGCCCTCAGTTCTGTATGTGGTTGACAATTATCCTCTTGTGTGACCCCACCCTGAACAAATGGGTTGGACTTAGCAACGTCATCTGACTCCATCTTCTGATTGGATCTGACCTGGACGTGATTTACTAACTATCAGTCTACATTTTGATGCTCTGATGTGCTACAGAAAGTGTCACGACTGTTGTCTTATACATGTTTGTTTGTTTATTTTGATCCTCCATTAGGTAGGTATGCAGTGGCTATTCATTCTGGGCTCAAACAATTCATCATCAGAACAATACACTAGCATTACATTCATACTAACAATCCATCCATCCATCCATACAAATAGCTCTGTTATTTAATTCATGATTGAAAACTGTATCTAATGGAATGCAACGTCTGAACGTCTGTCGCCAAAACATCTTCAGTGAGCAAAACTGACCCTGAATCTTATCAGTACTAAATACCCATGAGTTCACAGGGAGAGCATCTTCAACAATAGAGAAATGATGACTTTTTAGAGCAGCTCAGAGCCATACTGAATGTTTTTTTTTTTTTTTTATATATAATTATTCTTCATCATCATCAGCACCACCACCCTGCTCCACTCCAGCAGAGGGGATGGACTGGGCCTGCTCAGTCTACCCATGGCTCCACCGACAGGGGATAAAGGGATAAAGAGCCTCTGCTCAGGGACTGATTACTTACATCTGCCAGGCTAAATCCCAGTGCCCACACAAACACACTCACATGTGTACAACCACCACACTGGAACACACTTGGTTTGCTGCTAGCTGCAACAAACGCAGTGATGCATGTATTGTTTTCTGACATAAGCATGTGGTATGTGGGGAAGCTGTGTGTGCGTGCATGAGTGTGTGTTCAGGACTATTATTCATGTGTAAGTAAGAAACTATATGGCTGCAAACATATAATGAACAAATATATGGTAAACTGTTATACGCAGAGGTGTCACTAACCTTGCATTATTGCTTCTATAAACATGTCAGTGACTCAAAAAGCAATATCGTCAACCCTGCGGCAATAACCCTGTCCTGGCCGAAGGTCTTTTCCACCTGTTAATATTTATGAGTATTCTGACACACACAACACTTCAAATCACTTTGTTTGATGCGAACAAAAATAATAGTCTCTCATATTTCAACACGATATTAAAAATCACATTTCCATTACAAATCTCTTTTGTTATTATTGACTGCTGCAGGAAAATGCTGTCATTTGGACTTCTGTCAGGTGATTCTAGTGTTGACTTTACCTTCCAGGCCTTGGTGGGTGATTTCTAATAATTGCAAATATACTATACATTACTGCGATGGGGTATTTTCTTACATATTAAAATCACAACCCGACTGGGCATCCTTCTTTATTCACATATCGACAGTAATAATAAGAGGCTGATTTGAGGTGTATTTCTCATGTATTTGTGTTTTGTTTGTTTTTTTGCATAAATCATAGTTTTTTAATGACATTTGAAAAAGAAGATCAGAGCTTGGATTGTCTACAAAACAAATGCCAAATACCATGAGATTGGCAATGCCGCCATGCAACAGAGTTTAGCCTTTGACCACAAACTCATCAAATAAAACTGTTCTCATGAGTTTCCATTGATTACCAGTATTAGAAAGCTGGAATCACTATCACACATTCCCTGTGACTGAATGTCAGGCTGGCCCACTGACCTTTTGTTTTCAGCTCATCTTTCTCTCCCGGAAAATAGAAAGGAGAAAAATCATAACTCTGATAAGAGCATATTAATCCCATGGTCAGAGTGCATGCTGCCAGTGAGGGCTTACCTCTGTCAACAGAGATTTGCATGCTCTGTCACATGGGCACACCTGTGTGTACAGTATTTATAGCTATATCATTTATGACACTGCAGCTAAAATTGTTCTGATATTAAACATACATTTGTGTTTAATAAGTGGGGAAGTTGTACATATAATTATTCATACAGTCGAAGGTGAAACATTAAATAAATTGGGGAATAAATAAATAAATAAATCCTTCTTTAAAGGATGAGTAGGTGTACACAAACGATGAACAACCTCCATGTTAATGTTTGACAGCATTTAGTGATGACTAAACTTCAAGAGGACTTCAACTGTACTGGTATATTATTACTGTTACTGTTATTACACAGACAGACCGATCTTGGATGCTGTAAGATTCAGCTGGTTTGAAGGTTGCAAAGAAGAAATCGTACATCCAATTACCGCCATCTTCAGGCACGATGAGAACCAGCCCTTTAATCGTTGTAAGATAGACTGATTCGTGACTGAAAGTCTGTACAGAAAAGCCATCTTATGCCAAACACTAATATTCTAAGGCTGCAGCTATTCTATATATTTCCATCCGGGTGATGGTGATGAATGACATTTATAAAATCAAACACATTGTTGTGAGTCTGTTTCATCCTCTACCCCTCGGTACCTACTTCAATATCAAACACTCAAAAGAGTAAAACTGTGACACTTAAGTGGTCGGGGAATGGGGTGCGTTATGATGCTGGGTTCCATTTAAATGCAGTGTAAATGACAGACCATAATACCAGATGGCAGACGAGGGAAAAAGGGCACAAATACAATTTCCAAACCCGACTGTAGTTGACTTTTACGCATTGACAACATGCTCTATGTGCGCAGATACCAAACACACCAGATTCCAGCCTTTTCCTCTTGGACGCACACTCTGTGGAAGAGCTGCGGGGCAAAGCGCGCCCACATCCACATCCACACACACATCCACATCCACACACACACGTGCACACACATACACACACACACGTGCACGCTCTTAGACAGCAGTTTTATTGCGAGCCAACCAGCAGCAGCTTAGTGGAAGGATTTAGTGAGTATGTTTACCTCAGTGTCGTAGATTTTAGTGATGAGTGAGAATGAGTACTTCCTGGACTCCCGTATGTGCTGGATGGCCAGTTGGACCGCGGGCTCGATCCCCTGGCTGATGCTGCTCATCAAGGCCGATTCGTTCATGGGCATAAGAACCATTATGGGCAAGTTTTCCCCGTCCCTTGTGAACCAGGTGTTGTCCTGTCCGTGTTTGGTGCGGTCGTTGCACACTTTGGCCAGGGCAGGTTGAAATAACAAAACAGAGAGCAGCAGGCATCCCGTCGGGAGGAACATCTCCCAGCCGCTGCAGTCCCTCCGGGCTGGAGCCATGCTACCGTGCAGGGTGACCAACAAGATCCAGCCGATGCCTCACTGTTTGGGCATCGCAAATTCGAGCTCGTCCGGAATGCTCAGATGCCTGCCCGTCAAGGAAATCGTATTAAAAAAAAAAAAAAAAAAAAAAACCAGAGCAGGGAGAAAGCCGCAGCAGCCCCTGCAGTGGGCAAAGGCGTCTTTACACTGTGACTACAAACTGAGCAAATATTTCTACTCTCTAACTGTTCCACTCACACAATATTCCAAGGGCGCAGTTCCCCGTTGCAGAAGGAAACCTATTACCTCTCTGTGCTCGTCATCCAAAACGATCACCAGTCAAAACAGCCTTGATTCAACCCTCCTTTTCACCTTTAATTTCAGCCACTTGTATTTTGAGGTACAAAATGTCCCGTAGAATCAAAACAAGAAGAGCCTCCTCTTAAGTAAAGACATGCATCAATCACTCGTTGACAGTTGTTGCGGATACAGATGCACCTCCGAAGTAAATTCCCAGCAAAGAGCAACTGTGGGCATCCCTGCTGTATGCAGTGCTAGAGATACCCCCCCCCAAAAAAAAAGTAGACGACAAAACGGATACGGACGACAGATTATAAACATGGAGGTTTGATGTTGGAAGCTTAAACGCAGAGATCCAGAGGTGAGATGTCGGGAAAGAATGTCTTGACAGCCTGTGGGACTGGGATGCTCATCTCCGATGGTGCGTCAGAGAAGCGCTGAAGCTGCTGCTGCTGCTGATGCTGCTGCTGCTGCTGATGCTGCTGCTGCTGCTGATGCTGCTGCTGCTGCTGATGCTGCTGCTGCTGCTGCTCACCGTGCGCGCAAGAGGGAGCAGTGAATGTGGAGGAGGAGGAGGAGGAGGAGGAGAGGGGAGGGGGTGGGGGGATACGACAGCCTACTGACAAGGCTGCATAGGCTTTATGTAGGCAGACTCATCTGTGCCTGACAGCTAATAGTGATTTACTGAGCTTTTAATGTCGACTATACACAGACGACCTTTGAGATGTAGGACTGGGTAGTTAAAGTAAATAGTGTGACATTCATTAGTATGTTACTGAACATCAGTGATATTACCAACAAAATGCATATAGTTCAGGAAAGGACAGTAGGCCTATTGCCACACACTCTAAAGCAGGGTTCTCAAACATGCGGCCCGGTGGCCAAATGAGGCCCGCTAAAGGGTCCATGTGGCCCCTGGGATGAATTTACAAAGTGTAATAATTCCACAGTCAAGACTGTGGAATTCATTTTAGTTCAGGCTCCACATACACATCAATATTATCTAGAGTCAAATCACATAAAAACCTGCAAAAAAATAATATCAGTGCCAAATCCTACTCGACCCAAGACTCATTCATTTACTATAAACATGTAGGGTCAAAAACACCTCGTTTTCTTCTCGTTTTGAAGTGAAAACATTTTATATTATGCCGATAATGACAACTTCAAACTTTTATCTTTGTTTTAGTTTTCAAGAATAACACGAAAATATGGAATTATTTACATTTACAAACTACAGTATAATGCAACAATAAAATGTGAAAAACCTGAACAAGTACGAACAACACGAAATGTCTAAAGAAAGTGCAGTATAATTTTAATAATTTTTTTTGCTTCTTTCATATAAAAATGATATGTCGTCGTCTCCAGCTTATACGGGTCTGGGTTGTGGGGGCAGCAGCCCCAGCAAAGAAGCCCAGACTTCCTTCACCCCAGCCACCACAGCCAGCTCCTCCAGGGGAATCCCGAGGTGTTCCCAGGCCAGCCAAGAGACATAATCCCTCCAGCGTGTCCTGGGTCAGCCCTGAGGTCTCCTCCCGGATGGACATGTTTGGAACACCTCCCCAGGGAGGCGTCCTCAGGAGATGCCAGAGTCACCTGGCTCCTCTGGACATGGAGGAGCAGCGGCTCTACTCCGAGTCCCTCCCAAATGTCCAAGCTTCTCACCCTGTCTCTAAGGCTGAGCCCGACCACCCTGTGAAGGAAACTCATTTCAGCCGCTTGTACCTGTGATCTCATTCTTTTGGTCATGAGCCAAAGATCATGACCATCGGTGAGGGTCAGACCGTAGATCGACCGGTAAATCAAGAGCTTCGCCTTCTGGCTTAGCTCCTTCTTCACCACAACGGATCGGTTTAGCACCCGCAGTACTGTGGATACCGCCCTAATCCACCTGTCGACCTCCCGCTCCATCCTACCATCACTCGTGAATACAATCCCAAGGTACTTAAACTTCTCCACCTAACGCAGGACCTTCACCCCAACCCAGAGAGGGCACGCTACCCTTTAAAATGATATGTTGAAGCAAAACATTGTTAAATTTTATTCATCTTTCTTAGGTCATTTGAGTTTTTTCTGGTTATTCCCATCTTTTTTGTTTGTATAGCTTGTAAAATAAATTATTTTCATAATTCAATTGGGATGTTTTGTATTAAATCAGAGACAAATGTTTAGGGTTTATTTTACTGGAAATTAAATCAAGCTGAATGTGACCCTTGAAAGAAAATGAGTTTGAGACCCTGGCTCTAAAGATTTAATTCTCACGGTAGATGTTGATTTTTACAGCAAGATAAAACAAAATAACATATGTTTTGTCTGCCACTGTAAATGAATATTCAAAGACAATGGGTAAATATACAAAACAAAAATATGCCTAAATGTCTCCAGTTGAGCTGATATCCCAGGTCCATTATACTTTACACAATGAATGTGAAAGACTCATGTTACTAAAAACACACAAAAAATGCTATGGGGGAAAAAAAAACGACAACAAAAAAAGACCTTCCAAACCCAGCAATGCTTCCCCCTTTCACATCCTAGTAAGTGAACTTGGAAACAGTGGCTGCAGTTAAATTCAGGACCTGGGACAGCTCCTGGTCTTGGCTGATGTGGTGCTGTCCATGGTCCTGATCAGGTCTGAGTCTACAGCAGTGTTCTGTGCTTCTTAACATGTGCACATTAGATCATTACACGTTACCTCAGGGTAATGGAGGCATCATTTGTTTGTTTTATTGTACCACCTCTTTGTTGTAGGATTATTTATCCTGTGGCGATTGAGGTTTTTCCAACAATGTGAATCAGAATTAGAATAAATGATCCCTGGGGTAAATTGGATTTGTTACATGTGCTCTACCAGTCAAGATCAGAAATGTATGATATTAGCGTGCAAAGAATTACAACAAAGTAGCATAAAGTTATGTAAAATATTAGCATAAAATTCAATGTAAAAACTAAATAGCAGTACAATTAAAAAGATTTTTCATCTGGTGCAAATACTACACACACCAGTAGTAAAAAATACAATAGTACCCGTGGCATAGTTCATGGTATATTTGAACAAGAGTAGGAAGAGGACTGACAACTTCTTGCCAGGGGGAAAATGCTCTTCACATGTTTGGAAAAGTCAGACGTTTTAAAAATGGATTTGACTTATGCAAAACACAGGTACCATCTGCCCTGAGAATGTCAGCCTAGGATCAAGATGAATCTAGTTCTGTTCTGATGTGCAAGTGTGATACGACTGCACTAAGGATACTTAAATATCAACAATTAAATTAATACATTGATACAGGAACTATATTGTCATTATTTTTACAGATGTCCATTCCAGTATTTGTATTGATTTAACCCATAAAGACTGGGTGGCCAAAACCATCTGATCTAAACTGTGGTCTATTCATTCTATCAATACATGTAAATAGTTGGTGTAAAATGCAGTTTGTCATTCTCCCAAATCAATCAATAATGAAAACCATCCTGCCAAAATGAAAACGCAAAACAAGAATCTATGTATAATTTATTTAGTCAAATAACATATATATATATATATATATATATATATATATATATATATATATATATATATATATATATATATATATATATATATATATATATATATATATATATATATATATATATATATATATATATATATATGTATAGATTTATTTGGTTTATTTTTTGTTTTTGTTTTTGCTCATATATAATTATTTATTTAGTCATATTTGTTCCATCCAAACTGTGCTTCATCACAATACATTATATATATATATATATATATATATATATATATATATATATATATATATATATATATATATATATATATATATATATATATATATATATATATATATATATATATATATATATATATATATATATATATATATATATATATATATATATATATATATGTATAGATTTATTTGGTTTATTTTTTGTTTTTGTTTTTGCTCATATATAATTATTTATTTAGTCATATTTGTTCCATCCAAACTGTGCTTCATCACAATACATTATATATATATATATATATATATATATATATATATATATATATATATATATATATATATATATATATATATATATATATATATATATATATATATATATATATATATATATATATATATATATATATATATATATATATATATATATATATATATATATATATATATATATATATATATATATATATATATATATATATATATATATATTGTACATGTACATTTATGAAATTATGGTAACTATGAAATGTATTGATTGTAATGTGTTGGTGGTCAATCAATAAACTATGTCTATGTCATCTTTTCATGGTCATCAGAGGCTCCATACAGTTACCATGGAAATACCATCAACTTCTACAACATTGATTCACTAGTAGAACCCATTGAATTGGATCAGTTGACAGTGGATAGACACACTTGGTTTATCTTCAATTAAATCTGCAAATCTGCAAACATTTTCACACATAATTCCAATTTACATAGGGTTACTGCTGGAAAATAGGTACTGAATAATATCATTTCCATACAAAATTTAAGATGAGTTTCACCTCTCGCTTGAGACAAGCAATTTCCTCCATCTTCATTAAGGGTTTAAAGTGTAAAGTAGCAGTAGTCGATATGAGCTGATCCTTCCAGCTTCTTAAAACATAGGCCATTTATCACACCTCCAAACAGCTCCATATACACAACACACAAAGGATTTATAGCCCTAGAGGATTGCTGGAATATCTCGGTCTTTCTTTTTCCACCTCTCTTTCCTTCTCTCTTTATCTCTGACAACCACCAGATTTCCCCAGATCAGACACGTTAACTCCTTCTAGGAACATGGCACAGGAGGGTCTTGTTATTTCTGTTGGATTCAAGCCTGGACCTATGTGTTTACCTGTCAGAGCACAACCCAATTAATCTGAAACACACAAAGGTCTGTGAAAGCATGAAAGGACTGTATGACCTATAGAAAACAGGCAAATACAAAATGTATTTGTGAAAATTAACGCACCATCCATCCATCCATCCATCCATCCATCCATCCATCCATCCATCCATCCATCCATCCATCCATCCATCCATCCATCCATCCATCCATCCATCCATCCACCCATCCACCCATCCACCCACCCATCCATCCATCCACCCATCCATCCATCCATCCATCCATCCATCCATCCATCCATCCATCCATCCATCCATCCATCCATCCATCCATCCATCCATCCATCCATCCATCCATCCATTTCCTGAACCCACTTCATCCTCACTAGGGTCACAGGGGTCACATGGAGCCTTAGTTAAGGGTGAAGGGATGGTTCACCCTGGACAAGTCACCAGTTCATCAAAGAACTGACATATAGAGATCACACTGTAAACCTGAAGAAGTTAGCAGAACTAAAAAAATATAAGGTAATCGATTGCCTAAATTATTTTAAGTTGATGAAACTTAAAAAGATACAAGTTTCCAGAGCTTAAAATTTAGATGCTTATTAAAATATACTTAAATTAAAACTTATTAACTTAGTATTCTAAGGTTCTGTCAGTGTCTTTGTCCAAGGACACTTGGACAGGTGAACAGACAGAACTGGGACATGAACCTCTGAGCCTTCAGTCATCTATTTTGTGATTGTAATTTTTTTGGTGTGATAGATATTGGTGGTTATTTGGAGTGTTTTAAAATTGTATTTCAGCATTGACTACATATTTTCAACAGAAATAACAGTATAATATCATTCTCAGCATTTAATGACTTAATTCCACTCAGTTGTATCTCATCTATGTTTTTAAGTTATGTTCACTTATATCCACAATAGTTCCCCTTCATAAAAAACATTAGCAGGAAGTACTTAAAGAGAAGAACATGTTACAGCAACTTAATACATTTTAGTTAGTAGTACTATTACTGAAACTTTGAGTATTCACAACTGAATATGTTTAATTATTATGAACATTTGGGTTTACAGTGTAGAGGTGGTTGAAGTACTCACATTCTGTACTTAAGTAGAAGTACAGCTAATTGTGTGAAAAAAAATACTCTGTAAAAGTAGAAGTACTAATTCAACTCCTTTACTTAAGTAAAAGTAAAAATGACAACATTGCAATTGCAATAAAGTAAAAAGTAAAACTGTATTTCTTTGCCATGGATGAAATAATACTTATTTAACCAGGAAAAAAACCAAGTTTCAAAAGTATCCAAAAATAAATGTGAGTTACTGTGTAGATAATGTGTCACAGTACTCAGTTTTGTGGATGTGGACAGGACATTTAGGAAATTTGGGGAAAAAATTACAATTTAGATGGAACATAACTATTTTGACATAAAAAAAGGTCATGTGTAAGATTTAAAAAAATACATAATTATGAGCTAAAAAGTCACAATCATGAGCTAAAAGTCATAATTATGATATAGAAAGTCACAGTTTATCTCCACTAATTTCCCCTCTGAATCACCCTATTTTCGCACTGTTTAGTTTGAAAAAGTAATGACTTTATTCTGTGAATATAAGGAGTATAAAGTACAGATATTTATGCAAAAATGTACCTAAAATACCTAAAAGTCTACTTACTGTAAGTACAGTAATAAAGTACTTTTACTGAGTTACTTCCCACCTCTGATAGAGACTAATAATCACTTTAAAATTCACACCTATGGACTATTTCACATTAACCTATCAGTGTATGTCTTTGGATGGTGTGAAGAACCCAGAGAGAACCCACATGGACACGGGGAGAACGTGCAAAGTTCACACAGAAAGGTCCTAACAACTGGTGTTGGAATCAAACCCAGAACCTTCAAACCAAATGAAGTTAGTACAAAGCACTGTTCTGCCTTCCCCTTCAGTCACCATGCATCTATTCCACAGAGAGTGGTCCAGATGAAGAAGTAGGTCAAGTTGTCATCCCATCTGTTTGTTTCGCACAAGACAGCATCCCTCCCTGCTTAAAACATTCCTCCAACACCCAGAGAACAGAAAGATATAAGTCTGACGTCGACAAATATATGGAGCAAAGCTTAACATCAATAGTAAAGTAATACTCTGAAAAAGTCAACCTATGTTCTTTAATTACTGCTTATTTTAGGAAGTGGTTTTATTAGTATGAAATAACAAAAAAAAAAATACAGTTGTATTAGTCATATAATCTTATAATACACACACACACACACACACACACACACACAAACGGGTTTCCATGTCTCATGAGGACCACGTTTGTAACCATCACTTGTAAGTAAAGTAGCCAAACAAACAAAAACATTTTCAATTAAAAATATATATTGATATATTAAAAATAAATACATTAAATAGTAAAATTCAATTCAATAAAAAAAAACTAAAAAAAAACAAAAAATATAAAAAATGGAAAAAGTAGACATACAGTATCTTTAAAAAATAGATATATAAATACAAAATAAATTTGAAAAAAAAACATAGAATATAATAAATAGATAACATTCAATAATCAAATTAAATAAAATTTAAAACAATAACAATAAAACCATTTTGACCAAAAAAAAAACACATCTTGAAACCTGTGAAAAATACATGTTTTGCTTTGTATGTGTTTACCCCATGCCTTATGGGGACTTCCAGAAACAAAAACAACAAGTTAATGTGTTTATAGGGGACACTATTTGCATACATTTGCATACTTCACAACGATTTGACCTACATTTATATTTAACTTTTGTGGGGACCTGAATTTTGGTCCCCATGCTGTCAGAGGTCCCCATGGCATGACTGTGTAAACAGATCAATGTCCCCAGAAATACAAGAGCACACACACACACACGTATGTATGTTTATATATATATATATATATATATATATATATATATATATATATATATATATATATATATATATATATATATATAAACATACATACGTGTGTGTATAAAGGAAGGAAAGAAAAGGTGATCACAACTGAAGGGGTTGACCTACCTGAAGGGAATATCACAGATGTGCAGGAAAGTTACAAATACCTGGGGATCCCACAGACAAATGGTAATCATGAGGAGGCAGCTCGGAAGTCAGCCACAGCCAAATACCTACAGAGGGTAAGGCAGGTCCTGAAAAGTCAGTTGAACGGCAAAAATAAGATCCAGGCCATTAACACCTATGCCCTGCCAGTAATCAGATACCCAGCTGGGATAATATCCTGGCCACTGGAGGAGATACAAGCCACTGATATCAAGACAAGGAAACTCCTTACCATGCATGGAGGGTTCCACCCCAAGTCCAGTGTCCTGAGGCTGTACACTAAGCGAAAGGAAGGGGGCCGAGGACTAGTAAGTGTCAGAACTACTGTCCAGGAGGAAACGGCAAACCTCCAGGAATACATCAAGAAAATGGCCCCCAATGACCAACTGCTAAGTGAATGCCTCAGGCAACAAAAGCCCAGTAAGGTCGAGGAACCAGAGGGGCTATCATGGAGGGACAAACCCTTGCATGGCGTGTACCATCGGCAAATTGAAGAAGTGGCTGATATGGAAAAGACATACCAGTGGCTGGAAAAGGCTGGACTAAAGGACAGCACAGAGGCGCTACTCATGGCTGCACAAGAACAAGCCCTGAACACCAGAGCAATAGAGGCCGGGGTCTACCACATCAGACAGGACCCCAGGTGTAGGCTGTGTAGAGAAGCCCCTGAAACAGTCCAGCACATCACAGCAGGGTGTAAGATGCTGGCAGGCAAGGCATACATGGAGAGGCATAACCAGGTAGCGGGCATACTGTGCAGGAACATCTGTAAAGAGTATGGACTGGAGGTCCCAGGGTCAAGATGGGAGAACCCCCCAAAGGTGACAGAGAACAAACAGGCCAAGATCCTGTGGGACTTCCACATCCAGACTGACAAGATGGTGATGGCCAATCAGCCTGACATAGTGGTGGTGGATAAACATGAGAAGACAGTGGTGGTGATAGATGTAGCAGTCCCCAGTGATAGCAACACCAGAAAGAAAGAACATGAGAAGCTTGAGAAATACCAAGGGCTGAAAGAGGAGTTAGAGAAAATGTGGAGTGTGAAGGCAACAGTGGTACCAGTAGTGATCGGAGCATTAGGGGCAGTGACCCCCAAGCTGGGAGAATGGCTCCAGCAGATACCAGGAACAACATCAGAGATCTCTGTACAAAAGAGCACATTGCTAGGAACAGCTAAGATCCTGCGCAGAACCCTCAGGCTCCCAGGCCTCTGGTAGAGGACCCGAGTCTGAAGGAAACACCGCCCACGTGGGGCGAGAGGAAAATTTTATATATATATATGTATACGTATATATTGTACTATTGTAAAAATCACACGTATCCCATTAATGATTCTTGCAGATGTCCAAATGAAAATGTCCATTTCATTTTGGATTATGAATCATTCATTAAGCTTTCAATCATGCCTCTGCAATCTGCCCATCCTCACTAAACGAGATGTCAGGCCAATATATCACCACTAATTGGAACATACTTGTGTGGTATGAAGGGCACGCAGCGAAATAATGATGCAGATGTTGGTACTTGAGCATTCAGATATAATATTTTTGACTACAATCGCAGATTCACTGAGCACATTCCGCTGTTACTTTGATTCAAATTACGGGTCTTCTGAGGCCAATCAGGAGCAATCTAAAAGACGATTCTGTTCTTTAGTCATTTTTCTGCTAAAAACCTAAAGTTCAGGCTAAACACATCAGCTAATACACTCACACAGGGATGGCTGACATGTCCCTCTTTAATAAAGATTAATGTGGTGGCCTGAGGACATCTCTCAGCAAAACCCGTTGACAATACACATACGCAAGATGCTCTATGAATTTTAAATGCCAGGTATTCAGAACAGGATGAATGAAAAATAATATTTCTGATGTTCTCATATTTCATAGCGCGACTGGAAGCGTTCACTAAGAGAATATTCATCTGCAACATTTGTAATGTGTTTACAGAAAGAGCAGAAAATGAGCCAGCTGATGGATGATTAATCAAGTTGGTGTCACTCTCATGGAAACTCATCATAGACGACTTTATTCTTATGGTTAAGGCAGTCTGTGCTGTTGTTTTTTATTCATATTTCTGCTGATTGTGCATGTACAGGAAAGGAGAGATGGGAAAGTGAAGGCATTAGTCTGTCCATCAGGTATCAAGTCAACAAAAAAAAAAAAATCAAACAACAACACGGAACAGGATATTATGTCCTGTTTATATCTGTAATTCATCAAAGCTCCATTTGATTTGGCGTTAAATTCCACATCCTTGAACATGAAACCTGCACCAACAAAAGGCTTTACTACTCTTATCTCCGCAGAGCACAGATATATGCCCTAGAGGTGACAACCAGCGCAGATTTTCATTTATCTCAGATCAACAGTTCAGTGTCATCTCACACCTGACTGATCTCAAAACTCCAACTCAAGGACAATGGGGTCTATCTTATAAAATGTGCAGAAAAAATAACTTCACTGTACAGCCGGGGGAAAATTTTATTATGAATATCTGATATGCTTTTCTCCCTTGTCCTCGACACAATCGCTCTGCCAGTTACAGTCACCACTATTTGAATAATTGCTTTCAGAATATGGAGTCACAGTCTTGAGAATTCCATGCATACCAACAAGTTGAAGAGCGATTCTTCAATGGGGCGTGTTCTGTCCATAGCGGTGGAGAATGCATGTTTTATGAGCTTAGAAAACATGAAAACACTGCAGACTGTAAACTAGGATATTCCCCCTTGGGATAAAGAAGAGGGATGACCTGGCAGTACCTGTGTTATGATGCCTGGCAGTAGATTCTACTAATGAGAGGATTCTGGATTTTAGATTCTGTAAGTTTGTTGGTGAAATATGTGTATCTGTTATGATCTAATCACAACTCCCTGGGAAATAACAGTGAGAATTCTGCTACACATCACTGTGGTAGATATGGAGAACATGCCCTTAAAAAAGTACAAGCCAAAATAAATCACATTCTGTCGCCTCATATAGTAAAAAAAAATAAATAAATTGCCATGGGAACAACTTCCAACTAAAATTAATACAATGAGGAAATTTAGAGAAGAAAGGAACTGTTACTGCACCACACGAGAGAGGTAAGATGTTTTTATACCGTTAATGTCATCCACTGTTTTTGCTGAAAATACAATGTTTAATGTAATATTGTATGATAACACAACCAGTCGGACAATTTCCTAATAACTAGACTGAAAAAAAGAGACAGTTCAGTTCATACAGCAGAACTATTTTATATATATATATATACATATAAAATATTATATTACATTATATTATATTATAGATTATCACTACTACACAGTAAATTTTGCAGTGTTAAATCAACACTTAGAGAGTTTATTTAACTTCTTCTAGAGTGTATTTGGTCCCATTGTCTCCAAATTAACACTGCAAAATCTACAGTGTACTACTAATAATATTCTCGTCTCGTCGTATCATGTTCAGGGGCCACATTCAGCCCAAGATGGTATGAAAAGCATCAGACCAGTAAAACATTAACAATGAAGAGTCAAATTACATTATGATAATGTTTACATCTATAATGTTTCCCTCAAAATGTGAATAACATCAATAATTTCACATATTTTAAAAGTGTCATTCCATGGTTATTTCATTAATATTGTTGTGTTCTCCATTGTTATTGAATACATTGTGTGTTGGTTCTATTTAAAAAAAAAAACATCCAGATTGCTTTGTTTCCAGCTGTTTTTGCACGGGACAAAAATGACTTGAGGACGAACAACAGAGTTTACTGGTACTTCCTCATATATGATACACGATTGACTCAGAATGCGTGAAAGAACCCCCCCCCCCCCTTCTCACTCTGTGTGTGTTTACCTTTACCAGAGTAGCATCCAGCTAGGTTTGGTGCGGTTGATTGTTCTGAAAATGTGCAGGAAAAAAACAGGCTTTATTTCCACAGAGAGCACATGAACCAGTTTGATCCAACATTTTTTTCCAGTTTGTGCAGCAGCTACTGTGGCACTGTCTTCTGTTGTAGATGCTAATGCTAATGCTACTTCAGATTCACTGCAATAGGAGACGGGCTCAACCCCACATGGGTGACGCCAAACTCCGTCTGACGGTCCCTCGTTCCTCCTGTTGTTTTCTGTGAATGCAGTATGTAGCCAGTGGAGGTGACAAACCACTTTTAAAGGCAGCATGTGTTGGTAATTTCGGGGTGACCCTTCAGATTCCAAAAGCAGCGTGGAAAAGTGGTTTTCAGTGGAATGACACCTTTAAGAAACACAAATGCAATTTTCTGCCTCAGTCTATCAGTTTGTCATTTGCACATGTGCAGAACAACTTACATTTCAATTACAAATGCACAAAACATTTAGTAACAGGTAGAATATTTGTAAAATTGCACTTACTTCTCTTCAGATATTTCAGATGGTTCATATTTGTTCAAGTATTTATTCAGGTTTATGTAAAAGGTTGGTTTCTTAATATAAAGATTTTCATATAATTTAACCTTTTATAATAATGATAATATTTTACTGCTCTATATGAATTCCAATCTAATTATTCTGTATGTAGAACCTGAATTCAAATCATTCTTACATTATTAATATCTTCATTGTTATTCATCCTGAAGGGCAGGTTGGACCCTTTGGTGGGCCAGATTGGGCCCCCGGGCCTTATGTTTGACACCTGTGGATTAACTGGAGTGAAATGCTAATGATATTACTTATTATTTCATCTCCTGTTAATAAGGCAGCACTAGCTACACCAACAACAAATCCAGGCAAGGTAAAAATGAACACTCTTAAGGAATAACTAGAAACAGGTAACGTGACACAAGTTTATATCTATGCATCACTGTGAAGTAAAGGAAGGTTTTTGGTTTTTTTTGAAGTTGTATGAATTCATTGTCAGTAACCTTAATGCCCCTTTTTTCCCAGATAGGAGCCTACTGTACATCCTGCCCCTATTGTTTATAGTATATAAATAAGAGCTAGTTCCTATATTAATGGGGTTCATTAAAGTTATGGATTCTACATATTCAGGGAAATTCATATTCAGTGACCTTTACTATGAAATTTGGCAGTAAGAGTCCTTAATTATGTTATCACACAAAAGGGAACAAAAGGGAATTGTCAGGTGGGTGGATTTGTTCATTTGCAGGTCAGATATCTGGGACATATCTATGTTATAATGAACCATTTTGTTGAGAAACACTGGCTTCAAAATCTCAATGTTGTAGTAGTATTATAAGTATAGTATAAGTATTGCTATGACAATAAGTCTTCTTGTTTGAGTCTTAGTTGTGGCCTTTTCACTCAAATAGATACTACTTCTATTAATATGCACAACTCCTAATATTCACAGAGCAGTATTAGTGGGCTGATTTTCTGAAAACTTAGATGGAAACCAGGACTTAGTCTGTTTGAGCTCATGCAAAACCTTCAAATCTAAGTTGCGGTCACTGGTTAGATTCAAGTAGACCTTTTTGAGTGAAATTAGCCTTAATAATCCAAATTTGAGCAACAAAAAGAGCTGTTCTATTTCTGAAAATGCAAATGACGGCATCTTCAGTGCATCCTTTAGTTTCCACTTTAGAATTGACTACTCTGGACCATCCTTTATGAAGGACGGGAGGGGATGCTTTCCTAAAATTCTCTACAGGAACTACTGTACCAAGTGATCAATGCAACAGGATGCACAATGTCTATGTTATGGTGTATCTAATATCCAGATATATTTTGAACTTTTAACAATAGGTCAGTTTTGATTCTAATATTAGTATGAAATGTTAGACTAACGCTACAGCAGAATCTGTGCTTAGTTTTGTGTATTAGATATGCCTCTTTAATTTTATTAAGAAACATACAGTAGCTATCATAATACAGTTGTATTGACCTGTTAACCTGATCTTCAGAAGCACCCTTGGGATAATATGTACAGGATGTCCCAGAAAATGTGATATAATTTCATCATCTAATAGTTTGTTTAAAAATTGTTTGGTCTTTAAACTCAAAAAACGTGTCAACAATTTAAAATAAATACATAAAATAAATAAATAAATATAAGTATAATTTCACTTGACCATGTAGTCACTCCAATATGGATATTTCAAATGACACCCTGCATATTCATTAAATAATCTCGTATTGGTAATTTAGGCAAGATATTTTTTTTATTCAATGTAACTTAAAAATGTATTTTTCAAAATACAATAAATTATTCATTATCTGAATAACTGAATAATTTAAAATGCATAAAATAAGACATCACTATGTGTTGACTATTAATGATTGCATTTTCCTAAAGTCCAAATATTCCCTCATATTCCTATGTTCCTAAGGATACAAATAAGAGCTTTAGCTTTAAGAAGGTGGAGCAGTGGTTAGCACTCGTACCTCACAGCAAGAAGGACCCTGGTTCGAATCCCACACCAGACCTTTCTGTGTGGAGTTTGCATGTTCTCCCCGTGTCTGTGTGGGTTTTCTCCAGTTTCCTCCCACCATCCAAACACATGCACTGATAGGTTAACTGGTTAATCTAATTTGTCCATAGGTGTGAATGTGAGAGTGATTGTTTGTCTATATATGTTCAGCCCTGAGATGAACTGGAGACTCATACAGGGTGTACCCCTCCTTCACCCATTGTAGCTGGATAAGGCCCTAATGACCCTTGTGAGGATAAAGCAGGTTCAGATGATGAGAGAGAGAGCTTTAAGAAGGTCCGGTGGGGTATATGGCATTGGAGCCGAGAGGAGCTCACAGTATTTTGACTGTGTTTGGACCAAATGAATGACTCTGTACATATTTAAGTATGTATGTGTATTTTACTTTTTACTATAAGAAAGGTTTTGTAGGAAAATCTACAGAATGAAAAGTGTCAGAAAGTGTGTTTAAGGTCCCTTAACAGACACATTATTTCTTAAATGTCAGCCATTTCCCCCAGTTTCCTTATAGTGTAAAGAGAATTTCTTTTATCTTCAGTGTATATGGAAGATGCTTCATGTTAAAGTACATCATCTATGATTGACAGCCATTGTCTGTAAGACAGAGCATCAATCAGTGCTTGGTTATGACTTTCTTAGTTATTGAAAAGATGTCAGTCTCCTTTATGCACCATTTCTTCCAAATGTCTTAGGTATAGACGGAGGAGAATAATTCCAGCTCCATAGAATAAAAAGTCTACCATGTATTTATTCCAACCAGTCACTGAACCAGTCCATTTGGATGAGTGCAGCTCCTCATCCAGGTAGATGGAATCATTAGTGCAATCACATTGTTCAGTGAACAAGTATAGAGCCAATATATGGCAGGACTTTTACTCTATAGAGCTGAGATTACCCACCTCTGCGTGTAGAAGAAGACAAGAATTTGGGATTGTATATCGCAACACATACAGAGAGCTGGGGTTGAATATTTGTGGTTTACCCAAACATATGTGTGTGATCTAAATCCATGTGATTACTGA
Organism: Siphamia tubifer; assembly: GCA_020466265.1. Taxonomy (NCBI): domain Eukaryota; kingdom Metazoa; phylum Chordata; class Actinopteri; order Kurtiformes; family Apogonidae; genus Siphamia; species Siphamia tubifer. The sequence goes on along the minus strand of CM035793.1, from coordinate 15,922,341 downwards.
CCCTCCAACATGGCTGCTGAGTATTCATCTGTTTATTTTAAATCTTTTGAAATTTTATAGTATACGGTTTAAATGAAATTTCAATTCCTTCCTTGTATGACCAGTGCATGTGAAGAAATTGACAATAAAATTGACTTTGATAATAGTAATATATTATATAATAATACTTTGGCACCAGGATTTGTGATTTTCTTTGCATAAACAGATACAGAAGAAGCAAAAACAAATGTTTAAAGTTAATCACAAAGTAGGGAATGAAATGAAATGATTGATTGAAAATAGTGATTAGTGATTTTTTTTTTTTTGCACAGTGTGGGGAGTCAATCCCAATTTCGTTGTTCTCAAGTACCATGTACGAAGGCTCAATGACAATAAAGTTGAATTGAATTGAATTGAATTGAATTGAATTGAATTGAATTGAATTGAATTGAATTGAATTGAATTGAAATGAATTGAATTGAATTGAAATACCCAGAATTGTCAGTTGGCTAGAATGTTGGCACCATGACATATACAGTATTATCTATTTGCTGAATGTTTTATAGTTCAAAGAAAGAAGAATGTGTATGAAAAGGATGTAACTTCAGTGCAATCACAACACAAAGGAGACATTTCCTGTCTGTCCTGTCTGCTCCACCTCTGTACCTACTGGATGGAGAGGAAAAAGCACCCAGATGCCCTCTGGTGTGCACCATGGAAAGACCATCTTCAGTGGACATGCTCTGTTTGACCTGGTCAGAAAAGGCTATCACATTCCTCTCATTCCATTCTGAAATTAAATCAAGAATATGAGAAGCGACTGTGTAAAATAGGCCACTGCCTTCAAAAGAGCTTCAGCTGAGCCTGTGCTGTGGGAGGACACTATTTTGATTACTGTCAAGTCCTAGTAATAGCAAGAACTCTGTCTTACATAATCGCACTTACAATGAATGTTTCCAACGTCATCGACAGCATAGTTGCTTTTTCACATGCCTGTAGGTTCAATATAACAAGGCTGAAACAGACCAGATGTTTAAAATGTCATAACAAACATGAAGCATTTAGTGCAGAATAATTAGATGCGGAAGATAATTATTTCTCTGACATAGTGAGAAAATCTTTCAACCAACATCCTAGTTTGTTCAGGTTAAAATTCCTTACAAAGTAGAAAGTGCCAATGTACTGTATGACTCATACTTGTACTTTACATGAATGTATCATTGGTATTCTGTAGCTACTGTATGTCAGAAAGAGAGAGAGAGAGAGAGAGAGAGAGAGAGAGAGAGAGAGAGAGAGAGAGAGAGAGAGAGAGAGAGAGAGAGAGAGAGAGAGAGAGAGAGAGAAAGAGAGAGAGAGAAAAAAAAAACTGCACATGACAAGCACCTCTAGAATCTGTAAACTAATAATTCAACTCATCCTTTCAAGCCAGATTTGAGATGATACTGTTTGATCATCTGGTCCCCTTTAAATTCAGATGTGTTTAGGTTAAACAGGCAGGATGGAAGCAGTCTGTGAAACGTATTAAAACTTCAGGTTCAAAGGGGTTCAATCTAAAGTCAGAAGTGACAATATGTCAATGTGTCGTTCCTCTTTTAGTGGTCTGATGTTGGATTGTCAGCTTGATAATTAGGGCCTCGGGTAGTGAGAGAGCAGGGTAAAGAGAGAGTCAGAGTCACGCTATCACACAGTAGCCCCAAACTATTAATAAAAGCTGTCACTCTAATTAGTGGCTTTGAATATATATATATAAACACGCCAAGCCAAGTGCAGGAAGTCTACTGAGTTACAAAACAAATATGCCTGTGACACAGATACATACAGTTCTAGGTGTCAGATGAAAACAACAAATCAACTATTATATTTGTTGGTAAATTATGTTGATAGGAAACTAAATTATAGACTGTTTTGTAGAGAAGGGGTGGGATTAAAAACATTTGACTTCCTCTTGCTCCTTTTCAAATATGCTAATTAAGTCAGGTTATATTTTTTTGTGTATATATTCTTTTTTGTTTTTTTAATTAATTTATTTTTTTGTCTTGTTTGTTTCACTTGTGGGAACAGAGTGGGATTGTTTTGTTAGTTGGATATTCAAAATAAATTGAAGTCAACTGGACTCAGTTAAAGTGTATGATATTTATAAATTCTGATATGATAACAGGTCTATCACAGTCATTGTTACAAGGTGTGCAATATGCAGAACTAAGGGATACTTCCAACCCCTTTACATGAAGAAATGGTGGAAATATCAGACGTTTACACTTATAGACCAGTAGGTGATGAGTGAAACTCACTGCAAAACGAATATAAAGACAATATATGCTTAATAATAATAATGGCTTATATTTCTACAGCACATTCTAAGGCACCCGAAGCCTTTACATTATTAATTCGCTCTCACATTCTCCTGCTGTTGGTGGTAAATGACATCTGTAGTCACAGATTCCCTGGAACGAGCTGATAATTCACACCCTCTGACCATCACTGAACATTCATATACTAGTGTTTTGCCCAAGGACACAATGGACTGACTAGGACAAAGCAGGAGTTGAACCTGCAACCATTTGTGGTAAAATAGTGTATTGTCTAATATTATTATTTCTCTTTTTCCCCATCCTTATGGCAATGTTGTAATTTTCTTTTACAGATATTTGATATTTAACCACACTAATTTATTAGTGTGTACACATTTATTCAGCGCAAACCACGGATAGGATTCTAGTCCCACGGGTGGGCGTGGGATATGTAGCGTAAGGAAGACCACTTCACCAGTTGTTGTCGTGTCGAGTGGGATTGTTAGTGAATGCAGCCCAAAGAAGGTGGTAAACTCCATCTAAGGCTAAATACTGACACCAGACTGATAGTCAACAAGTACCTGAAGGGAAAGTTGAAATAGAATTTTGAAGAGAGACTTCAACAGGACATGAAATGGCTGAGAGGTCAACAAATGAGGTCCATGCAGTCCACCTCCTCCTGGTCTGGTTTGTGTCCCTGGCACATTTTCTCCAGGGCGGTGTGCCACACCCGGCTCTGGTTTGGCCATAAAGGCTTAAGGGACATGGGTGAAGGTGGCTCACGGCCAGAGCAGCGAGCTTTACAGTGCCCCTCTGCCCAGATGTCGCCTCTTCCCAGAGCTGTAGACTTGCTGCGCCTACTCCGAACGCAAAACCTCTGGAGCGACGAGAGTCGGGACCCCTTTTCCTCCAACATGCCAACCGCATCGCATCATCAGGGTGGGGATGTACAACAGGGTTAGGGCCCACATATAACAGGTGCCAGGGTTCAGCTGTGATGTTGGCAACCCCACCTCCAACCCATCTTGAAACACAGGGGTCTAATACACACGCGATTCAGAGGGTCTCCCAGAAACCCCACGGCGCAATGAAAGTGACACCAGCTGAGGTCTATGCACACGGGCAGCAAAATCAGTGGACTCTAACAGACAATGATGGTGATGTTCAAAACCAGAGGGGGCGATGACCCAGTATATATATATAAACTAGATTCCCTTGGATTCCCTACAAAGGTAGAAATGTGGTAAAAAAATAATTTGGGTCAGGGTATGTTTTTGTAATTAGCTAAAGAATATACAGTAATGATCTGAAAATATTATATATTAGAGGTCAACTTGATCTTCGTTGTCAAACTTGCTTACACTTACATCATGCCTTATATCAGGGGTAGGGAACCCTGGTCCCCAAGAACCACAATCCAACACGTTTAGATGTATCATTCTTCCAACACACCTGACTCAAATAATATCTGTCATGATGCTGGATGAGGGATAGACCTAAAACATGCTGGATTGTGGCTCTGGAGGACCAGGGTGGGCCACCCCTGCCTTATACAGAGGTAATGTTTGTTGGAATTGCTGACTCGTTGGTTTCCTCATTTCCTGGTTTCCTCATTTAATTGGTTGTTATTAAAATGGAGAGGTTTTCCTCCAGACCTGTATGGTTGTTTTGACCTCATTTGTATCCACAACACCTTTAGTTATTGGACAACCTGCTCTGTCTCCTGACCCACGGCTGCCCCAGCAATAATGAAGACTGTGAAGGTGATTCAGACATTGTCAAAGGAGAAGAGGCAAGGTTCTTACCTCTGCTATGGGAACTGAGGCAACAAAGACAGGTTGTCCAGACTCTCTAGAGGACTCATGACCGGTCACACACTGTTCACACAGACAGCAGAGTGACACACACATACAGAGGCCAGAGACCAAAGACAGAGACAGAGGATTCTAGTTCATCACATGCATGGACAGTCCTCTGCAAATCTTGTACAAGCTGTCACAAAGTGACAATGCAGACACTTCCAGAAGACTGAAAGGGAGATAAAGGGAAGGGAAGTGAGAGCAAGTAGCTCAAAGTAAGGAAAATTAGATTCAGAGACAAGGAATAATCTGTGTGAAGAAAGCAACAGTGAACGGATCTGCAGGCGGTTCTGAAGGTCAGCTTCTAAGACAGAAGCCAATGTTTTTTATGCACGTGTTAGCAGTCTGTGCATACGCTCTAAAATGGAAAGACTGGACTTTTCAAGACCTCCCGCCCTGGGATTACACCCTGGCAACATTAATTACACACACACGCACTCTTTCCATTCACCAAAACAAAGAGGTGCTCATGTATAAGAGACTAAAAGCCATTGGATGATTTATATACGTGAGAGCCAATCACTGCAGCTCTTCATGACAAAGATGGCTCCATGTAGTAATGAGCCAAAGGTATAGTTCCTTTTTTCTTCTTTGGTGATTGTACTAATGGACAGGAGAGATGCCCAGCCCTTCCTAGAGCCAATGGGTGTGTATTGATCAGCAGCTGCTTGTGGAGCACTGACGGCTTCAGCTTAATGACTCAGCAGTCTGAACTACCGAGTACAGTGTCAAGTTCATGTGTACTAGTGCAGGAAAACCACTCAAAGGATTTCTGCATTAGTACAGGTCTCAAGATTCTCCTGTTCTTTTTTTGGCAGACACCCAAAGCCAGACATCAGAGACCTGAAGTCAAATGTGGGTTATCGACATGATCAGACTGCATCGAAGGGTTCAAGTCAAATATAGAAAGATCATAGAGTCACTGTGAAATAAGTTTGATACATGAAATAATAATAATAAATAGCAATATATTAATGAATTGACAGCTAAATGGACCTGCCCCCAAATCTAGTCTCATCCCTCGTCATCTGAACCCGCTTTATCTTCACTAGGATTGTGGGGGTCACTGGGGGCCTACCTAATCCACCTACAATGGGTGAAGGTGGGGTACACCCTGTATGAGTCTCCAGTTCATCTCAGGGCTGAACATATGTAGACAAACAATCACTCTCACACCTATGGACAATTTAGATTAACCAATTAATTTTATTTCTAATCTTTTTTTTTTACATTCACCCATTCACACACACACACACACACACACACACACACTCATACACTGGTGCTGCCTGACCTTACTGAACCCTACTTAGCATTCAGTGTCTTCCCAAGGACACTTCAACATGCAGACTGCCAGAGGCTGGACGCGAACCGACAACCCTTCCATCATTGGACGTCTCGCTCTACCAACTGAGCCACAGCTGCCCCCAAATCATTGACAATAAATATTTTTAACAGGACCAGTTCTAAGGTTTCAGGTCATGTACAGTTTGTTACAGGGTGAAAGGGGCACATGCTTAAATGTCTTTTATTAACAGCAGACAGGAAGACAGGAACTCATTCTGAGACTGAAGACTGTAACTACCCATACTTTTTAGACAGGTGTCAAACATAAGGTATCATAGAAATGTACATAAAGTACAGTAATAAATAAGGCCATGCCAGGGCTTTAGTTTGAAACTTGGCAAGACAGATAATCCAACATGAAAACACAACCAGAGGTGGTGAGGGCTTTAGAAATGATTGAACTGCATCCAAAGAGAATGAAGTTTGTTTATTGTGGTCTGATAGAGGTCCAAAGCTGGAATTAATTATAAAAATTAAAAAACATTTATTTTTACAAAAATGTTTGGATTGTTTTGTTTCAAGCTGTTTTTACACGGTAGCCCATGTCCATGGACACCAATGACGCCAACCAGTACAAATATATTGGCCCAGTGTTCCAGTGCGATTTGAAGCACGTTGACTATGGTTCCTTGCTTTTTGTTCAGGCCTTTGGTGACAGTGTGACAGCCCCGTCTGGGAATATTTTTCTGATAGTAACTTGTGGGCAAAACATGATCCCTTGCTAAATTGTGGTGGGGTTTTTTTTACACACATTTACACAATACAAAGAAACAAGACAAAACCAAACACAACACATCATATCATTAGGGACATCAATGAGTAGAAATGTAAAAGGCATTTGAGGAAAAAATATACATAGGTATCGATGTTGTACACAGGTAATGATGGTATACCACTGGCCTGGTATTTAACTGGTACATTAGAGCTGCACAATATATAGTTTGAACATCGACATCACAATGTACGTGTGGGCAATAGTTGCATTGCAGGTCCTGCAATTATTTTTTATTTTATTTATTTATTTCTCTATATTTTTTTATTCCATTTATTAATTAATTAAATTATTTATTTATTTTAATGTTTTTTTGTCATTTATTGTTATTTATTTATTTATTTTTAATGTATTTATTCATTAATTTAATCATTCAGTTTCATATTTATTTTTATTTTATAATTTTCAAAAATGTATTTTCTCTTAATTATTAATTTTATTTAATTATTTCAGCTACAAGAAGGATAATTCAGAAACATATGTTCTGTGTTGGCTGCTGTTTGACTGTTTGTGTTCATTTTAACTTTCTTATATGTTTGATGTAACCCACCATGAATTGTCCTGTACACAAAATGTACTATATAAATATATTTGCCTTGCCTTCATTTATTTTTATCTTGACTTACTTATTTGTGTTTTAAATTGTGATTTGTTACGGTGCTATTCACAAACCTACAGTATGTGATTCATTTATCCAAAACAACAGTATTCATACGACACTGTACAATATATTCAATTTTTACAACAGCCTGACTGCTGCTGTTGGAACACATTAATCACAACCATGAGGGACCATCCACCAAAAATATTTTTGCAGGCAAATAGCTTAACAAATGAAAGCCATGAAAGATAGATGAGAAAGTCAGTGCTTCATTCATATTTGATAGCTGGGCTTAAGATGCACCAACACAGTCAGCCACAAGCTGACAGTTAACAGAAATAATGAGCTTGAAAGAGCATCTGGAATGACAGAGGTGTATGTCTGTGTAGATGCGTCTACATGTGTGGAAATCACTGGACAGTGGCTTAGAAATGCTGCGTTACAGAGAGATGGTGGGACAGCTGTTGTCCGTCCTGCCTTGTCTTTTCATGTGCTGCGCTAAAACACAGGAAAGAGGATTAGCATCGATGAAATCTCAGTCATACCAGTGGTTATGGAGAGTCTCTGGAAGCCACGTGGAGGAATGGAACACCATTTTTACAAAATATAATCTGTCATTCCTCCACTTCTTTGACAGGTTTTATGGAAATAACAAAATCTTACCAAGTGTATTTTTCCTCGTTTCTAAAAAAAAAAAAAAAAAAGTTGAATGTCTGGTATCAACAGAAACTTATGATGTTAAAATAGGGTCACAAACCAAAAAAAAAATAAGGAACCACTGCTTTACTCTGTACCAGAAGAAGACTTTTTCATTTTCTGAATGTCTGCTACACATCGTTATGTTGTAATTTAGCAGCCATTATAATAAAGCTGACACTGAACATTGTGTTGCTCGTTGACTTCCTTGGTTCCTTCCTCTCACAGGAGTTCATTTAGGTTGAAATCTGCAAAGGCCACAGCATATAATTCACACCATTTTCATACTCATTAAACCATTTAGTGACCCCCTCATGTCCTATAGAGCCAGCTACTGTCATCCTGGAATAGACCACCTGCATAGGAACACTCTTCATCACTGAAGGTGATAATGTAGACCAGCTCTATATGGATTTTCAGTGACCTTTCCCTCCAACAGGACAAGTGGACCTAACCCATGTCACAAATAGAATCTACTTACCCCCTCCCTGTAGGGGTCAAGTAGTCAGGCCTGCACTCACCCACTTATATACAGTGATTCATTTGACCATTTCCATACCTCTGTAGACCAGACCAATAGTTGTACCACCACTGAAGTCACATATTTGCATTTATCCCCTTAACAAAGTGTTCATGTACTCTTTTACCATACTCTTATACCCCTCTATATGCAGTTTGTGATGGATCATCCTTCACTAATAGTTTCAGTCACCTGTGGAACAGTGGGGCGTTCATAAATTTTTTTGTGTCTCTAAGCTGTGTTTCCATTACAGTTTTTCACAAATAGGGATATTCCTAAAATTTTGACAACGTATATTTATGCTTTGAACGTGTTTACATTAATGGTTGTTCTCGGTAGGACCATCGTAACTCTCATGAAATATCATCCCACGACATTTCACCGCTGTCACCTTCGGTGCTTCAGATCACTTGACCGCAGTATCACCCTGACATTAGAATGAATGAATCGGTTAATTCTCTCGTCAGTAAAAGTCACTGGCGAACCCTTTAAAGACACTAAAATGTAAAACAAACCACCTGTATCACATGATAATTGTCTACACATATGGTCCCTACATTATCAGGTCAAAATATTAAGTGTAAATATACTCAGCATTTAACGACAACAAATTATAAGCAGCCAATGGTTGTCATGGTTACAGTGACTGCTGCTGTCATTTTCACTCCAAGAGAAGTGATCATGTGACCATTTACGTCTCATCCAGTGACATATTTGCGGAAAAAATGTTTCCATTGCGCTTTTGCAATATATTAGAATATGGAAATGTCTGAAAACCCACCTCATGAAAGCGTGAAAACTTTTTATCGAAATTTGAGTGTTTTTTTCGAAATTCAGGTGTTTCCATTACCAGTTCTTATAGCGATATTTACATATTGCAAATTTTTAAGGGTAATGGAAACGCAGCTTCTGAAGTCTTTCTCTAAATGCAGAAATCACTTTTATCAAGATATGGGAAATCCTGGTCCTCGAAGGCCAGGATCCTACATGTTTTAGATATTTCCCTGTTCCATCAATTAATGATCAGCTCATCTTTTTATTTATTTAGAACAGCACAGTCTACATTTACAAAAATAGACTGCTTACAAATAAACAATTAGGTCATCATGCAAATGCTCACTTATAATCATGTATAGAAAGAAAGAAGAGAAGAAATAGATAAATAAATAAATCAAAAGAAGTATGTCAATTGATGCCAGGGGTGTTAGAGTTCAAATGAAAACCTTAAGAGAAGTATAGATATTAATCATTTTGATTGCCTTCATTGTCCTAAGTAATTAATTAATTTTTAAAAAATGTTTGAAATTGATATAGAATGCAGCAAAACATGACTTTTTTCATGCGCAGGAATGAATGTGAAATGTTCACATTAAAATTATGATAGATAGATAGATAGATAGATAGATAGATAGATAGATAGATAGATAGATAGATAGATAGATAGATAGATAGATAGATAGATAGATAGATAGATAGATAGATAGATAGATAGATAGATAGATAGATAGACTCAGGTCCGCGGATCAGCACCTCCTCGTGGTCCTTAGGACCAGGCTCAAAACAAAGGGCGATCGAGCCTTTGAGGTGGCGGCCCCTAGGCTGTGGAACACACTTCCACTGTCCCTGAGGGCCGCCACCTCTGAGGTCTCTTTTAAAAAACAAGCCTTTGGTCATCCATAACCACTGGACTGTTGTGTCGTTTATACTGTTTTTATATTGTCCTTGACTGTTTCTTGTACTGTTCCATAATGTGTTTTTACTGTTTGTATACTGTCTTTTATATGCTGTGTTTTTTACTGTATTGACTGTGGACTATTGTAGTCCTTATTATAGTCCCTATTTTGTTTTATCCTGTTTTTTCTCTTTCTTTGCTGATGTAAAGCACTCTGTGCACTCGTGCTGAGAAGGGTGCTATATAAATAAAGGTCATTCATTCATTCATTCATAGATAAAAAAAAATTCAGTCTGTACATCATAAAAATATATTACTGAAATAAATAATAATAATAATAATAATAATAATAATAATAATAATAATAATAATAATAATAATAATAAGCAATAAAAGACATAAGTAATGTGTGAATAAAAGCATATATGCATTAAAAATATATTTAAAAGATTAAAAAGATTGCACAGCATCATCAACCAAGTCAAATTTAAATTGCAGTATTGCATGAGATTTATTGGATACAGTGATCATCTCATCATCCAGCTCTGCAGAAGCCTGATTATGATATAATAGCTTCCAGATGTGATGAAAGTGGGAAACATTTCAAACATGCAGGACACCAGCCCTCAAGGACAGAGTGGGCCAGTCCTGCTCTAGTGTCTGTTCCCACTGAACCTCAGGATCACTGAGAAGGTTTTTGATTGAAGCTCCTTCCATCCATGAGACATGAAGTCTCTTTTAAAACCACTTAGGTCTATTTACTTTTACTATTCTGATCCACATTCAGACTCACTCTAAGCATTTGGATGCATACCCCAGTGTGTGATTGGATGGTTAATTGCTCAGTTGTAACAGACAGCGCACCTGTGTTTGGGAAGTTTCTCCCCTCATTATCGTCTGTCTATATATACAGTTGGAATAATTTTGTTTTCAGATACATTTGTCTTTTTATACACATCGGTAATCACCTTTGACTCCACAATGATTACACACTGAATCCCAGTTATACTTTATTTATCAAGTCACATTGTCATAATCAGTTCATGAGAAGAGGAAAAAAATATTCCAACTTTATTAGCAAAAATGTATGTACTGTACAAGTGGCCAATCAAGCAGACACACCCCAAAGTGTATAAGTACCTGTATTCTTGTCCACCTGGTTAATGTTGCCTCCCATTCAGGGAGTTCCAGGTCACCTTTTTTTTCCAACCCATAAAGACTTAGAGCACATTTTATGTTAACCATCTCTTCATTTTAAAATCAGTTTATTTTGTATGCTTTTGTAATTTTATCTGTAATTTTATTTCTTATTTATTGAAATTTTATAATCAGTTTATTTTGTATAATGTATTTTTCACCCTGTCTTAAAATTGTACTTTAATTTTTAATCAATGTGAAGCACTTTGGGCTACAGTGTTTGTATGAAAGGTGCTATACAAATAAAGATTATTATTATTATTATTATTCATTTAATCATTCCTAACTGATTTTTTTTGTTTCTTGTGTGCTTGTGTGTAATGCAAGGCACAGGCTTTTCTCACAACTTCCTCATTTCGCACCGGAAATACATAACCATAGAGTCACTCTACTTCCGCACTGGGAAAAGTTAAATGACAATGATGGCCTAAGCAATGACCAAAAGTTATTGCAGTGTACCCAGATGTTCTTTTTTAATGCCCAGAAACAGTCATATATATTCCACTCTTTCTCTGTTAACAGCGAAGCTAGACGGAAATGGGTCCAGGCTATTCGGTGGGATGAAGTTTTATCATTAAAAAGAGGAGCACTTACGTCTGCAGCAAACACTTCACACCTGAAGATTACTTCTTGGGGATCACGGTTTGCCGGTTGAGACCAGTGTCTATCCCTAGCCTTTTTCCTTGGAATGATTATACTCCTACAGGAAAAAGGGAGCCAGTATGTGAACAGTGTCAAAAACGGCAGCTGTTAACATCGGTATGAGTTGCGATAAAAGAAATAACCAAGGTTTTGAAAACTATGAACACAAATAAGTAATTTTTGGGTTAGGGTTCGAACAAAGTCGACACATTTGTATGCATATGCAACACGAATGATGCAAGTGAGTGACGTGCCCTCTTTTGTTGGAAAGAGTCAAAAAAGTTTACGCAAAAATGTGCATACTGTATGCTATTTCTTGCATGTGTTAATAATCTGATGTACAGATTTCAGTCAAAAATGTCCATCGGAAATGAAGAGGGCCATGTTTAGAACATTATGCAGTGAAAAATGTTCAGCCCTGTGGTCAGTTCTCATAGATTCGGACATTGGCTGGGTCGCCAGGAAAATGCTTTCACAGACTTATTTAGGTCTGGGAACAGTGGGATCACACTGAATTTGGTCTGGGGGTGGCGTATCCCTTTAAAGTAGAAGGCAATGATGGCACGGAAATGTAGCTGAAAAGTGGGATTTGTAAAAATGAAAGAAATGAAATGAAATTTTGCGTTTGAAATGGGATGGTTTAGTGGTTTGCTATTAAATACATGGCTGTTTTGAATTATCTAGTTTTGAAGGCCACAGCCAGGCTAAATTGTAATGGAACTTCATTTAAAAAGTGAAATGAGTTACAAAGTAAAATGAAATGCAATGGAACAGGACTCATTTGTCATGATTTAAACTAATATTTTCTTTATTGATCAGCAGTTACGCCCTATTTTCTTTGATAAAACTGTATATGTTTGGTGTTAAAAAGGCGTATCTGATTTATTTTTATTTTTTTTACCTATTTTTAAATTTGGAAAGTTTGACAGGATGCTAATTGTGTTAATAATGTCATATAATGTTTCCTGAAGTTCTACCTCATATAAATATGTATATGGGTGCAATGCTGAAGTTGCAGATTAATAAATACAGTTGTTTAAAGTTAAGTCATATTTTTGTTTTTGCTCTCCTGTAAAGTGGGTCAAATACCACTTACGCCCCTCTAGCTTTAAACCCTTGACATGTAGTCTCATAATTCCGATATGTCGTACAGAATTTGCACAGGAATGTGAAGAAAAGCCCCATTCATTTTTAATGGGAATAACAAATAATAAATAAATTTGGCCACCACTACTTCTTCATCATACTTTTACCGAACCCAAAGTAGTTTAACCTCCTACTACCACTGCTGCACTTTCTCTCCGTATAAACCTTCCCCTTCATCACATACATTCACTTGCACCTGTTGAGGCGCCTGCTTTCCTGTGTGTATACGTGGCCCCAGGTGCCCATTTAAAGCCCATCCATAGTCTGCCAGTCTGCCAGGCATCAGATCAGCTGACGTGGCTGGATCGATAAGCAGGCAGGCAGAGTCTCTTCATTAGGAGTCCCCCAGGCCAGGCCACCTGCCACTCACTCACCGGCTCCTCTCTGGCAGGAGCTGCGCAGTCTGCCTCCGGCTGCCTCACTATAGATTTTGTGTCTCCATGCCTTATCTCACATCTTTTGTGTGTTGTTGTTGGGCTTCATGAAAACATGCTGGTGGGAAAAAAAAACAAAAAAACTACACACCAGACCTGCCACAATACTGACGCATATCACATGTTTGTTTTTTTTGGAGGGGTTAGATCCTGTTATTATGTGATATTATGTGTTTACATGTTTAAATTCTACCAGAAATTGGTAAAGTGATGCCTTTACTTTTAAGTGTCATCTTGTATTACCCTGCCCCAACATGGAGGCAAGGAGTATTGTTTTTTGATTTGTTTCTTTGTTAATACTTTAGTATTATAATTTTTTTTTAATTCTAAGACCATTTTATTTAATTCATTAATGTAGAGAGTACTTTCCACCACAGTGTTAAAATAAATTATGCATGTTGAATCTTAAAACAGATATTACTTTTTTATTTATTTATTTATTTATTTTATAAAACGTAAAAAACAAAAAAACAGATATCACATTTCAATTCTACACACCAGAACTCACCAAAACCTAGTAGTAAAAAAAAAATATTTCATAAAATGTTGTTGTACGGTGTAATTGATGTAAGATACAGTTTGTCATGTTTTCATGCTAATCACATCCATTTGGACATTGTCTCAGTTCTGAGTTCTAACATCACATAGTCAAATTATTGGTAGAATTTATACTAGAGCTGCACAATATATTGTTTGAGCATCGACATCCTATCGCAGGTGTGGTAGCAAATCAGCAATTCACGGTGCATATCTGTATCTCAAATCAACAAGAACACAGAAGGAGTTTTAACAATTTATTACACCACAAATAAAAACATCTGTGTCAAGTACAGTCGACAGCGCTGCCACCCCCAAACAAAGCTAAAGCATCACACACTGGAGCCACTGCCAGAGAGCTAAAGCAACCAACTATTGTTTTTATACACTTTCGTACATCACATCATCACATGCTCTTTTGCCACTAGGAAGTCCATATACATGACTTGTCCATGGACACAGAACTCTACCATATTTGGTCGGACCTTGGATCAAGCTGTGATCAGTCGAAAGGAATTTGACAAACAAGTGACATAAGATTCTTGTGGTTTCATTCTTAGTTTGAACCAGTCCATTTCAGGATTATCACCTCAGTTCAACTCCCCAACACAGGTACTGCAGTTACTTTTATTTTATTTTTATTTTTTTTTAAAAATATTTGTATATGCTTTTATTTTATGTATGTATGTATTTAGTCATTTATTTATTTTTATTTTATTTTATTTTATTTTACAAATTATTGATTTGGAATAAAATCATTCGGAATTAAAGATATTTCCTTCGTATTTACATGGACATGTTCATTCCGAATAAAGGTTTACATGGGAAACGGGTGCATTCTGCTCTAGTTAATCGTGCTTTAAAAGCGATGTAAATGTACTGCACATGGAAAGTAATTGGAGGGGGGGGGTGTAAATTAATTCACTTTGGCTGAAAACTTTAGGTGGATTAATTCACTTTAGGTGCTCCAACAGACTGCAGCTATGTGCGGAACCAAGTTGCGGTCACTGCACATATATTTGGACAATGAATGAGTCACCAACAAAAGATTTCTACACACTTAATCTACTCTGGGAACTGTGGGGATGCACTCAGTTTGAACTGGGGGTGCTATATCTCTGTAAGTTTAATTCAGAATTATAATTATCAACTGGAATTAGGTGTTTACATGGTCATCTTAAATTAATTATTATTATTATTCCTTTATTCGGAATTAAGTAGGAATAAAACGTCCCATGTAAACAGGGTTAGTATGTAAAGCTGTTGTTAGCATCTTTGATGGTTTTGGTCTTCATTTGTGTCATCATGAATCTTGTGCTCAACATGATTTGTAAAATAGCTTAAATTGAGACTAACTCAGTTTTTCAAATAAGCGAAGTACTGCAGCACAAAGCCATGATGGTATATTAGGGCCACATTAGAAAATAAAAACATGTCACTTTGGGAATAAAATCATAAAATATTGAGATGAAATAAAATAAGATCAAGTCACTCATATTTTTTGCAGATTTTTGGTCACTAAAGAGGGTGTTTGGAGAAGCCAGTACTTATTTATGCTGCTCACATCATTTACTAAAATAATAAAGCATATAATGCTTAGTTCCATATTCATATTTTCCTACAGTGGAATATTCATTAATGATACTCTTGGGACAATATTTGCTTTTTGAAATAAAATTAAAAAAAAAAATGCTACTGATGTGGATGAGTGGAGGGTGAAGCTCAGCAGTTGTAGGAACATACAGTATGAAAATCATCATCCATAAAACTGTAACTACTTTCTTAATCCCCAATTTAAAATGTTCATCATCTCATGCAAATGCAGTATATTGAATAACCATACCCCTGTTGTATTATGGTTTGGTTTTAATTCTTTATTTATTTATTTCTCGAGCAGAAGTTACACAATAGTGATACAACCAATTCAAAGGTGCTATGGCTGTAGTTATTTATTGTTATGTTATCTATTTTAAGTCAATGAAGAACATTTATTCAATGAAGAATTGGACACTCAAAATACTGTAAGGAAAGGACAGGACTATCTCTTCTCAAATGGTGTATTATGAGTTGATATGTACATTTATGTTCAATTTAGTTTATTTCCTTACTTTTCCTGTGATTAATGACTGTAGATGGGTACATTTGTGATGTCTTCCTTTTGTTGTTTTGTGTTTTTTAGTGATTAAATGAAACAGACTTCTTGATATTTTGCCTGTATTTCCTAGCAGATAGAATTGCCTATTACTAAACAACATTTGTGTAACTTGTTTTACATTTTACAGCCATCATCATTTAAAAAATTACAATTTAAATGACGGAAAATAATGTTTTATGATGTAATTTTTTTATATTTTGTCAAAATAACAGACAATAAAATGTCTAGTACAGCCCCTGGACAACAATTGCAATGAAAAAACCAGTTAGTTTTTATTTCAAATTATTTTTATATCTTTAGTGCATTTATGGTCAAGTTAATATACACTGGTATCTATATTTTAGCTGTGGTGGAAGTTTTCACAGAAGAGTACCTATGCCTTAAAGAACCAGGGTCTTTTAATGGCATATTGGCACCAGAGGATCAAATATAAAATGACCAATTAAAGTAAAGTTATGAAGTTGACAGCTTGCTTTCCCAGAGCTAGAGTTGAACTCAAATGGCGACAGTTTAGCCAAAGGCATCAACAGGCCGAAGAAAGCTGGAGTCAACTACCTGCCACCACTGCCGTTTGGCAAGACCCACAACTCCCTAGAGCAGGAGAGTAGATTTTCTAAGGAAAAAGGGGGGAAAAAAAAGACTAATTCATTGGAAAGAAAGTCCTTCTCCTTTTGAAAAATAGAAGTTGTTAAGCATAGCCCTGCAACCCAACGACAGAGATGACCATCTTGTGTTTCTGTACAATCCAAGATTATTAGGAAAATATTAACTAGTTTATATAATTTACTATAAAAAAAACTGTTGTATTGATTACATTCATTATAAGGGTGGATAATTCATATTTTGTAGGGTTGTCAAAATCAATGCATTAACGCATATTAATCCATCATCTGTCATATTCCTGCACTCTGTCACCTTTCAGCTCATTCTTTTCACCTGGTCCCTACACACCTGTCCTCATCACTTCACCCTATTTAACTTCTGTTCTTTCCTGCCCTCCTTGTCAGTTTGTCCCCATACCTTGTTTCAATGGCACCCCCAGCACCCAGTCTACTGGACCAGCGGGGTCATAGCTCCTGTTGATAATTTGTATTATTATTATTATTATTATTATTATTATTATTATTATTATTATTATTATTATTATTATTATTATTATTATTATTATTATTATTATTATTATTATTATTATTAATAATAATAATAATAATAATAATAATAATAATAATAATAATAATAATAATAATAATAATAATAATAATAATAATAATAATAATAATAATAATAATAATAATAATAATAAATTTTATTTGTATCGCACTTTTCTGGACACTCAAAGACAATTTACATTAGTGAGAAAATCATTAAAGCAGTTCATTCAAAGACACACAAACATTTTAAAATAGTAAAAAAAAAATCATGAAAGCAGTACACATAAGACAATTACATGACACAGGACAGAACATGAGGACATTAAATGACACGACACATTAATCACACATTAAAAGCAGTTCTGAAAAGTTCTATTGAATGAGTTTCATGCTTGCTGTCACTTTATGTTTCCTGTTCTTCTTCTGTCCGAGCTCATAATAAAGAGCCTTTTGTGAACCTATTGAGTCTGCTTTGGGTCCAGTACACTACACCCTGTGACATCATCATGATTAATCTGATTTAAAATATTAACGTGGTTACTCATGTGCAGTACAGAATGATTCTGAATGTCTCTGCTAATGCATTTCAGGCAGTAGAATTAGTGCTGCGCATAAACAAATAGTCAGATGATCTGGTAGTAACAACCAGCAGAGCCCACCCATGAAGATGGAAGACCCTAACCAGCACATCTGGGGAAAAAAACCAAGAGAGAACAGTGGACAATCATAAAATATTAAACACACTATGCAGAAAGGGATTTTGGGATTTTCACTCAAATACTCCTAGCTTAAAAAAATCACATTAAAGCAAACAATTATTTTATACATTCTTTCTTTAGTCTGTTAGTTCATGCAATATGAAAAATTATTAATATAAATTAGACATGAGAGATATTTAATCGTGATTAATCCACAGCAACCCTTTGATTAATCTCATTAAAAATTTTAGTCATTTGACAGCCCTAATATTTTGTTAAATTAAAAAGAGACATATTGGACAAAGTGTAATGGGGAAGTTCACCCAGAAATGAGAAGTTAGTCATTATCTACTTACTTTTATTCCAGTAATTTTTGCAATCCATAAAACACAGCTGGATATCCAAAAGTTATTAGAGGTTTCTGACAGTTGAAAGAGAAAGTGACAAGTGTTTAAAGCTGGAAAAAACTCTAAATAACTATAAGAAAAACATGTGAACTATAAAATGTATCCGCACTGTTTGAAAGCCCAACAACAGCTAAATAAATGACTGAAAATGTGGCTTCAAGGACACTTTCCAAAACAGCTGAGCAGTACAGAAGCTTTTTCTGTTTTGCTTTTGTCCTTGTGACCATGTCAGTTAAATGGAAAACACTCTCATGCCTTTTTCTTTTTAAACATAGAATATCCATCTGTGTTTTAATGTGCTATACAATTTCATCTGACCTTCCATCAGAATGACAATGAGTATATGAGTATGTAGATTTTTATTGAACTATTCCTCGGGGTCTGTTGAGCTTTGTTTTGTAATAAACGTCCAAAAATACATTTTGTAATACATTTTGCTGCATTCCTATTATCAAAATATATTCATAATTTCAAATTGTCCATGCCTAATATGTCTAATTACCAGCCAAGTGTACATAATATATCATAACTCTACAATTAAATAAATAAATAAATAGATAAAAACATTGCATTTAAAAACCCTAAAACCCAAGCAAAGTCCTTTAAAAGTGCAGATTAGAGTAGGATAGAGTAGTATTATGCACAGTCTGCACGAAGGAGTTTTAAATATCAAGAATATTTATTGTAATTATGTGAGGCATAATAAAATTTCATCCAATAGCTCTTGGAATTAAGACATAAAAGAACCATATACATACACATATAAACAGATAAGCATATATAGACACATAAATAAAATAAAGTGACAGCTTTTTTTTATCACAGCACCTCCAGTTTTAAATACCACATTAACATGAAGCATTAGTTGAGGATTCTGTTCACTTTGACTAATACGTCAGCCACCTTTCTGCAAACACTTTAAGCACATATATATTTCCCTCTATATTGAGTCTGTTTGCTAATGGTAAATAAAATATAGATTTAAAATTAATTTGAATTAATTGTAGATAATCACAATTAACCCCATTATTAATTTGATTACTAATTTTAATCGTTGACAGCACTAATAATAAAAATCATCAAAGACCAAACAGACTTGGGTGAAATCATTATCCACTTATTTTCAACAAATTCTATTATGATTAGGAATGTGAAAATTAACACATTAATGCAGATTATTCCAATACCATAATTAACCTGATTAAAAATTCAAAATGTAAACACCCCTTTGCAGAACAGAATGACTCTGAACATTTGGGTCAGTTTGCTCTATTACACTCAGTTAATCCAGTAATGCAGAGGTGGCTACAGTAAGTCTGGTCCCAGAGAGCCACTATCCTCCATGTTTTAGATGTTTCCCTCTTCACTCACACCTGGCGGTCGTTTCCATGCTTCTGCACAGTTTGATGATAGGCTTATAATTTGAATCAGGTGTGTTGGAAGAGGGAAACATGCAGGATAGTGTCTCTCCAGGACCAGGGTTGGCCACCCCTGCAGTAGTGACAGACAGCAGAACCAACCCTTAAAAAAGGAAGGTGATAAATAACATGTTAGACTGGAAATATAATAGAGGAAAATAATATAGAACAGAACAGTAGACCTGACATAAAGTATATGCACACTCTGGAGGAAGGAGTTTTTTATTCCATCAAAGCACTTCCAGTTTAAAATACCACATTAATGTGAAACTACATTAGTTGAGAGTTCTGCTAGCACTTCTGCTAATGCGTCACCCAACACTTTTAGTGCATTTCATGAGTCAGTTTCCTAATGTTAAATGAAACATTGTGATTAATCTGATTAAAAATATGTATATTTTTTTGACAGCACTAATAATAAAAATGATATGGCTCACAGATCTTCATTAACCACAGTATCTTTCTATTATAAATATCTTATTATTTCTATTGGATGAATAGAGTGTATCGACCTCTGCCACCACTGTTTATATCTTTACAGTTTACATAGATTAAAGAAGTACAGTATGACCATCAGTTAAAACAGTGAGAGCAATTAAATTTTTTAGAAAACTCCACAGATGAACAGGAAGAGCAGGGCATGTTTATCTGCTAATTTTATGTATATTTTAGTTAGTTGTGGAATAGATGTTATCACCAATTTAAGACCCCATGGAAGGTAAATAGAAAATAAAATGTACACTGGGGTACTGTTCAGGAGGTATACACATAACATGTTCATGGGCCCAGCATTTCTGGGGGTCCCATAGAACAGCTGAGAGGGTCTAGCACACAAATATGAAACAGAGGCCCACGGGCCAAACCTGGCCCACAGTGTAATTCTTTTTGGCCCCTGAGATTATATCAAATATGCATTAGAGTTGTCCTGCCATGCACTACTAACTGTCATGATGGGTGAGGGGGAAAAAGAACTAAGATGTCTGGTACTGAATGGAGAACAGATTTAATGAAAACAGAAGCAAAAAATGACAAAGACAGACACAAAACAAAACCTGGGGAATGATCAGCCAGAGTCCGTGGTGGTGAATGAAATGTCCTGGTTATGGTGACACAGGAAATGGCAGAATGTCCAGGTTATGGAGGTAACAAACTGAATGGTCCCACATCAGCAACTGCAACTTAAATAGTTGCAGATTAGCAATGATTGGCAGCTGTGCGGTGTGGGACAGGTGAATGTGGACTGGATCTGGGGGAAAGGTGGCAGGTGAGATGAGGATCTAGGCCCCTTACATATTCATCTATGTCTGTACCCCCCCCCCTTTACATCGACCCAGTATATCCCAGTACAGGAACATCTTTACAGAGTATGGACTGGGGGTCCCAGGGTCAAGATGGGACCCCCCCAAAGGTGACAGAGAACAAACAGGCCAAGATCCTGTGGGACATCCAGATCCAGACTGACAAGATGGTGATGGCCAATCAGCCTGACATAGTGGTGGTGGATAAACATGACAAGACAGTGGTGGTGATAGATGTAGCAGTCATCAGTGATAGCAACAGCAGAAAGTGAGAACACGAGAAGCTTGAGAAATACCAAGAGGAGTTAGAGAAAATGTGGAGTGTGAAGGCAACAGTGGTACCAGTAGTGATCGGAGCACTAGGGGCAGTGACCCCCAAGCTGGGAGAATGGCTCCAGCAGATACCAGGAACAACATCAGAAATCTCTGTCCAAAAGAGCGCATTGTTAGGAACAGCTAAGATCCTGCGAAGAACCCTCAGGCTCCTCTGGTAGAGGACCTGAGTCTGAAGGAGACACCGCCCAGGTGGGGCGAGATATATACATTTTCTTATGGAGAAAAAAGGTTATTTTCAAATAAATGCATTCACAATGAATAAACGGGCAAAAATAACAGATTTATTCATGTGGTTTGTTTAGAAAATCAAAATGTTAAAGGCTAGTCATAATTTGGAGCAATTAATCAAAGAGTGGTTGTGGGAAACAGTTTGGAAGTAACTTAGCCAACCATCCTGGCATATTGCACGTCCTCCCCTTCACTGTCGCACAAAGGTCTAATAGCTGTGGCACTTGAGCGTGATGAAAGCAGGGTGAGTTGGCCCCGCTCACCGCCACTCCTCCACGTCTGCAGACTCATTAAGAGCGAGCATGTCTGGATAAGCACAGTCCTACACACTGCATTTCCATTCCACTACCTGCTGAGCACTGCTCACCTGTCACTTTGCACAGCCATTATTTAAAGGAACACAACGGTGTAAACACTGTTGTGACCACTTGTAGGTAAAAAGGGATTCATATGCTTCTTTTCTAAAACGGAGCAGATGTTTCTTTCCTGGGAGGTGTCTGTTTTGTTTCCTTTATCGTTTATCATGTCAAAACAAGACGGCGAGGACAAACAGAACAACAACAAGTTCTATTTGAAATGCACAGCAGATGCCTCCCACTCTGCTGGTTTATACTAAATAACAGTGTGAAGTGTCTTATACAACACTAGTATTTTATGTATGTGCTGTAAAGGTGTGAACACAGTACATATACTCACCTATGTATGTACCATGTATTCATACACAAGCTTGAGAAGTATAAAAATATTAATGGCGCAGTAAAATGTTCAGTTTCTGTTTTTACTTTGGTTTTTTTAAATCTTTTTTTAAACACTGTTTAACCCATAAAGACCCAAAAACATCTACTGCTGTAAAATGTCAAATAGCTGTTGATCCATGTAGCACCCTATGATGTAATAACTTCCTTCAATTGTAATAACACCTGAAAATGTCATAAAATGTGTGCTTCACTCCATTGAAAATGTAATAAAACCCATTAATAGTAATAATGAGTCCAGAGAAGGAAAAAAAGCAGGAGGCACTCCAAGATTTTAAAAAATATATATCAACAATGTATTTAATGAAACGATGTAAAAACACATCCGCCTACGCGTTGCGGTCAAGGGCCTTCATCAGGGCATACACAGAAACTAACCTTAGGTGAAAGGTTTAAATAGGCACCCAAGGCTGTCAAAAGGGGGTGGAGTCAGTAATTATCCTGGTGGAGCAGGCAATTAACTAATTGGAAAAAAAAAAAAAAAAAAACACACTAAAATACATATACATATTTTTTAAATACTACTATATAACATACTATTAAAATTTTCCTAAAACATAAATAAATAAATAAAAATTAAAATAATAAAAAAAAACTACTATATTAAAAAAAATTAAAAACCTATCTAAAAATAAAATAAATAAATAAATAAATAATAATTAAAAAAAGATTTTAAAAAAATCCTTTAAAAGTACTAAGAGGATTTTTTTTAATTATAAAAAAAAAGAAAAATGAAAAACATCAGAAACATACTTGAGTACATACATAATAAAAAAATATATACACACATCATAAATAGGGGAAAAATTCTTCATTCAGGCCTGAATAGGAGGTCGCCCTCAGCTTGCAAATCCAAAAAAATACAGTAATAATAAATTGGATTTATATAGCGCTATTTTAGCCACCCAAAGTGCTTTACATTATTGACCATTATTCATTCACTCTGACATGCTCCCTCTGATGGTAGTAAACTACATTTGTATCCACAGTTATCCTGGGCCAGACTGACAGAAGCGTGGCAGCCATTTTGTGCCTACAGCTGCTCTGACCACCACTGGAGGCAAGGAGGGTGAAGTGTCCTGCCCAAGGACACAATGGACTGACTGGATTTGAACCATCAACCCTTTGGTTATTAGATTATACCTCCTGAGCTATGGCCATCAATAATAATAATAATAATAATAATAATAATAATAATAATAATAATAATAATAATAATAATAATAATAATAATAATAATAATAATAATAATAATAATAATAATAATAATAATAATAATGTAATTATTTCACCAATAATGTAATAAAACAGCCTATTGTAATACATTTTTTTATGAATAATGTCATACGAAATTACATTATTTGGGATAATGACATATGTTCATTGTCAGTCCACAGTTTTAAGTCTTTGTTCTACAAATATTCTAAATGTTCTACTTTAATATGCTAGTCACTCTGTTGTTTCAAATCCAGTCTATACAACATTCTCAAATTCTCAAAACACAAAATATAGAAAAATATTACTTTTTTAAACGCTAAATATAAAACATTACATTATCTGTCAACTTCTACATTATCACTTTAGGGTAATAAGGTATAACATTATTGGTGAAGTTTTTACATTATTGGGTTTTATTACATTTTTGATTGAGTTAAGTCCAAACTTTGTTACATTTTCAGGAAATTTCAGCAGTATTATTATAGTGCTACAATTCCATTCATCCTATCAACACATGTAAATAATTGGTAAAATGCAAGTTATCATCATTTCATGGTCATCAGATATGACCCTTTTGGATGTTCAGAGGTTCTGTTGTTACCATGGAAACACTGTAATCTTCTACAGCATTGATTCACCAGTAAAACCTATGATATTTGATTAATGACAGGGGATAGACACTTATTTTTTTACATTTTAATTATGCCTTTGCTGAAAAAGTCACGTTTTCCTCAGTTTTCTCTGTTTTTAAAATAACAACCGTCAAATGTCATCTGAGTTTTGATGAATATCTAACATGATCATTGAATTAATTATAGGAAACTACACATAAAAAGCAAAAATATAAAATTTATAAAATATATACAAATATAATAATCGCTGATAAATGACTTAATAAATGTTGGATTGAAAAATTCATTTGAGAAGTGCCACAGAAGTATCACTGTGTATTTATGGTTATAGCTGAGGCCATTAAACATATTTTCTAAACTGTGGGTTGTTTAATCTACAGCAGTGCCTCATATTCTATAAAACCTTCATACGATTGTTACATCATGGTCCAGTGAGAATCATATATCTCTACAAAGCCAACTTTCCAAGACAAACAGACCTATTTCAGCTTCAACCACATACTTTTCATCCTAATACTTTAATATCTGAATTAAAATAAAATAATTTCACAGTTAAACACATGACTTTACTTAAGCCACAAAATAACTATATTTTTTCCCAACCATATTTATTGTTTTTTTTATGCCAGTTTAAGTAACATTAAGCATTTGAATATGACAATTCAGAGGCATTTGACATGTCCCAATTTTTCTCACCCCCTCACCCTCCCTTCTACATGACATATTAATGATTGTAATTTTTTTTTTTTTTTAAAAAAGAACAAAATAGTCAAAGAAAAAAAGAAGGAAGTTAAGAATAAATAAATAAATAGAGACAGATTGCGTCCTTGTGCCAGTATCAACATTTTCTGAAAATTTCAGCCAATTCCGTCCCATAACTTTTTGAGTTACATTGCACACAGACAGACAGACAGACAGACAGACAGACAGACAGACAGACAGATGAACGTAAAATAACTGCCTTTTCCTTGGCGGAGTAATAAAATCAACATCCTACACATAATATACGGATGTGAAGTATTGTTAATATTATTAAAAAGTCCTCAATAATCAACAACATCCTAAACACAAAGGGGGAAAAAAAGGAGGAAAGATGTGCATGAAGAATATTTATATCTTTTATTTTAGCAAAATCTAGCACATTTGGAGGTGGTTGTTTTCACAGGATAAAAAAAAAAGATGAAATGTCACTAAAACTGTCAAACAAAAAGAGTCATGTTTGCCTCTGAGGTGGTGAGGAGTACACGTGTAAAGCTAGAAATAATAGAAACATTCAAGTAAAGTAAAGTACACTGTGATGGAACATAACTCAGTACTTTTACTTAACTACTGACTTCCATCCCATCATTGGTAATCATTACAGCACACAGAACAAAGACGTCTTATGTAAGCCGCCTCACGTGACCCACGCTCCCCTGCGGCCTCCAGTGATTTGTGAGTCGGCACAAAGACCCGTGGCAGGGTTGGATAACACAATGAAAAAAATGCCAGCAGGGGTAGGTGAGGTTAGCAACCACAAGCAATTAACGCATCATCTGACAGTGTGAGTCTTCTCCTTCTTGTCTCTCTGCTGAGAGATTTCCGGATCCCCGTGATGTTGAGCCTTATCGATCTGCACCGTAGAAAGGTCACCGCCTTGGCTCATTGCCGGCACCCCCGTGCTCTGGCATTCACTGGGGCTCTGCATTCACAGGGCTGGGCTTTACTCTGCTGGCACCCTGCGACAGGAGAGACAGTGGATAAAGCCCCCCAATAACCCCCACCTTTTTTTTTTTTTTTTTTTTTTTTTTTTAGATAAATGTACATCTAACCTTTCAATCAGCACTTTTAAATATGCTGCTCCCACTGCCTGGAACAACATACAGAAGGACATTAAACTGAAGGAAGTGGTTCCTTTTAATACATTCAAAGTCATTTTAAATCGATGGGAAGATGACAACTGTGGATGTTTTTCCAATTTCAGATGCTTTTAAGGTTATACTTTTAGGACCTTTTAAAATAATGGTGATGTTTTTATATTGATGTTTTTATCAGTTTGTTTTTAGTACTGACTTTTATTGTATTTCTGTATGTTACTACGTATGGATGTTTGGCTTTATGTCGGCCGTTTTGTGTAACTTCTGCTGTATTGGTGAGGACACTCTTGAAAAAGATAGTTTTAATCTTAATGAGCTTCTTTTCTGGTTAAATAAAGGTTCTAATAATTAGAATATCATTATTTTTAAAAAGATTAATCACAACGTTGCTTTGGATTAATTTAGATTTTAATTTTTAATTTGGTTTTTGTTTCTTTTCGTTTCTTCATTATTTGTTTCCAAAACCAACATGAAAAAAAGAATAGTGATGCGTTTTTTCAGTTTTTCTTTATCTGTTTTTTCCATTATTAATATAATGGTAAAACAGATGAATGCTGTTTCATGTTTTATCCCATTTTTACCTGAAGCAAATTCAGATAAAATATATATATATATATATATATATATATATATATATATATATATATATATAGTAGTATAGTAGTATAGTGACATGTTCTCCATCATCATATGTTCAGGTCTTAGGGTGACCCTCTTAGTTTCCCCAAATAGGACATAGGTCACTGCGGCTCACAGTCATTTCTGGTTTACTCAACATGCTTCAGGTCAAAATTGGATAAAACGAAAAACAGCCGTTATCCGTTTTTCCATTATTCATTTAAACACAAAAAGGGAAACTGAAAAACCGCATCATTATCTGTTTTTTTATTTTGGTTTTGGAAACAAATAATGAAGAAACAACTTTAAATACACTAAAACACAAAAAATGCAGAGAAAAAAATATACAAAACATCACTAAAATTCATACCCCTCACCACACACACACACACACACACACACACACACACACACACGATGAAAAAATTAAGGACAAATTCATAAACACTTCTGAAATACAGAAAAAAATTCTATTTTAACAAAAGACCAATATTCCTTTGGACTAAAACCTATTCTCTTGTTCATTCTAAGAATTTCACATTTTGACCCCAGACTTATCTATGAAACTTGAGCCAACCAGCATTTAAGACTTGACTTTTCTTTATCAGTAACACACATGTGGTAACCAGGGAGCAGATTGTGATTGGCTGAAGCTCATTTATAAGGAAGACACCTGGAGGCATGCTCTCTCTCATTCCTTCTCCATCCAGCTGTGTGTGATAATGATTAGATATTGTGAAATTTGTAAATATTGTAAATATTGTAAATAGAGAATTGGAGTTGTTTATCAAGTTGACTACACAGTAAATTTTGCAGTGTTAAATCAACACTTAGAGAGTTAATTTGGAGACAATGGGACCAAATACACTCTAGAAGAAGTTAAATAAACTCTCTAAGTGTTGATTTAACACTGCAAAATTTACTGTGTAGTTTCTGTCGGAAAAGAAAAACAGTTTTTGTTTTCATGGCTTTTTCCTGTTTTGTTTAAGATGTTTTAGAGATTGTACATTTGTTTTATTTCGATAAGAGTTTTATGTTCAAGAGTAACTTGTGTTTGTTATTTTGGTTCCACCCTCCCTGACACTTAAAATAAATAATTGAATACTTTAGTTGTGCAAAAAATTATTGTTGTGTCAAAGCTACAGTAGAAGCAGGAGGGCAGCACTTTTGTGTTGCACCTGAGTTCCCTTAGCCTGGCTTGGAACAATATCTTATTATTAAGATCAACTACATTTTCAGCATTTTGCATCAATAAATGGAGTACAAAAATATCAACAGTCAGATAGATCCTGTCAGTTCTGGACTTAAAAATGTGCTAGTTACTCACATTGCAATGATAGCTGAATAGACTAACGAATAGTAAATACTAAAATGTTACTTATTGTTTTCAGGAGTGGAAAGTGCTCGATCAGATGAGGAGGTAGAGACAGAAGCTGGAGTGCAAGAGACACTGAGGTAGAGCAAAAAGAAAATGTTTGGTCCATGTGCCCTTTTATCACATTTGAGCCCCTGCCCCTCCAAAGGTCTCTGCACGGCCCTGCCAATTACCATAGTGGTACAGTATGGACATTGTGAATGCAGTGTTGACTCACTAGCCTCAAACCTCGAAGTTCTTTCAGATGTGACACATTACGTATGTAAATAAAAGTCTTCCTTTACTGAACTTGAATAATACAAAATAAAAGATGAATTATTAACTTATTTCTAACATGACGTGACGGTCAAAAGACTGTGATGCTCCTATAGCTGGAGGCTTCTGACAGATATACGTATAGGCATAATCTAGCTCTATGTATCAGCCTGTCCACCAATCAAATGACATCACATTATGGTAAAATGGTAAATGGTCTGCACTTATATAGCGCTTTTCCACCTTCATGGTGCTCAAAGCGCTTTACATTAGCTTCACATTCACCCATTCACACACCAGTAGGTTTCTATGTTGTAAGGTCAGTCCTACTGGGGGCCTAAGTCTGGGTTCAGTGTCTTGCCCAAGGACACTTCGACATGTGGACAGCCAGAGCTGGGACGTGAACTGCCAACCTCTTGGTCATTGGGCGACCCACTCTACCAACTGAGCCACAGCCGCCCATTATAGCCACCTATTATAACAAAGCAATTCTACATTACTAAATACATTCTTAATTACTAAATATGTACACAAATTATTATTCTTAGTCAAAAATGAACTTATTCTAGAAAATATTCAATCTATCCATATAAATATACATTTGCAGTTAAACATAATAATAGCACTTACAGACATGGACAAGTAAAGATATGTGCTGAATATAAAGACAATCTCTTCAATTATTTCTGAGATAAAACACTGTAAATATAATGTGGATAAAAAAAGACAGACCTTCTACTGTAATAGAAATGTGAGGAGGCATGAAAATGTGTTTTGGTTCAGAAGAAATGTCAATATTTAACTAACTTTTTCATGAACATATTTGATCAACTTTAGAAAGCGTTGGCTCTATGTCTGTATAATTAATACCATGTATATGCTGCATCAATCCAAGTTGTATTTCCATTGCCAGGGTAGTTGGTCGTCTGTTTGACCAAGAACATCATCATTACATCAGCAATAAATTATGCACAAGAAGATTTTTTTTTTTTTTTCCTCCATAGACTTGGCGACTGCTAAAGAACTCTAAGTGCTGCTTCTCTCAAAAGAACATTAGCCAGTTCTCAGATGCTTGTACTTGGAGCTTGCTGCTTCCTGCTACTTTTTTCTCACCAGTTTCTTATCCACTGCTTCTGCATTGCCAGATAAGATTAATAGACTATAGTAATTAATTCCTTGGCAGCAAGGCAAGGTTTAAAAAATGATTTTCATTCAGAATAAACTCAGAATATGGTAACATTGCTTAACTGATCATCACTCCACTGAGTACAACAAAACATTGGCGGGAGACATCTGAGACTGGTGTGTCAGTATTTGTTTGGCATGCACGCTCACATGTGTGGAAGACCATCACAATTAACTTAGCCACCCGACAGTGCTGTGAGTGATGAGGCGTTTAATTCACACATGACTGTATGCAGACAGCAAGGGATCTGTTCATTTGACTTGCATTGCTGGCCCCTTAAGTGAAAAAAGCCCCTCAAGACAAGTCAGAATTCAATTTAATCATATACTGTGAAAAGTCATGGCGGTGTCTTAAACACTGTGAGTCAGAGGCACATCAAGGTGGAGGATTTATTCCACCTCATGGGAGAACGATGAGAAACAAGCAATCTTTCTGGACATTTAGAGTGAGGTTAACACGTGTAGCTGATCTGCTCATGAGTGTATACACATGAATTGTGTGACGTACAGTATTACTGGTCTGAACAGCTTGAGGATAAAAGCACACAATCTCCATAGAGTCAAGTCTATAAAAGATGAAGCAGCCGTTAACGTCACTGACATGACTCATTTTTCCATTGACCCTCAAATGGGCTTTATGCACAGCTCCACTGCTCCCTGAGGTTAAACCAGCGTCTTTGTTTCTTGTCCTTCATTATTGGACATGTTAATTAATCCAGGTGCTACTTCCTGTTGTGACTAAAACAAACAAATCAAACACACCTGAATTAATCATTATTTACAATCATGAAAAACAGGAACCCAACCTTCACCCAATGACAGCTGGAAAAGCCACCAGTAAATGAATGAATGAATGAATGAATGAATAAAGCTTCATTGCAATATTATGGACAGGATTATTTCTATACATTAGGATTGTAACTTTCAAGTACTCTATTGAAAATTGAGTAATAAATTAGTAATTGGATAAAACTTGATTTTGCCAAGGTAAGAGAAAACTTGTTGCCCTAAATCTCAAATCCGGTCCTCATGGCCCAGTGTCCTGCATGTTTTAGATTTTTCTCTTTTCTTGTATTTTTTATATTTATAAATAATTAAAAAATAAATACACCATAAATAAAATAAAAAAAAAATACGAATTATTTTTTTAAAGAAATAAATACAGATTAAAAACGGAATTTAAAAAATAAAACTTAAAAATATTTTTAAAATAAAATAGAAAATGTACGTATTCAAAGAAAAATCTCCTTCTTCCATTTAAAAAAAAATTAAATATTATTTTTAAATGTAAAAAATATTTAAATCGTTTCTTAAATATAAAAAAAATATTTTATATTTTAAAATATCTCCGTCTTTTTAAAAAATATTAAAAAAAATAAAAAATAAAAAATAAAATAAATAAAAATATTTTTTATTTAAAAAAATTTAAACATTTAAAATAAATACAAGACAAAATAATTTAAAAACTTTTTAAATTATTTTTTAAATAATAAATACATAAATAAATATATAAAAACTCTCTCTCTTACATCACACCTGGAAGTCATTACATCATTATCAGGCTTCTGAAGAGCTTATCATTAATTCAACTTAAATCAGGGGTGCCCAATCCTTGTCCTGGAGAGCTACTATCCTGTATGTTTTAGGTGTGTCCTCTTCCAACACACCTGATTCAAATGATGAACCTCTTGCCAAGCTGTGCAGAAGCCTGATAATGGTGTGTTGGAAGAGGGATATGCGTAAAATAAAAAGATAGTAGCTGTCACAGACCAGGATTGGGGACCCCTGCCCTAAATGAACCATGAAAATCACAGTGCATAGCTCGCTGCCTAAACCTATGCCTGTCATAATCTTAATAAACAGCCATACATTCTCCATAAATAACATAAACGTAACTCTCTGCAGGGCTAACGTTATGTTAATATGTTAATATGTTAATCTCATTTTATTTTATTTCCAGTCCATTCTGCACGTCTTCAGAGTAGACGCTACAACATCACAGATGTGCTGTAGTGTTTTGGAAGTGAATATATGTGCCACTGTTCAGTCTGAAATTCTTCCACACTTTCACATTTTCTGTCTTTTCTTATAGATTTTTTTTTGTCTTTCATCATTGTTGTTTTCAGTCGTCTCTTCTGTCCTCAAGCAAACACTTCCACATCCTCCATTATTTCCCTTTGCATGAGTGACCTAAGTGCCTTGTGTCATATTAAGTAGTCTGTGTAAAATACCATGCTTGGAGCTTCACAATTAAGTAAGTTATTCCTCAAGGCAGAGAAAATTCCTTAATATTTTTTGTAATTGATGTCCTGGTATTACTTGAGGAATCATTCCACCCCGACTATGCATTTACTGTTAGTATTAGAATTTGTTATGAAGAAGAAAAGATATTGATCGGTCTATTTTATAACACTGTGAAGAACAAATGAAATAGATTCACCAGAAAGCAAATCATCAGTGTAAGACATTATTTATTTAAAAAATAATAATAAAGAAGAGAGAGAAATGTATAAGAAAATACTTCACTGAGAGAGAAGATACATGGTGTTCTAGAATGCAGATGTTTTCTTATAGCATGTAGTTATGTCATGACACTAAGACTATAACAGAACATGTCATAATTACATTCTATTGATTTATACCTATAAATGACTGCTTAGAAACAGAAATGCAAATAAATGATAATCAAGAGAATGAAAAACCAAAGAAAAAAACCCAGCAACTTCAGAATCAGAATCAGAATCAGAATCAGAATCAGAATCAGAAAACTTTATTGGTCCCAGAAGGGCAATTCAGTTTGCAGTCCATCGTCCATTCTATGACATGACAACTTAAACCTACAACGCCTTAAGCCTCAAAATGTAAATGGGTGAAAAGGTAAAGGAAGAAGGATAAAATTATCTCATACTACCCCTTCAAACTTTCAGAGCACAGATGTCAAACATAAGGCCCGGGGGCCAAATCCGGCCCACCAAAGGGTCTAGTCTGGCCCTGTGGATGAATTTGTGAAAAAATAGATATTAAGTTTTTAATAATCCTTTTAGTTCAGGTTCTACATACAGATCAATTCAATCTAAAGTGGGTCAGAACCAGTCAAATTATATCATCTATAATATTCCCAGACCGTGTGGGCCTTTCTGTGTGGACTTTGCATGTTTGGGGTAACACAGGTGATTCTGACCATTAGCCTGGCTCTACAGCTGGAGATGGCGCCGCCCATGGGTGCCCACTGCTCCTTACAGATGCCCCAATGGCATCAAGGATGGGTTAAATGCAGAGGACAAATTTACTTTACTTTACTTTACTTTACTCACAACTCCAAGTTTTTTTCTCTTTGTGAACGTAAATATTTTCACAAATTTACAAAAAAATAGAATTAAAAAAAATATTTAAATAATCTTGAAGAAATATGAAGAACATAAAGTATTTCAAGAGACGTCAGTGCGATTTTATGAATAATCTGCCTGATATTAAATATTTTGTGTTTGTATTTGATCCATTATGATCTATAAGTTATAACGAACATGTGGAAATGATAAACAGAAGCATAATATTGTTAAAATTCTGCTTATTATTTCATTTATTTTATGTAATTCACATTATTTGAACAGATAGTTTTCTCAACGTAAACATTTTCATGATCTGATTTGACTTTTTTTCCCTCTGAAATATAGAGAAATTTTTGGATTTGACATTATTTATGTATTATTATGTTATTATTTCACTGGCTCAACCTGATTCAGATCAAATTTAACTGAATGTGGGCCCCTGAACTAAAATGAGTTTGACATCTTTGTTCTAGAATATACATTTTCAAAAAGAACGAGGCATGACTATAATTGCACTAAAAATATCAGTATCATTTCTAACATCTGATTAAGTAGAGCAAATACGTCTTCATAAGCACCACAATCTTACATTATTTCAAAGTTCTTCAATGACGGTCTTAGTGTGCTCATTGTCAGCAAACCCAGACACTTAAACAGGTGGGAACAGGTGGTCTTTATCTGGATCAGCAAGTCCATGCTGGAAAACTAAATCCTGCTGGCAGACACCAGGATGGGGCAGGATGACATTTACATCGATGATGACGACATGAGCTCATATGTTGCATGAGCACAGAAAGGAGGAAAGGGAGGGCAAGAATATGTCTGATGTTGGAGATTATGTGTAATTACATGATCCTAGACCAAATAGCTGTAATTTGTGGATGAGGCCTGGAGTCTGGACAGAACGTTTTAAAATGGCAGCTTTTGTGGCCTGTTTAGTGTAATGTGAAAAACAGTTAGACTCATTTTAAATGGTAAAAGGACTGAACTTCTTTAGCATTTTTTCATGTTCATGGTGCTCAAAGGGCCGGGCGGCCATGGGGCGACCATGGCTCAGTTGGTAGAGCAGGTCGTCCATTAACCAAAGGGTTGGCGGTTCCATTTCCACTCTGTCCTAGTCAGTCCGTTGTGTCCTTGGGCAAGACACTTCACCCTCCTTGCCTTGCGTGTACAGTATGAATGCGTGTGAATGTTTGGTGGTGGTCAGAGGGGCTGTAGGCGTGAAATGGCAGCCACGCATCTGTCAGTCTGCCCCAGAGCAACTGTGGCTACATATGTAGTTTACCACCCAGAGCCGGTTTTCCCAAAACGCTATATACGCTCCGAGCGTAGGGCCCCACGGGCACTGGTACGTCACTGGCGTAACCCCACCCCCAACGACAACGTGTTTGACTTCATCACATTATATTTGCCGGTTTGTCCATTGACCGTAGCAAAGTGCAGCAGATATGAAGCGGAATATTCCGTCAGGCTACGAGAAAAGAAAGAAGCGAATTCATGAAAATGAACAAAGGGAACAACAGTCAGGTAGGCAAGGAAACTTCCTAACCCCTCACTATTTTGGGGCTAACTGCTCACTGCCATGCCTCCCTGATTCACTACAAACGTGTGTGAGAGGTATGGGATGGGGTTATAACGTTTAGGGACCCCGGCGTTGTGAAACGCCGGCCCCCCGGGTGCTCTGTCCGTCCCCCGACGAATAAAATCCCCACCGCGGCCTCCCCCGTAACTCTCCCCGGGGACGAAGCGCCCCGGCCGGCGTCCTCTACGGACAACCGTCCAGCCCTCTTCGTCCGCATAATAATGCATTTTTTTAACAATTTGTGTGTGCTTGTGTGTTTTGTGTTGTGCGTTTATGTACTTTGAGTGTGTGAATGTGTGTTTTTTTTATTTTTAAGACAAAAAAAGACGGAAAAGAACAGACAAAAAACCTAGCTAAACACGGAAACAAACCGTATTAGCCGTACGGCCAATCTCCGTGAAAAGCTAAAAAAATAAAAAATAGGACGACGTTTCGACCAGTATTGGTCTTCTTCAGGTCCAAAACAAATAAAATTAAAAAAGAAAACCAAGAAAAGAAGAAATAAACAGGTAAGTCGGGCAAAGTTTGCGTTTGGCTGCAGGAAATCAATCCGTTTAGGCGATGTTTCTCCCTCGGAGTCGAGTAGAGAAAGTTTTGATGGTGAGTTATTACAAACTGACAACCTTATTTTGTATCAATACCCATAAATATCTATCATGAAAGTGATTTGCAAGTGACCTCTCATCCATACTATCCTTTTGTATTTGTTCCCAGGCTGTGTACTTTATGCTGTTACTGAGCAGGAGGTGGTGCCTTGATATTGCCTAGAGGAAGTGTAGAAAGGGAAACTTCTGATGGTGGGTTTTTACAAACTGGTATTTCATAATTAAATGTGTAGACTGACAACCTTATTTTGTGCATGGATACACATTATCCATCATCTCTATCATTTGCATGTTTGCCCTCTGTAGATGCTGTTACTGAGCCAGAGATGGTGCCATTGTTTTTTTTGGCTGGGATCACTACTGACTATTGATACTACAGATTATTGAAATGTTTACATGCCCAACATATCAAAGCCTAATCACTGTGTGTTATTTCCACATTAAATTTTATTTGATTCAGTCAAATGTTGTCTGTTTTTTTTAGCATTTTAGTTAAGAGGGTTGCCAACTGTCCCCTGACATGCAGAATTGGCCTGCACTTCGAAACAAAAGTACTGCTCCAAATTGGGCTGAAAAAGGACCACTCAATCTTGCCCCCCATCCCCCCCCCCCACACACACACACCCACCCACCCCACCCCATTATGAGGGCCCCTTGCCATATTTTTGCCTAGGGCCCCATGAAGGGCAGAACCGGCCCTGTTACCACCATCAGAGGGAGCATGTGAGAGTGAATGAATAATGGATCACTAATGTAAAGTGCTTTGGTTGCCTTGAAAAACACTATAGAAATCTAATACATTATTATCATTATCATGCAAAGTACTTTACACTATCCTCACATTCATACACACACACACACACACACACACACACACACACACACACACACACACAGCTGCTGCCATCCAAGGTGCTGCCAGACCTAGTGGGAGCAATTTAAGGTTCAGTGTCTTGCCCAAGGACACTTTCTTTTTCTTCTTCTTCCATCTTCTTTGTGGCTGTTAGTTGTGGTAGCAGCATCAGAGCCAGCGACACCAACAATCAGGATAAAATCCTCAGTAAAGCTGGCTCTGTTATCGGTCTGATGGTGGATAAATTTAAGACTGCACTGGACAGCAGAATCCTCAGGAAGCTAAAGACAATCATGGACAATGACAACACCCATCACACACTGGACAGTTACAACTGCTACAGCTCTACTGTCAAATGGACAGATTGAAAAAACTGTTCAATAAATAATAATCACACCTCATTTCTGTTTTTCACTCTGTACTTTCTCTAAATAACAAATAATACTGTAATTATATTTTCATTATTCAGTTATTCTGTATTAACACTTTAATATAACATTGCACTTTACCTTTTTTGCACCTCACTGTTTGTTTGTTTTACTTGTTATATATTTAATGTTGCTGTTGTCACAAAGCAATTTCCCAATTGTCAGATTAATAAAGTACTTCTATTCTATTTCACAGTTGGAACCAGGATTTAAACCACTGACCTTTTAGACATTGGACAACCCACTCTACCAACCAAGCCACAGCCACAATAATCATTTCTGACTATTAGAATCAGAATCAATTTATTTGTTATTTGCACACACATTTGCATACACAGGACATTGTAAATAAAACTTTAATTTGTTGTGACCTGCAGATCACAAAATGGACACAGCCATAACAAGGAGCACCCAACAAATTGTTTTGAAATCAGAAATACAATAAGCACAGAGCACAGATAAGACAGCACATATATGTCAAATATTAGAAAACATTACACAGTGTGAAGGAACTTTTTCTTTTTCAAAACAAATGAAAACACACAGTGTAAACAAAAAGACATAGACTCAGTGAAGCCACATCTCTGACCCAAACCACAGGCTGTCTGTTCACAAGGAACAGGGATTTGTTAGTTATCAACAGTAACAGGAGTAGACCCGTTATTTTATTAGCTCACATGCTTATTTTTATCTAAAATGTAATTCTAACACATAACTGTGTCCTGTGTCCCGTCATACGTGCACTGTCAGCAACACATTGACAGCTCCTCTGTCAGTCATGTTCTCATTTTGCCTTATTCTCCAGTTTACCTGCAAAAATACAAAACAAGCACAGATGGGCACATCCATACAGACCATGAGGACCACACTAAAAATATTAAAACAAATATTTTCATGAATAAGGAAATTTAACAAGGTAACCAAGAGATGAGAAACAAATTGGATGATAAATATGTGTTTTTAGTGTATTTTACAACTGATTTAATACATGGGTGTGTTAACATAAGAGATGGTAAGATGATGGTAAGTGACATAAAAATAGCACTGGGTCTTCATGGGTTAAAAATATAGTTTTCAGTCAAATGACAGCAATTTTTGTCACTGAAAAATCCCATGACCACAACCTAAAAGTCCATAATACATTCAGGTCCAGATGAAGAAGAACTCAAAACTGGATATTCACTTGGTTATATCTGACTGAATATCTAAAAACACAGCAGGCATAAGGTAACATAAATCAAACACATCCTTTTTTTGTCCAAAGGAAACATATATACTGTAAATTTCCCCTGGGGGAGAGGCAGTCCATTTAGCAGTCAATCAAGTAATCTGATGGAGTGAAATGAATGGGAGAGGGGTGGAATGGTTAATCGCCTGTGGAAGCATTTTATCTCATAGGAAAGCATTAAAGAGATAGTCTGTCGATGTAGGCTACATTGGGGGAGGCTGTGAAAAATCACAGTCTTCCGGGTGTGAATCAATTTG
This sequence comes from Siphamia tubifer, assembly GCA_020466265.1. Lineage (NCBI taxonomy): Eukaryota > Metazoa > Chordata > Actinopteri > Kurtiformes > Apogonidae > Siphamia > Siphamia tubifer. The sequence goes on along the minus strand of CM035793.1, from coordinate 15,884,781 downwards.
ACTCTGGTGTTCTCTTTAGCAGAATATATCATTTCTGTGGTCCAACAGGATTTGCTCTTCAACACTTTTCAAAAACTCCATCAATCAGTGGAAAGAAAAAGTACGACAGGAAGGAAGAGCAGTACAGAGGCAACAGAATGTACAGGATCACACTATAGGAAAATGTGCACCCTAATCAGACACCACAGCAGCCAACATTCCTATTTATACCCAAATGCATGTCAGCTGCAGCAGGAATCACACACACTTACATTTCCAGGCTCTGCCGCCTCCATTAGCTGCTGGAGAGGAAAGAGTGACAGACTGGGGTTTTTGGTGGACAAGTGTGATATCTGCCATGACTGTTCCTCTCTCTCTCTCTATCACCACGGAAATGCTCCTCATAATCACATCCAACAGCAACGGCCTCCAGAGGTGGAGCTAACTAGAGTAGAAGTACTTCCTTTACTGTACTTAAGTACAATTTTTAGGTATCTGTACTTTACTTGAGTATTTATTTTTCTGGCAACTATTTACTTTTACTCCCTACATTTTTACCTCTGCCAAGGAGGTTATGTTTCTGTTTGTCTGTGTTCAAGATAACTTGAAAAGTTACGGACGGATTTTGATTAAATTTTCAGGATATGTTGGAAATGTGAATAGGAAGAACTGATATCATTTTGGGGGTGTTCGGGTGGGGGGGTCTACCTTGGCAGAGGTCTGCGCTCTCAGAGTGCTTTTCTAGTTATATAAATATCTGTACCTTATACATTTTGAGAATAGACTCATTACTTTTTCAAACAAGACAAATGTGACAGTATGAAAATAATTGTGACTTTTTAATCTCATAATTATACATTTCTTACCTCATAAGTTAGACTTAAAAAAGTATATATATATATATATATATATATATATATATATATATATATATATATATGTGTGTGTGGATTCATTATTTTGACTTTTTATCTCATAATTCTGAATTTTTTGTCATAATTTTGACTTTTTATCTCACGATTTTGATTTTTTCAACTTAAGATGTGAAACTTATGTTTGTGTATCTGCAGAGACATTTCATGAATACATACATAGATCTCTGGAGGTCAAAGGTGACATGTCGCAAAATTAACTTCTGTAACACTGTGTGTGTCAAGCATAGACGTATCACGCTATAACTTAATCAATACTAGATGTATTATTATAAAATTACACACACTGATGCATATTTACATATAACAAAATTCTTCATATTGTAAAAGGTCAAAGGTCAAGGTCGCATTTAGCAGAAATGGCAAAATCACATTATTGGCTGTAATTCAAGAACGGGTTGTCATAGAAACTTGAGATTGACACAAAATTCTACGAAGTATTCTATGAATATTTGTTAGTATTTGTGTATTTCGACCCTAATAGTATTTTGACAAAAATCAAGTGGATTTCTACAATCCATTATTAATTTCTGCTTAATTTGTTACATTTTATAACTAGGTACATCACAACATGAGCACATATAAGGTCAATCCTTCCAATGAACATTTCTGTGAGTATGACATAATTGTTTGTCAACAGCAGCGATTGTAATAGAAACTGAAAAGTGTTCAAACTTCAAGTTGATTACTTAAAATGCTTTGTTGCTGGTTCTATTAATGAACACAAATGGTTGAACAGGACAGAACAGCACAGCCAACAACCTGGAGGGGGCGGGATCACGTGCATTTAAAGTGCTTTAAACAACCTTTGTGGTATCATTATTCAGAAATAGGGTTAAAATTAATCTGTGGAGTTGAATTAATGAAAAATTCAGATCCAAGCAGAGCATTTTCGGTTTATATAAAACACAGGGAAATGTTTTAAACTGCATGATTCCATTTTTTTTAAGTAAAATACCACTCCTTTAAATCCAGTTTAACACTGTCTTTCCACAGACTTCCTTATTCAGCTCAAACATTCCTGTAGTTTGACTAGACTTGTTGTAATTTCCACTTCTTTAAAACTTTTTCACTTTCTTCCAAAGAACAAGGTGAATCACCTTGAGGCGTTGTCCTTTTCAGTGTTAATCGCTTGTAATGAAAGATTAAATTAATTGAGCCAATTCACAGCAAATTGTAATGTAATGTCAAAGTACAATTCAAATAATGTGGTTAAATTAGAGTGAAGGATGATCATGAAACTCAAGCCATTTAACGGTTTCCTCGAGACCTGATATTATTTTTGGAAATCTCATAAGCACGCACCTTTCGACTCACGGAATGAAGTCGGTAATAATCGAGAAGATTAGACACATAATGCCAAATAAGGAGTGTTCTTTCAGGGAATGATGTTAGTCTGCTCAGAAAATTAAAGTCGTGAAGCAATGAAGGATTTAAAAAAGTCTGTTGCCATTACACATTTTTTCCCAACAGTAAAGTCTCATGGGAAATGATAAAAGGGGTGGGACTTGGCCTCAGGAAAAAAAAAAAGATGGTTCAGTGGAAACTTCACCATGGTACACTTCCTCTGCCTTAAGTGCTTGTGGTAAAGAGGTTTGAGAAGATCATGGATGAATGAAAGTAGATAAATAATACATAGAACCACACTTATAACTAATTTTACTGGTAATTTACATTCATATTTTATTATCATTTTAAGTTCCTCTAGATTTTTTTTTTTAACAAAATAAATCTTCTAATTTGTGCATCTGAAATATATAATTTTAATGTTATAACATTCAGAGGATATCTTGCTTGTGTAAAGTGAGACCAGTATTTCCTCATGTGACTGGAAGCTGAAAAATAGGACTGGATCTGCAGATGGTTTTCTGAAAGGGCAGGACACTCAGTACACTCAGTACATTTACATGCACTTAGAGAAATTCAAATTATTGCCTTCATCTGGTTAATGTCAAAGTTTTAAAAGCCATATATTTAAATATGTATGTGTGTATGTATGTATGTATGTATGTATGTATGTATGTATGTATGTATGTATGTATGTATGTATGTATGTATGTATGTATGTATGTATGTATGTATGTATGTATGTATGTATGTATGTATGTATGTATGTATGTATGTATGTATGTATGTATGTATGTATGTATGTATGTATGTATGTGTGTGTGTATGTATGTATGTATGTATGTGTGTATGTATGTATGTATGTGTGTATGTATGTATGTATGTATGTATGTGTGTATGTATGTATGTATGTATGTGTGTATGTATGTATGTATGTATGTATGTATGTATGTATGTATGTATGTATGTATGTATGTATGTATGTATGTATGTATGTATGTATGTATGTATGTGTGTATGTATGTATGTATGTATGTATGTATGTATGTATGTATGTATGTATGTATGTATGTATGTATGTATGTATGTGTGTGTGTGTGTATGTATGTATGTATGTATGTATGTATGTATGTATGTGTGTGTGTGTGTATGTATGTATGTATGTATGTATGTATGTATGTATGTATGTATGTATGTATGTATGTATGTATGTATGTATGTATGTATGTATGTATGTATGTATGTATGTATGTATGTATGTATGTATGTATGTATGTATGTATGTATATATACATACTATCGTACATAATGTCTAAGTCAAAATTTTCCAATGCGAGTTAGTTCACTGACCCGTAGTTCATTCATTCAATGTGTAATAAATTGCTCCTCTGCACTGACAGACTCACTCAACTTTCCATGTCCTGGTTCATGCGCCAGTGAGTGAACAGTTTGTTCCCTTAAAGGGGACATATCATGTCCATTTTCCACCTGTGAACACAGTTCCCTGGTGTCTCAGTGACCTGTCTGTGACATGCTTTGGTCAAAATACCACATTGATGAGGAGATCCAGCAGCCTCTTCAACCTGCAGAAACAGGCCTTTTCAAACCTCATGATTTTATGCAAATGAGCCACAGCTGACTCCACCCCTCTCTTCCATATTCTGAAATGAAACCTGACAAAGGTGAGGCAGAGAAAAAGAGACAAAGACACAGATTAAATAAAATCAGCTGGAGAAGTGGACTGAGTGCTGAGTTTTACAGCCCTGGTGCCTTTAGGTCTGGTTCATCTGGATCCGGGCCAGCCAGAAGAGACACGACACCATGGTCACGGTGCCACCCGTGGACCAACCCATCTGATCAACCCGCATCAGACCAATATAGTGAACATGGCTCAGACCCCAACACACCGGACACACACCAGGACTATGCTGCAGAATAATGGAGGATATGTGAGTCTGAGCACAGGTGTCTGTGACCAGTAGGTGGGGTTAACTGAGCTGATGGGGTGGGATGGGGTGGGCTATTTAAATGACTTAAATGACAATCTAAAACAGAGCATTGTCATCTCCCTCCAATAACAAATAGATCAGGAGAAAAGGAGAGTGGAGTAATTTAGGACACACACAGACAATATGTATTTATGTTGTAAAAACATTTAAAAATGCATTTGGCATAAAATACCCCCTTGAACATGTGAATGACTGTTACAGACACATGAACAGAAGGTGTAATGTCATGGCAGATCCACTTCCGGTTCAAACACTCCTGCTTATTCAACTAACTTAGAAAGGAACGGATCAGTACATGAGGTTCTATTCACTTTATTCACTCTTTTTAAATGAATTGTTCATAAACTACACACCACTAACTCGTAATATTGCAAACTACAGTTGGAACAAATCAAAGTTATGGCATAGAATGGTCTAATGTGACTTTTATTTGATTAGACTTTACACTAGGCTGTTGTCTATAAACACTGGCTGCAGGTTTGGAACACTTCTGTTATAGTGACTAGTTATGCAGGGTTTTTCATTTGCAGATGCATAATTCTTTTATTTGCAATTGCATTTAATGATTGTGCATATAATTTGTTTCTTCCAGAACTTTTTTTTTTTTCGTTTGCACCACAATCCTCTTTTTGTACCTCCTTTGGATTTGTGTTTGAGTTTGTGAAATTGCATAGTTTCTGCACTTGCAGCTGTTTTCTCTTAATTCAAAAACATTTGACAATGTATTAGGTTCTTGTCAGTCAAGGTACAGTGTCTATATTTAGAAATGTATCCATGTATTAAATATGAGGCATATGTCATGCCTCAGTGGGGTCAAAGAGCATGTCGGGATTTTCTATAAAAAATAAATAAATAAAAATTCTATATATGGAATAACTAAAATAAAATATTAAAGTTATGTCCTTTCTTTACTATTTTCAAAAGTCATGCTAAAGCTGGTTTTATAAATAATAATAATTCCTTTTCTTTAAAGTTTATATTTCAATCATATCCACCCATCATTCTAAATAATGGTAAGTTGTTTATTGTATTGTGTTTCAAATATATTCTTTCACTTACTTATTACTGAAGTTATTTCTTGTTCATTTGATTAATTTGAAGTGTTAATTTAGTTGATGAAGGGAGGCCTCTATAGAAGCATATTAATCATTCAGCCTTTCTTGCAGTGTTATATTTCATTTATATTTATACTTGCATTTGTTATTTTTCTTAAAGTACAAAATAAACAATAGACAGTTCATGAACTCATTACAGTTGCTTTATTGTATGTTTTTACTTTTTCCAAGTACTGCATGGACGTTTTATGACAAGAACATGGAGACCGTTGTCCTGACATTTGATAAAATAAATAAATAACGATCTCCAATGACTAAGATTGAAAATTTCACTTTCAGAGTATTTCAATAAATGCTTAAAGAGCATCTTACAACTCATGTGATGTAATAAATTGTCACTCTGTCTCCAATCCAGAAATCTACCGTCAGAAGAATCTGTGTAACAAGTCTGAATAAGTGACAAATAACTCACTATCAAAAACTAATTCCCTGACAGTATTAACAGAGCTGCAAGCTCCAAATTCACAGCTATAGTCTCTGACTGTGATGGTAATTGAAAGGGGGTGAGATATTACCCACAAGCACCTACTTAATAAAACTCAAATATGCTCATCTACTTGTTTTAATCATACACCCATGCATTTATACTGTAAAAAGGATCATTAGAATTTAGATTAGAAAATCCAAAGTTGAAGAATGATCAATTACCTCCAATATTAATTTTGCACTCCTGAGACTTAAAGAATTAAAGCAATCTGAAAGCGCTGTACTTCAGCCTGTATCTGGCTTCTGGTCTGTAACTAATGCTAAATAAACATTTTAACTAATGTAGACCAACAGTCAATGGTGTACTCAGTGGGTGTTTTTTATGGAACTGGATGGATTAGATCAACCTGATCCTACGCTGAGGGAGGCTTTTCTGTGTAATCTCATCATGCTTACTGTATTAAACGTTTTCAGAATGACTTTCAATCAGACCCAAAAGGCAGGGACTCATATGGAAGTTTAAAGTCCAATAGCACTAATGATCATCACAAAGGTCTGGCTTCGACAGAACCAGGTTCTTACACACCATTTTACTCATATTTCTATACAATTTTAATGTGGTTTTATGTCTTTGTAAAGAATTTTGTAATGACATTAATACTAGTAAAAAATAAACAAATGTCAAGGTCAAAACTAGGGTTGCATTATACATACATATATATATATATATATATATATATATATATATATATATATATATATATATATATATATATATATATATACCGTATACATATAACGGTATGAAAAAAATACTCAGGAGTATATAACAGCTACACAACGTACACAGAACGTACGTTTCAATATCATCCTTCTTGTAGCCAAAATAATTAAATACAATTATTAATTAAAAATTCATAAATAAATAAAAAAATTTAAATAAAACATACACTCGTCACCCTGTATGAGTCTCCAGTTCATCTCAGGGCTGAACATATATAGACAAACAATCACTTTCACATTCACACCTATCGGCGATTTAGATTAACCAATTAACCTATCAGTGCATGTGTTTGGATGGTGGGAGGAAACTGGAGTACCTGGAGAAAACCCACGCAGACACGAGGAGAACATCCAAACCCCACACAGAAAGGTCTGGTGTGGGATTTGAACCAGGGTCCTTCATACAATAGAAATAAATAAATATAAACATTTATAAAAAAGACAAATAAATACAAAAAATAATAAATAAATAAATGTAAAAATTCATTTAAAAAGAAGAAACAAATATATAAATAACTTAAATAAAATAAATGGCCATAAAAATATATACAAATGAATAAAAATAATTGCAGGACCTCCAATGTGTCTATTGCGCACATGTACATTGTGATGCCGATGACCAAACAATATCATCGACATTCAATTCAAGAAGTTTTTGCCATTTGTGCAGAACACATAGGAACTTTTGTGTAAGTCGCTCCCAGGGTCAATAAAAACAGAAACACAGAACAATCATACATTTCTAAAATGCTAAAAGTATGCATATACAGACAATATATAACATAAAAAATTTGATTAAAAAAAACACCCTATGAGAGAACTGTCAAGAAACCCAGGAGAATATAAATACAGTAAAATAGAATCAATAAAATATAATATGATACAATCAGGGAAGGGAAGAGGTAGGTATTTCACACGCATCTACATATACACACATATACACACAACATGTTACACTTTTATATCACGCTGGCCAACAGTCGAACTGTGGCAGGAAAGAAGCTGTTAAATTCTAGTCAAAACAGTCCACTTTTACTTTGAAAATCTTCTCGACCATTGACAACTTTTGCATGTCGTATAGTTAGTTTTAATTTCATTTTAGTCAGATAAGCTAAGCTGTACTTCACTAATCCTCCAAGATAATAATCATTAAATAAAATACAAAAATACAGAGAAGATGAAAAACCACATTTGTTAAAGTAATTGAATGACATAAACATTAATAGAAAAGCACTCTGGTTATGTGTTTTTGCCGGCATTGATTTGTTAGTTGGTTTGTGTACAAACAACTCAAAAACTTATTGATGGATTTTGATTACATTTTCAGGGTATGAATAAATATTAAATTAAATATACATTTATTGAATAAATAGCTTTGTTTTCAAAGCTTAAACACATGTTGTCTAGGTGAGTGGACATTTTTATGACTCCTTAAAAAATCTATTCATTAGAAAGATTTCAATCACGTTTTTTTTTTCATTCCTAAAGAGGAATTAAAAACACAGGGCCAAAAAATCTTGACTAATTTTCCCATAATTCAAACATCAAAGGGTTAATTTTATGTTTGTAGAAAATACAACAATGAAAACAGTCTGAGGAACATGAATATGTTTTCATACATTTGTTTACATTTTCCATACTTTTACACACCTGGGTATTTATAAAATCATATTCCATATTTTCCATACTTACATAGGAATACTGTACAGTATTAAAACACCACAGTGACTTAATAACACAGGCTAGAGAAATATACTTTTTGTCAGGGAACTCTGGTATTTTTAAGAGCACTCCAGGCCTTTAGTTCCCTGTTGGAAAGTACTTTATTAGGAAGAGAATAAGTGGTAAAAATGTACTAAATATATTTCACATGTAAATGGATACAGACCTTTAGTAGATGGGAAAACCAATCCAACTAGACTAATATTATAATGACCCCTCTGTGACCCCTTTAGACAATGGAGGTTGTCTTGCACCTAAAGCCTTGTCGTACCCTCCTCCCCTATCAATATCCTCACCTTATCTCATCTGTGCTTGTTCCTCCTACCTGCTCCTTTGACCATGCCCTGACCCCCAAAGGAAAATGTACTGTCGGCACCAACTGCAATATGACCTGAAGATCAAATTTGATGCTCATAAAACTGTTCCAAGAGCTTCCTCAAGTAAACACCAAACATAAAGGAGAAATGCACATCAATAATTATCATTTATTATGAAGTACAACATGTGTGTGATTCAGGGCACATGACAAACCAGATATGATTTTAGCATTTTATTTCCCATTGAATACCATTCATTAATTTTATGATCTCAGGCCCCATGAGCCTCTTTAAAGGGGTGGAGACTTCAGGTCCCCATTCGCTTATGTTTGTTGTTTTTTGTTGTGTTTTGTTGATGTTATGGTCTTTTGTCTTTTTGTCAGCTTTGGCTTATTATTGTTGTTATTATCACTAATATTGCTAATATTAACCCTTTGATTCATACTGGTCACTACAGTGGACAGTTCTTCCAAATTTGTTCTCTTGTATATTCATAGGTTTTGTTGTTTTAGTTCCATATCAGTCAGTTCATATCATTACTGTTCTGGTCTGTACTAACATGTTTATATGTAAATAAAATGCTGTAATTAACAGTCTTCTTAAACAAAAACTGCTTTAAAAGTGTTTTATTTCATAGTGTTCTGATATTGTGTTTTAAATACAGTATATGTATATTTTCTTTAAAGCTTAAACATGTTTTCCAGCTGAGTGGACATTTTTGTAACTCCATAAAAAATAGGTTCATTAAAAAGATTTCCATCACATTTCTTTGTTCATGCCTAAAGAGGAATAAAAACAGAGAAAAAAAAAATCTTGACTAAGACTTCATGCATTCATGCATCAAAGGGGATTGGGATTTAAAAAAACAAAACAAAACATAAATAGGCTATATAAAGCATTTATGCAGGGAGAAGATGTGGGATTAAATAAGTTTCAACATCTTTCCACTCCTTTTTGAACAAACGTTTCATTGTTTGTTGTTGTTCTTTTTTGTTTGTTTTGTTCAAAATAAATTTCAATAATTCAATTCAATTCAGTTTTATTTATAGACCCCTAAATCACAACAACGTCATCCCCCGTGAGCCTTTACAGGGCTGATAGGAGAGAACAATCAATCACAGAAATAGATGAAATACCAAGCATCCCCTGTCCTTAGAACCTCCTATTGCAGGAAAAAACTCCAAACCCAGTGGGAAAGAAGAAGAAATCTTGGGGAGAACCACAGATCCACTCCCATGGATGGACAGGCAATAGATGAACGTCCATTTGTAGTTGAGAGGAAGGAGGGGGGGCAGGTCCACCCATCAGACAGGTAAGGTGGGGGAAGAGATCTGTGGTCACAGGTCATCACAGGACACAGGTGAGTCACTGCAGATCCTGTTGTCCATGGCTCCTTATGCTGATACTACTGAGAGAGTTACCACTCTCCCCTCTGGGGGGAGTGAGGAAAGGGGACACCAGGTGTATAGTCATGAACAGACTAGGTATGTAATGTAGATATAAGAAATTACTAATACAGATGAGAGAGAGAGAGAGAGACAGACAGAGAGAGAGACACTATTAAGTTGCTCCCAGTAGGGTCAGGCAGCGCTACAGCTGCCTACTAGTGTATGGGTGAATGTGGGAATTGTAAAGCACTTTGGGCACCCACTGGTGTATAAAATATACTATATAAGTACAGACCATTTACCAGAGAGAGAGAGGTGATAGGACCCAGTGCCTGTATTTCCCCCAGCATTATAACATATATATGTATAGAGCCTTTTCTGTCGCTGCCCCAAACCTCTGGAACTCACTCCCTCCACTGTTCCAACCTCAACACTTTTAAATCCCTTTTAAAAATTTATGTATTTAACATTGCTTTTAATGTGTGATTGCTTTGTTTTATTTTTATTTTTTACAGTCAACTACAATAAAATTGCAGTTGACTGTTATTGTCCTATTTTCACTTTGCCATGAAAAGTGCTATACAAATAAAATTTTATTATTTTTATTATTAAAAAAAACAAACATTTTAGAGCCTCATATGGTTCTTTCTTTAAAATCTGTTGTTCTGATGTCCCTGAAGTACTACTGTCTCAAACTATTATCTGAATATTCAGAGTCAGCTTTTAGAATTATAAGATTTTAGATCCCATTCAGGGCCTCGTCGTCTGCTGTATCAGCCTGTAAGCGACTCCTGTGTTAGACTTTCAGAGCTTGTTTTTATTTAACATTTTTATTTTGTCCCTGTCAGAGATCAACAAGCTGCGGTAACTAACTTACAATGACAAGGACTTTATTTTACAATTGTCTGACGATCCTACATTTATACTATTTATATTTAGCCTTCAGGCTTTATCAGTCGATGTTATCAGTCTTTTCACAGCTGGAGCTGTAATTCTGAGCATTTAAGCGCTCAGAGGTTTATCTTGAATTACTGCCTTCTTTCAAAGCAGAGTCGTTCCACTAAATAAAAGATGGAACAGACAAACCGGAGGAATATTTAGTTATGGCTATTTAAAAATATTTCACAGTTCAAGCATCTTTGTGCAAAGTGTTCCTGGATACATGACCCACCTGATGAGATACAGGACTAGTCAAGTAGCACTTTATTTCAGGAGTATTTAAAACCATCATGAATGAATTCACAATTAAGATTAGGAAACTAAGTTTACAGATATTGTCAAAAATAAAAGGTGATTTAAAACTGCTAAACAAAATGCAACCAAAATTACACTGTGTGATGTTAAACAAGTCTATCTAATAAATGGCACCAACCAGACAATTACAAAACAAACTATTCTTTGAAAATAAAGTTAAGAGATCATTTGCATTTTTGAGAATAGGATATACAACAGCAAATAACTGAAAATGTTGCAATGACAAGAAGAAATTAAAAAATAAAATGCATTTATTCACCAACATAGTTCTCCACAGTATCTTCCTTTCTTTTCTCTAGAACACTTCAGTGGCTGTTGTACATTTTATCTGTGTGTTTCAGGTCCATCAGTATAAGTTCCTTTTCTATGGACATGGGCGCTAATGCTGAAAGATGTTTCTGTCCGGTTGTGTTTTTGGCATAAGTTTTAATACACTTTAACACTGAAAATGACCTGCATCTGTAACAGCCAAAACAGTAACAGTCAAACAGACCGATGCGTAAAGTCATCCTAAACTCTCACTCAGATTTATGCTCCGAAGAAAATCATGAAGATCAGCTGGACTTCTCCCTTCAAAATCAACCAGATCAAAGTTTTCTCCTTCGCCCATTCTGGGTTAAAAACACAGCTGGCTCTTGAATTTCCATGTTTAGTGCGATTAAATATTCTCCAGATTACCGCTTGTCAGCCCCTAGCAAGTGCTAATCCAATCACTGAACATGCACACGTCAACTTTAGCGTAAGACCTGCTAGCTTGCCTTGTTGCGCAGAATCGGGATCTGATTGGCTATTGCAACCTGACTGTTCCCGTTCACTTACAGTGCACGGGGGCTTGCTCTATTTATTCTGAAGGTCTCAAGCGAATGTAATTTACCCGAGAACACAAGATATCTGAAATATAATTGGTTAAACCATAAAAAAACACCAATGAAAGCCACTCGACTAAGTAGAAATAATATGACATAAAGAATACAGAGAATAGAGAATAATTTTGTTTACATATTTATGAAAATAAAATACCATCAATGTGCTATTCTCAGCATGTTTAGGCTAGCAGAGAAGGCGTTGCTGCCCCTGATAGCCCACCACTGGATACAAGTGAGTAGTGAGTAGTGTCGCTGCGTGACAAATGCACTGCTCGTATCTCTGTATCTAGGCCTCACATGTTTACTTCACCGTCTGGAGTCCCTCCTGAAAGTGAAAGTGTGTCATCTAATGTATGCAGCCAACAGCCACTGCTCCTGAGCTGTTCTGGGTATTGGGGATTACATAAACTGAACCGCCAGGCTTCCTATAAGTGTGTCTGCATATGTGTGTTTGTGTGTTCTGCCCCTCCTATGGTTTCCTTTCGTTCCCTGACAACTGAAGCCTGAGCATCTCCAAAGACTTGAACCACAGGGAATCCTGTTTTGCATTATCATTAAAGACACATATGGGCTGTGGGAGACTGTAGCGCTGTATGTATGCCACACCAGATCAAAAAGTAGGCCTTGTATATATCTGTGTTTCTGCGGATGTATTTGCTGAATTTGAACTTTTAAAGCACGCTCATTTTTGTGCTGTATATTTCACAGGGATGCACCCAAATGATTAGGATGAGACAGCAGCATCACAGTCTGCTGCTACTGCTGCAGTGTTTGTCATTTTTGTGGGAAGCAGTTGAACACAGTATTTGTCACAATGTAAAAATCTCTCGAAAGTTTTCCATCAAGAGTCTGTTATCCTGCATGAGAAAGAGAGAAAATCATCCTGTGTCATATGATGCCTTCAGTGCGGTACGATTGTTCCAGTGCTATTATTTTGGGCCGTGTGATATACAGTACAATATTTTGATTTGATTTATTTAAACATTAAGAAATGGAAAAGAAAAAGAAAACAGTAAAAAAAAAAAAAAAAAGAGAATACAATCATGTTCAAAAAGAGTGGGTTGAAATGAACACATAAAATCCCAACCCTTCTAAATGTGACAATTTTATTTTACTTTATTCAGTAAATCTGATACATATATACATACATGTATACATATATACATACATGTATACATATATACATACATGCATACATATATGCACACATGTATACATATATACATACATACATACATACATACATACATACATACATACATACATACATACATACACATACATACATACACACATATACATACATGCATACATATATACATACATGTATACATATATACATACATGCATACATATATACATACATGTATACATATATACATACATGTATACATATATACATACATGTATACATATATACATACATGTATACATATATACATACATGCATACATATATGCACACATGTATACATATATACATACATACATACATACATACATACATACATACATACACATACATACATACACACATATACATACATGCATACATATATACATACATGTATACATATATACATACATGCATACATATATACATACATGTATACATATATACATACATGTATACATATATACATACATGTATACATATATACATACATGTATACATATATACATACATGTATACATATATACATACATGTATACATATATACATACATGTATACATATATACATACATGTATACATATATACATACATGTATACATATATACATACATGTATACATATATACATACATGTATACATATATACATACATGTATACATATATACATACATGTATACATATATACATATATGCATACATACATAAGGGATAGTGTATTGCCCATGCGTTACTATCAGAAAAATATTCTCTGGGGTGTTGTTCGGGTATTGCTGCTGCAACGTTCTAGAGGGCCATAGAATAAATATATAAAACATACATACATACATACATATAAAATGAAAACCATAAACAAAAACAATACTCAATAATAACAAGCACAATGTAAAATTTCAAAGTGATCCAGAAACCTGGATCTCTCCTGGATCACCACCAAAATGTAATCATTTCCAGATCTCCCCATTACCAACCTACCCTGAAAATGTAATCAAAATCCGTCTATAACTTTTTGAGTTATGTTACTACCTAAGAGACAGACTGCCTTGGCAGGGGTTTGCACCCTCAGAGTGCTTTTGTAGTTTATATTTTGTTTTAAACTGATTTAGACTATGACACTATTTGAGCTCCTCCCTCATACTGTTCCACAGTTTCACCCACAAAACCAAATGCAAATTGATTTTATGTGCGTACGTATTTGTGAATAATATTGCACCTAAATCCCCACCGGTTCTGTGTTGAAGGCACACACCACATTGGTATATTTATCAACATACACACATCCCCTACAGTAAACATTAAACAGTCATACCAACACACATATTAATAGTTCTGCTCATTCATGGTATACCTGTGCTGCTGCCATCTTACCTCCTCTGAGCTCAGAGGTTGAACCAGAGCAGGTGAAGCAGCTGCCTTTTATGCTAAGGATAAATCCCAGCCATACCATGTGTACTCTGGGTGAAGGGGGATTTTCAATCATGTGGATTAATTAAGGTAAAAATGAAGTCTAAAATAAATTATTTAGCATTGTTGATTTATGTATGTCATTGTGGGAATGGGTTTAATGTGGAACCTATGGTGTCACTTAGAAAGATCAAAAATGTATATATATATTTTTTGTTTGTTTGTTTGTTTTTTTATTTGTTTTGGGGTTTTTTTTGTTAATTGAATAATGGTTGGGCCAGGGGAGGGGCTTAGCCTTTATAATACTCTGGCTAACAGGGCCAGGGGGTGAGTCTTTTTGGATGCCATACAGTGTGACTGTGTTTGAATAATGTTTTCACTGAAAATAAAAGCAAGGTATGCAGTATTTGTGACCATCCTTTTTCAATTTTGAATGGAACAATGAACCCACGTTGTTGTGACAATGTTCTGTTGATCTTAAAATTGTGTTTCTGTCTCAATTGATACTGTACTCCCCATCTCCATCCCTAATTTTCTGTAAGAGTCAGTGAGTGACAGGACTGGGTTTTTTTTTTTTTTTTTTTTGGAAGGTGATGGGAAAGAGCTGCGTTCATTTATCCAACATGCATTGATACAAAGACGTATCGCATACACTTGCCTATACTGTATGTCTGTGTAACAACAACAACAGCAGAACATCATCACTGTGGAACTGTGGGAGTCTGCAGGGCACAGCTCCAGGCGCAGCGTTTCACCATCTCCCTCAGCAGCTGGTGATCAAAACAATCTGATATGGTTGGGAAACTCACTCTGCTTTTCTCTCAGTCTTTTCCTTTCATTACCCTCCCAGTAACTTGATTCACATCTATATCACAGTTGAATGTAGATGATGGTCTGTTTTCACAGGGTGGATATAGATGGGTCACAGGGTAATACATAAGCAGTGGTGTACAGACGGAATGGAAGTTTCTATGAGATGCCTACTGGTGTTTTTTTTATTATTTTTTATTCTTTTATTGCTGACAGAAAGAAATGTAGATTAAGCAAAAACAGGAAAAAGACAGATGATGCCTTTTTAAAATAAATTCTTAAGTGACAATGGTTAAAAGGGATGTGAACATCACATACAGTCCATTTATTGGAAACAAATACTGGGTACGACGCTGATGACATGCACTTAAGTTATTTTTGACATCACCTAAACCAAATCAATGTGAATTGATTTGGACATTGATTTGACAGAAATTTATTTTTAGATTATTTTATTTTATTTTATAATTTGATTTCATATTAAAATAATATAATAAAAGTGGTCCAAAATGATATTAAACTGTTTTTTTAATTGAAAATACAAAATATCCATACAAAACAACATTTCAGTACCATACCAATGCACTTAAATTATCCACAAAATGCCAGAATGCAAATGGAAAAACTGTCAATGAAAAGAAAAAAAGGCAAAGGAGAAACAAATAATTGAATTAGGGATTCATAAATGGAGTGGACTCAATAATGGTAAGCAAATAAGTTAATTAATTGATTGCTTATGCCCTTTTAGTGTCACCTTGTTCAGTGTTTCCATTGTTATGTATGTTGGTTTTTGAGTAATGGCTATACATTGATGAATGAATTCATTTTTTTCCCTTTTAGCACCAAAAAACAGCACACCACAGAATTTAATTTCATCATATATCTGTCAAAATTAATGAATTAATGCAGATTAATCCAGCATCATGATCGATCTGATTAAAAATGTGAACACAATTGACCCATGTGTATCAGAATGACACTGAATGTGTCTGTGAACACATTTGTGGTAGTTTGTCCAAGTAGAGTTAGTGTCACTCATGTGCAAATATTCAGTTGATCCAGTGGTTCATTCATTCCAAGGCCCCCAATATTACCCCTCAAACCCTTTAAAATGATCAAAATTTACCAATTTTGTATGAAATATGTGTTAAAAGATTTAGATTTTAGATGTAATTTATTGGTCTCAGTGGGTAAATGTATCTTCACTGACTGAACATTAAACATTAAACAAGACATGCAAATCATTTACATACCATTGTGGTTGTTTTAATTGCCACTTTCACCTTCAACAATGTTTGAACCACCCACACGATGCGTTAAAGTCCAGGGGTGTTTGCTGTTCCTCAGAACCCTCACCCCCACCCTCTATCATCAGATCACTGAATATAGCGGATGCTTTTTCTGACACAATCGCCTCAGTCACTGTATCTCCTGCAATTTCTTTCTCCTTTATCCAAATGAGTATACAGTTTCTCCATCTGGTGGTTCAGTGATGACCTTTTTTTTTGAAGGGGTCGCTGCTTTTAGCGATATCACTCAACCGCGTGCCACTTTCATATTTTATTTTATCATCTCCTGCTTCACTTCCATTGATAACACAGACCGTGTCTTCTTTTCATTCGCACCAGAATCACTTACTTTGAGCTCATAATGGATAACGAATACATACTGTAATAAAGTTTGAAATGAACACACTGGGAAAAACAACAGTAACTCAAAGCATCATGGGTAGCTCCCTTATAGCCAATGGGATGCTATGTACAGTTCGTACCTGACATATGTACATTACGTAGATACGTATAGTAATGTACATACAGTACTGTATTTATGTCTTGAAGGTTTCAGTTTCCTTTCGTAAATAGAAAAACCTTTCATTTTCAGAGACAAAAAATTGAGGTAAAGGTTTTTTGTTACTTGGATTATTCGTTAGCTGGGTCTTTTATAATATATATATATATATATATATATATATATATATATATATATATATATATATATATATATATGCAAATGAGCAGCAGATCCAGTAGTGAGTGACAGGCAGCAGAACCAACCCATAAAGATGGAAGACACTGAACAGCACGTTGGCTCTGGTTGGGGAAAAAAAAACCAAAAAAACAAGATGGAACAGTCAAGCGACATAAAGTATTATGCATACTTTAAAACATCACATTAATGCGAGGCATATTAGTCTGTAATTCTGCTAGGATTAATCTGATTGAAAGTTGTGATCATTTGACAGCATTTATATTTATTTTTTCTGAAATATTACACCAATTTGGTTCTCAGCCCTCAAAATACAGAAATAATATTAATGCCATGATTCCTTGAGACAATAACATCATAAACCACCACCAGACACTGTTATGGTATTATTATTTGTGCATGTTGTCCAATCAACTGACAAAAATGTTTCCACTGGGATTTTTTTTTTTTTTTTACAGCAGAAGATCAGTATAATATTGCTTTGCTCCATTAGTGTTTGGTGACAGACAGTAGAGTGAGCTACTTTACCCTTTGAAGAGTTCTGACAGAGCTGAAATATAACTAGGTGGTTTGGTTGATATAAAACTATATGACCTGCTGGAGTGATATGATCCCAGGCTGCTGAGTATCAGTTATACTGCTGCTGTGTGCTGCATATCAAATTATCATACAATATAACACCGTCGTAAAAATGGTTTACTGTGTAGGACATGTCTGAAATAACAGATGGTCACAGGAGACATTAAATTACCCTTTTAATAAGAGGATGCAATATTTATTCTGAAGTCGCAGGCTAAACACACAAACTGACAGAAATGGAAAAGCTGTCACCACCTCAGTGTTCAGGACATAAAATAAGAGACCATATTAAGAAGACATTTGTACCTGTCCCTGATTAATCTGATCTGTCACTGATCCATCAGATATGTTTTTCTCTGTAAAGACTGCTATCAAGAGCAGTGGATTTGAAAATATGCAATACCATGTGGCAATAGGAAAATATTTGCATTATTTTTCTGTAAATTGCTCCCGTTCCAGTGATATTTTTTTGGTCGATTTAATGTAATCTTTTACACATGTGTGAGTGCAAGCAGACAATTAGTGTGAACACAACACAAGCAAATGAAAAAGAAATAATGTGAGGAGAACGTGTGACAGTCAGTGGAGTAAATGTAAATCACTGACAGCAAGGGGTGGGAGAAAAAAATCAATTCACATATGTATCGGGATTTTTTGTTTTACAATTTTTAAATAGATTTTTTGGTTCAAAAATCGTTTTTTTCCCCCCATATTTAAATGATTCATTTTAAGCCGGTTGGGGAAAAATACCACATGTAAAGACCGTAGACTGTATGAGTCACTCAGATGTATAATGTGTGTCAATACACAGAAATCACTTCACTGAAGGCACACAGACGACAGCTAGCTTATTATCGTATTAGCTTCAACAACACACCAGCGTTAAACAGCATTAACTTATACTCAGATAAACAACACACTATGCTCATATCTATTCCAACTGTATTGTTTTATTAATCTCACCTTGTGTCATTTACACACAGTAATAAACTAGGAGTATATGAATTAGAGTTGGGAAAAAGAGGGTGCTTAGCGACAACACAACGGCTAAGTCGTTAGGTGCGTTCAGGACCGTCGTAACATCTCTGGTGCGTTCAAAAGCGCGGGATATTTGAAAACTTAGAGAAAATGAGTTGTTCTTGAATAAATATAGTTAAACAATCAACAAGAATTAAAGTGTGTGGGTTTTCTAACACAAAGGAAGAGCAGAGCTGGACATGTGCACTTTAAAGTTCACTTTATTATGAAGTATATTAATTTAAAGGCTCCTATTTGTGTTGTGTGGAGATAAATGTAACAGTTTTACTTCCCAAAGTCTGGTTCAAATATATTACTGCTGAATAAATCTGAACTAACTCACATATGATGTGTATTTTTTGGGGGAAATATGGTTCCTGATGTGATCTGTAGGCATCATCATTCAGCTTTTTCACCTGGTCTGGTGTTAAAAAGGCAAGTGAAAAATTGGGAATATCGAAGAATTGCAATTTAAATCAAATCGGCACCCAAAAAATCATAAAAGAATCGAATAGACGTAAGAGCATATTGTCCCAGCCCGACTGACAGCCAATGACTAGCCAGGATTAACAAAATTTACACCAACAAAATAATCAAACATGAAGAAAAACAGCATGGTTGTTTTTTGGGATGCACTGAAATGACATCAATCATTTTTCCATTGACCCACAAAAATTATATGACGATAACTTGTGCTCAGAAATTTTCTAAATGGAAAAATGATGATTTCACCAAAACGAATGTTTCATGAAAAGTTTATGAGGTGGGTTTTCGGGTTTAGCAACAGTGGTATATCTTGCAAAACTGTAATTGAAAGACCTTCTCCACAGGTAGAGTCACATGAACACTTTTTTAAGAAAATGATGTTGACAAATGTTATAAGCAAAGAAGAGTTTTAAAAGGAAACATGGCGTGGTATGTGTGAACACACTAGGAAACAATGATGGTAAATTTAGTACAGGATCGAAGGGGGAATTTACAATAATTAATATAGCTGTAAAACAACATGATATTCATGTTTGTCACCATGTTTATGCAATGACTTCTCCTGTCATCTCATGATAATAAACAAATAATCCTATTGGTGATTTAATGAAAAAACTGACATTATGTAGCACTTGTTTTGTCCCCCCACCCACATTTAGTAGCCTAAATATTGGTCATGTTTTGCACACGTCCAATGGAAAAGTCACTATTGAGTGAAATACAATTGGCAGACACTAGATTTGGATCTTCTAAGTCGTACATTAGTAGCATCTTAAAATAATGTGATTAAGGGCTAAATATAGCTGCAGTCGTAACCATAGCATTAGCATAGCCATCACATCTGTCACTAATCTGTTATGTATAAGAATACTACGTCTTGTCTTATTTTAAACAAAGTGCCCTAGATTTTTTTTTTTTTTATTATTCGTGATGATTTAACTTGCCACGTTTTTGGAGCATGGACCAATGGTGAATATTATATAGCTCTTTGTAAACCAGATAACTAATACAAATAGAGATAAGACCAATGTAACCATTTATAGACATAATGATTAAAAAATAATACATTGCGGCTGTTCCCATGGCTACTTTCTCAAATGTTCTGTCCCTTCAATTATAAAATACTTTAAAATAATGTTTTAATTGTAGTCTGAGGTTAGTTAAATGCATTTTGATGTTGTTATGTGTCAGTGGACCTTGACCAAACACCAATTCTGCAGGGCTGAAACCAAGGGATTCTTGAGTTACTTCCCTAGGTCCACAGAGGAGTAGAAGTTCCTTCATCCCAGTTTTTCTTTAACTCTTTACAGTAGGCTCTCCAACAGTGTCTTAAAAGTCTGGTGAAACCTTTCTATGGGTCCCTGAGAAGATGTAAAATGCTGGATAGTCAATTGCTGGAGTACCTGAGGATTCAGCATATCCGGGGGAAGAACATAATTGTGGATGCTCTTTCAAGGTCGTGTTTGTTTAAAAAAAACTACATAAAAATTATCTCTCTCTCTCTCTCTCTATACATACACATACATACATACATATATATATATATATATATATATATATATATATATATATATATATATATATATATATATATATATATATATATATGTATATACACATACATATAAATAAATAAATACATACATATAAATAAATGGACTGTGCCTATATAGCACATTTTATGCACCAGTGTGTGCCCAAAATGCTTTACAATTCCTCACATTCACCTATTAACACACCAGTAGATGGCTGCTGCTGATACAGTGGTGCTGCCTGACCCTATGGGGAGCAACTGAGGGTTCAGTGTCTTACCCAAGGACACTTCAACAGCCAAAGGCGGGATGTGAACTGCCAACTCCTCAATCATTGGATGACCCGCTCTACCAACTGAGCCATAGCCACTATATATATATATATATATATATATATATATATATATATATATATATATATATATATATATATATATATATATATATATATATATATATATATATATATATATATATATATATATATATATATATATATATATATATACATATATATATATATATATATATATATATATATGTATGTATATGAACAAATTAAATTAAAATCTCTGAATGGAACAAGTGAAAATTATAAGATTTCGCGAAATATGGTTTTCCAGAGATATTGTCTAAAAATAAGCTCTCATTATCTCACTGAAAAGCTCCTCTTTAGGTGATTATGTCTTATTTTAAGTGTGATTAGATACTTGGACTAGAAATGATAAAAAATACACTTGGTACATTATTATTTTTTCAGTGTAGAATCTGGTAAAAGTTTGCTGGTGTCCTCACCCCATGACTCCTCCCCTGGTGGTTCACCATCAGATCACATGCCGTAGCTTTATAATCTTAAAAACCTGAGTTCCTTTGCTGGTCTAAGCTTTTGTTCATATCCTTCCATCATACGCTGCCACTGCTCCCACTCTTACACAATCTTCCCCTCTCCACAGAGCAGGTCATTGGGTCCATTCCACTTACTGCCCTGTGCTGCCTGTGCAACAATGTACCACTCATAACACTAACATCACAACCAAACCTTTAAATTCAACAATGCCCTTGGAACTTCTTTAGTGTTTTTCTTCTGCTCTCTGTGAAACTCCTGGTTTTTTTTTTTTCTCCAATGCACTGCACATGAGAGCACAATCTTTAATGCATACGACAAGAGGTGTAGTATTGATGTCTTTACATTGCAGTCCTTCTGGACTATTCGATGTGAGCTCATACTACCTTAACATGTTTTGGAGACCATGTTACCCTTTTTTTTTTAATTATATTCTAATAGTTATATTCAGCAAATCAAGGGATTCCTTTTCTACTCAAGTGTCTGCTGCAATACATTGTAAAAAAAAAACCTGAATCTTACCAAGTGTTTTTTGTTATTTCGAGTTAAAATTTCTCATGGCACTTAAAATAAGACATAATCACATAAAGACTAACTTTTCAGTGACATATAAGAACTGTTTTTTTTTAGACAAGTCAAGTTTATTATTTAAAGATCTGAAAGAACTTATTTCAGGAAATCATATCAAGGCAATTGTCACATGTCCAACTGGCAAATTTTTTGCTATATATACAATGATATATATGTGCTATATATACAATGAAAATATACCATGAACCAAAGAATATATATATATATGTATACACACACACACATATATATAATTGGTCATATTGTGTTGATATGTAGGATGAATTTGAGAATCAAAACAAGAATGAATTGAGGAATTAATTAAGTCTAAAACTTGCAACTTCTTGTTTTTCTTTTTGGACAACCAATCTTGAAAATCTTATATTTTCTTACGTTGATAATTTTCACTTGTTCAACTGGCAGATTTTTTTGTTTATTTATTTTTGCTTAATTCAAGGAAAGAAATCAGCCAATACAACAAGTGATTTCCTTGGTAAAATTTCTTGAAAAAAGATTTCTAAGCTCCAATATCTAAAAATATGCTTTCACTGAAAAGTTACTCTTTAATAACTTTATTAAGTTTTATTTTAAGTGTAATGAGATATTTTGACTAGAAATGAGATAAATGCACTTGGTAAGATTTGGAGTTTTGCAGGGTACAAGTGTCCCAAATACCATCTATCATAAACAGTAAACATTTGCAGTCAATGGTTAAATAAAATTAAAAAAAAAAAATCAATTTCTGTACAATTATCCTTTCCCAATCAATCCTTAAAAATAGCTGCTGAGAATGTCACCGGCTGACACCCTCTGAAGGTTAATGGTAAAGAAGAGGTCATGAATTACTTTATTCAATATCAGCCATTATCTGCTTCTGCTGCCAAAGCTATAATATTGATACCTCCTTGTTCATAAATCAAACTTCAAGTCCACACACACACACACACACACACACACACACACACACACACATATATATATATACATATATATATATATATATATATATATATATATATATATATATATATATATATATATATATATATATATATATATATATATATATATATATATATATATATATATATATATATATATATATATATATATATATATATATATGAGTGTTCATCTGAGGACACTTAAGCTGGCATGGATCCAAAAGATAAAACCCCTCCACTTGCATGCCTCTGACACAGAGAGGGAGAGAGGTGGTGATAAAGAATTGGGAGAGGACCAGAAAATCAATCAAGCCTCCATCTGGCATCGCGGCACTCTGGAGACACTAACAACTGTCTGCTTCTCCTCTGTGTTTTCCTGTGGTCCCACTACGCAGCCCGAGGGATGGCGAAGTGACCACAGCTCAGAACAGAGGAGGGATATAGCTGTCGGATTGTGACTGATGGCAGCGGAGGCAGAGAACACAAATCAGAACAACCTGCAAGACTAATTCACTCCCTCTCTGTGCATAATCTTAACAGGGGACAATACGCCAGCGTCTACGCCCTACTGCTGTTTCTCTCTAACCAAAACATTTTATATACATTCGGTACACAAGTATTTCGCTCAGATAGAAGAATAATTCCATGCTGGTGTATTTTCTTTCTCTTCAGGCACTTGTATGGGCTCCCAGCAGATGAGATGCAGAAGAAGAACATATACTGTAGTTTTCAAACCTCCAGTGTTTGTGCATGTGTTTGCCAGCGTTGAACATGAAACCCCCTCTTCATAATGACAATAGTTGAGATAAACCACTCACAAATCTAGAAAAAAAAGTATAGTTTAAAAACAAATACAGTTGACACCACATGAAGAAAAATGACCTCTTTCATTTTACTTAATTTACATTGTAAAACTTCATTCAAACAACAGGGGAATGAGACTGGAGTGCCTCCTGTTATCAGTAGTCAGATGATTTTGTTGAAGAGGTACTAGGTACTCACATAATGCTTGGAATCTACAGATTTTTTTTTTGTAAGTTGTTGGTATGAAAAGAGGAGCGAGCACTCAGAAAATACCTGAACAATTGTTCCACTTTCACATGACAAATGAGGAGCGCAGTGCAACAAAGAAACTCTCTGGAAGGAGCAATGATGCCCTCTACTGGAAAAGATAAAAATAACATAAAATGCCTCATTATGGCACTTGTGAACACCAGTGAAATGCTGGCGCGTAGCTTCTAAGAGCTTCTGGATTTACTTAAAGAAGGAAACAGCAGTTAATGTTTCTTTCAGCATCTCTCCAAGTAATGAGAGTGAACTGACATCATCTTTTAAAACTGAACTCCGAACATTAGAGTCTACAAATGCCAGCATATTGTAAGTAATCCTCCAGTTTCTCCTTAATTTAAAAAAACAAAAAAAACAAACATAAAATAAGGTACACTCCAGGAGACTACCGTTTCCCAGCCACAGCATCTTGGAACAAAATCCTTCCCACTCTCACAGTCACAGAGTACCTGAAAAAAACCTTTTCAGTGTAGCTTGACAATACATCCAGCTTTACATTTAGCAGGTTAGCGCAGCGTGACTTCCTGCATTTGGACCTTTTAAGGTGAAGAAAAACTTGTACAAAATCCTTCGGCAATTCAGTTCACCTACATCCTTCCACAGGATAAAGGTCCTGAATGGGCGGGTACTACCACATTCTCTCCTCAAAGTACCACTTTTGGTGGGCACTGTTAGAGCAGGGTCGGAGTAAGGGGGTGGGTTTTCCGCTGTCGGTCTCATCTACAGCTTCAACACACTTCTGACTCATTACGTGGTACAGGGTTTCATCCTACGGACACATGTAAAAACACATCGGTAACACTTTATAATACCAACACACAATTGACTATGTATTAACCATTTATTACCCATTTATAAATGGGTTGTTCATTATGTATTAACCATTTGTTACCTATTTGTTAATGTGTTGTAAAGGTTCATACTAGTGTAAATGTAAAATTAGATTATTTTTAACCAAAAGGTGCAGTGTTTACATCTGTTTCTTTGTTTACCTGTAAAGCAGATATACAAACACTACACCTGTTGGTTAAAAATAACCTAATTTTACATTTACACTAGTATGAACTACTACAAGACATTAACAAATGGGTAACAAATGGTTAATACATAGTCAATTGTGTGTAGGTATTATAAAGTGTTGCCAACACATCATTATACAGTTGACACAAGGTAAATAATGTGGCAGTTATTAGTAGGAATTAAGACAAATACCTAAACCTAAATGAATTTCAGTGAAGGTGCAAAGACAAACAGTAAGTGGGTGTTCACCTCTCGGAGGATAAAATTCTGGTCTGGTGGTAAAGGTTGTCCTCTTTTCTTACACAGGTTTATGCTCAGGTAGGTGCTGATGTTGTCACCTACGATGCATCCAGCAGGTTCCCTTGTGTTATAGCGGATCTCACCATCCATGGAATACTCGAAAAACTGGAAAAAAAAAAAAAAAAAAAAAAGAGTGTGAAGGTTTTGACTCATTCCTTAACTCAGTTGTATTTTGAAACTGATCTGACACTTTATCTTACATATCAACACAATTCTCCCAGTTTCTGTCATTGGAATAAACACAGAAAACCACAGCTTTTATTTACTTGTTTTGAGCAAAAGAACATTTTGGTATTTTTTTGTGTACAAGGAACTAATGGCAGAGAAAATGCATAAATAAATAAAGATAATCGAGACGTTATAGCAATTGCAGTGTGCAGAAATGACAAAATAAGTTCAGTATGTACTGCTCAAAAAGGAGTGGGAAGACGAAAAGATAATATATTGATAATTATTTGATAAGAGATATTTTTCAAAAGGCAAAGATAATTTATTTCTTCCATTGGCAGATTTTAATTTTTTTGTGCTTAATTCAAGATTTTTTTTTTAATTAAAAATGATCTTGGTAAGATATTTGAATATTTGATATTTTTTAGATCTAAAAAAAATACTCTTTATTAGGTGATTATCACTTGTAATGACATATTTAGACTAGAAATGACAAAACTACACTTGGTAAGATTTAGATTTCTTTTCCCAGTGTAGTTTTATTTGTCATATGTGGTATTTATGGGGTGCTGGATGAAACCTATATTATTACAATATAACATACAAATGGCAAATGATTTGTCTGACTCTACCAGACAGTCAATAATTAGCTTTTCAGCCATGTGTATTCATACTGAGTTCATCTCATAGTGGTTCCAGAAACTAGTAGATCTGGTTTAAAGTCCTGGGGTGTCAAACATGCAGCCAAAAGATTTTAGTCTGATCAAACAAATCAAGTACTGTACTAATCTCTGCACATATGCCTCGGTTGGTGTTCTATTGAAGTTTTTAAATCAATAGTTTCCTACATCTGGTTTGTAATTCTATTATTATTAGCATAGTTTTATCTATTTATTCTTGTTCTTTTTTTGTTCTTCTTTTTTTCCCTTTTATATTGAATTCTTGCTCTAAGAAAGCTACAGTACTTTTAGAATATAAACCCCATTTTATATATTTGACTGAAGCTGTTCAATCTAAAAGGGCTTTTTTTGTATATCTGTCATGTATAATGTTTTTTTTTCTATTATATTAGTACTTAGTAATCTAAGTGATGTTTGTTATGTTGGTCATTTGTCCAAGACTGCAGGTGGAAATGACTTTTTCTGCTAAATCTGGTGCATGTATCTTGTTCTTTGTAACTAATGCCAATAAACACTATCCTGTAATTAACTAAATAAATACAAATACAAAACCCGCCTGGCGCCTGCCAAAGGCTGCACTCCTGCCTGAGGGGTGAATTTGCAAAGTATAAAAATGATACTGAAGACATTAACAGTGAAGGATGTTGAACTGGTTATAGTTCAGGGGCCACATTTGAAATAAAAGAATAGAATAACACATAAATAATGACTCCAAATGATCATCTTACTTTAAAGTTATAAATAATGACAGCTCCACATATTTCTCTTTGTTGTAGTGCATTAAATTATGAGAAATATATTAACAATCTATCGTTTCACCAAAAAAATTTGAATAACCTGAACAAATATGAACCATGTGAAATATCTAAATACAATTATGTGCAGTTTTAACAATATCCTGCCTGTTACTAAACACTTTGTGCCTTTGTAGATCTCATCCATAATGCACATGCATAAATAATAAAGTCGAGGCATAACATTGTTAAAATGAATAAACTAAATGTCTGCATTTTTCAGGTTATTCACATCTTTTTTATTTGGATAGTTCATAATTTAACGTGATTTTATTGCACTGAAGTAATGACACAAACTCGGAGTTGTCATTATTTATAGACTGTTATATTATTAACTAGAAAAGCACTCAGAGAGCTCCAATTCTAGATCTCCCCATTACCAACCTACCCTGAACATGTCATCAAAATCTGCCCACAGGACCCCCCCCCCAAAATCATTTGAGTTATCTTGACCCCTCCCCCCTGGATCGCCACCAAAGCCTAATCATTTCCAGATCTCCCCATTACCAACCTACCTAGTAAATTTAATCAAGATCCGTCCATAACTTTTTGAGTTATCTTGCTAAATAACAGACAGACAGACAGAGAGATAAACAGACAGACAAACAAACTGGCAAAAACATAACCTCCTTGGCAGAGGTAATAACCTATAAATAATGCCACCCCCCTCCATATCATTAATAGAAAACACTGCATTAGTCCATGTGTATGTTAGTGACCATGCTGAGATAAAATCACTCATTCCTCAGTCTGTGTTCAGTAGTGTGAAACGTTCACCTTGTGGAAATAACCTGCTTCACATTTGTGTGAAATGTGGCCATAACAAAACTAACGGTGACTTATTTCATCCTTAAATCTTTGTCAGTGTTGCTGCTGGAGTTCACCCCATCATGCCTCACATGCACTGATGATAATGTCACAGAAATAGAGAAGATGAGAAGATGTGCACTAAGAGAACGAATGGACACAATGGACCAAGAGATGGCTTCTGTGTCGGCATTTCCAGATGCATGTGAAATGTCATGTCTGTGCTGACTGGAAAAATGAAAATGTTATCAGAGTGACTCTAAAGCACATAAAGAACCCAAAGAATATCAACACAGCAGAAACCACATCCAACAGATTACATGAGTGTGTCATAATACACATCATATCATGAAAGTGTGAGTGTATTATTATACTTCTGTACTAAGATGACAACAGGTATAAACCATGTGATGCACCGTGAAATAAGATGATTGCATCCATACTTATAGGGTCTGGACCCCTATTTATACATGCTATTATTGATGTTACAAGGAAATGGGAAATAGGTGAGGGAGATTTGCTTTTAAGGTTAACACGGTATGAGATGGAAAAATGAAGAGGGGGAAAAAAGCGTGAAATCAGAAATAATGAATATTCAGAAACAGATCCAGAGGCTGTGGAATCGAAGACAAAGTACCTGGTTCTGACCCATGCCGTGGCAGGGGTAAAGGATGACCCTCTTGCCTGTGACTGAGTGCTCATCTCCAGGGTTGTAGTCAAAGCAGTAGTTGGTCTTACCCCGGTTCTTCAACTGCAACAACATAAGTGAAAAGTCATCAATGCATCATTTATTGTATGGGTAAAAATGCAGTTAACAGAAATAATTGGAAAATTATGTCTTTTTTGTGCCAGCCCAGCTTGAGTTAATTAATTTAATCTACTGAGCGTGGGCAAATTAATTTTCTAATTTTAAGCTTTGTAATCAGTGGCTTGAATATGCTCTCACCATTCCAAACATGCCGGGCTGATCCTCTGGGACGTGCATGTCGGGGTAAACGTTGTCCAAGTACCACCTGAAGTTCTTACAACCCAGCTTCTCCCGGAGATTCCTCCGCTCCCTAACGTCTCCAAAAGCCTCCTGTTGAACAATTCACACATCAGCTTAATTATTCCAGTCCCCTCTTACTTACTAATTGACCTAAGATTCAATAGTTGGATGGTTACAGATCCTGTTATTAAGTAATTTATGATGAAAAATGGGAATCAAAGCCATTCTTTAATCAAATATGGCTTGTGTGTGTGTGTGTGTGTGTGTGTGTGTGTGTGTGTGTGTGTGTGTCTACTGCAATCTACCTCACACAGGCATACTGTGGCATACAGTCATCACAGAAAAGAACATTAAACCATTAAAAGTAATCAAAAACAAGTGTTATTTCAATCAGGTACCAACTGTGTATCATGTGACTAAAAACAGACAGAAAAGAAAATATGGAATGGCTAATAGCATTATTTTTGTCAGTACAATGTCAGATATTATATGTAACAACTTAAGAAATTTTGGTTATTATCCAAAAAAACATGGAAAATGGATAGATATCAGCCCTGAAATTTAAACTCTTAAATAAAACACATGTATCAGGCATTAAAAACATACGTTAGTGTTTTGCCTTGAACTCATAAAGTATAACATATTTAAAATCAAAGTTCCTTGTGTTTATTTTGACTATTCTGTTAAGTTAAGATTAAGTCTGACGTAATAGGCAATAATAATGAAACCTTAAATAAACAATAACAATTAAACACATACCATCCTGCTCATAAGTTTACATACCCCGGCAGAATTTGTCTTTTTTTTTGTCCATTTTTCAGAGAATATGAATGAAAATAGAAAAACTTTTCTGTCATGTTTGGTGAAGCCATTTATTATCAATCAAATGTGTTTGCTCTTTTTAAATCATACTGACAACAGCACTACCCAAATGACCCTGATCACAAGCCCTCCATATGTAGTTTACCATCACCAGAGCGAGCATGTGAGAGTGAATGAGTAATGGATCTACTGTCTGCTTTGAGTATGCATTCCACACAGAAGTGCTATATAAATCTAATCTATTATTATTATTTTATTATCGTTACCTTTACTTACTACAGGGTTCCTACAGCTCAGGGCAAGTTAAATTCAAGACTTTTTAAGACTTTTTTTAATGTAGATTTAAATTAAATTTAAGACTAAGTTGACAATGAAACACAATTGAAAAGGAAAAAAAAACACCACATGAATTACTTGGGGGCAGTTTTACCAACTGTTAATTTTAAATACAACATGACTTTTTGGTTCAGTTGCTGCTACATTCATGAACCATTTGCATCAAGAAGCATAACTCTGAAATTTTTAATATATAACACACACACACACACACACATAAACACACACTTAAAGGAATACTACACCCACAGAATGACAAGCCCTCATTTTCTACTCACCCTAAATTATTTTTGTAATATAGACAGCCTAAATGTTACCAAATACTTTTTATTTCAAACTAACATAAATCTTACTTATGTGTCCACATTTTTAAGACTTTTGAAAATTATATTTAAGACATTTTAATGCAAATAATGACCTTATTTTTAGAACAATGCATTCAATGCCTTTTAAGACTTTTCAAGGATCCATGGGAATCCTGTACTAGAATATAATTAGATAATATTTAAAGTCTGTTTAGCCCCAGTTATAGTGTATCTAATGTAGCTCACTAAAGCAAAATGGGCTGTTCTTGGAACAGCTTTTGTTGGAATTATGAATCTGAAATCTCATTAGATTTTTGTTAATGCTGTTAGTCACTTGAATATCATGTGTGTTTTTATTATAACAAGCCAACTTTCTACAGGCTTTAACACCGGATGAAGAGGAAGTTACTGGGAAAACACCAGACATAGCTGAGGCCTACTCCTGTAGATCAGATAAGGTAGAGTAGTAAAAACACAACACTTTGTATTTTGAGGTATTTTTGTTGTACCAAACGGGAACTTAGTTATTATAGTCCCCTTGTGTAATCAGATTTTTTCAGAATAACCTTAATTTTTCTACAATTTCCAGACAGTTCTGTTATGAATAAGTGGATTATATGTCCTCTACATCTGTATATACGCCCTATTTTTGTCTATTTGCACCCTAGTGTTTGCACTCCACCACACTAGCCAAGTTTACTGGCAGAGATAATGTGAAAGGGTGTGTTTTTTGTTGTTGACTCAAACCGTGATCTTTGTCCAAGACATTTTAGTGCTTAGACCTAACCAAAATGTGACTGAAAACAAGTTGGATGTGGCAATTTATATTTGGAAAAGATCATTTCTTCTGTATGATGATGATGATGATAACCTGCATTCATAAAAGGGGCCGTGTAGCTAAAGTCATCACTGTGCGTGCGTCACTGCCTAATTCATTTCAAAGTGGTACACAGGGCCCATGTGTCACTAACTAAATTGTCCCACATCTCTTCTGGAGTCAGTCCATACTACAGGATGGACTGTGACAAATGTAAAATTGTCACTTGTTCACATGTACTGGTTCTGTCCTTGTCTGTGCAAATAGTGGACAGAGCTTTTCCATACTTTATCCAAGATCCTAAATATTAATTTGGACCTCAACCCTGTGGTCACTCTCTTTGTGGTCTGTCGTTCAGTTCCCTACTGTCCTATTCCAATGGAGACACTCTGTCCCTCCTGCTCATGCACAATGGCTCCATGACCTTCTGTCCTCCTTAAAACTGGAAAAAATGTTAACCTCAGTGCAACGTACTACTACAACCATTTACAGTATACGGGGCCTTTTTTATACACATTCCAGAATCTGTAGTGTATTCTGACTAGGGCTGCATGATATTAGAAAAAAAAACTGACATGACACTCGGGTCGTGGGGGTCAATGGGGGTCTAATCCAGCTACAATGGGTGAAGGTGGGGTACACCCTGTATGAGTCTCCAGTTCATCTCAGGGCTGAACATATATAGACAAACAATCACTCTCACATTCACACTTAAGGGCAATTTAGATTAACCAAATAACCTATCAGTGCATGTGTTTGGATGGTGGGAGGAAACCAGAGCACCTGGAGAAAACCCACACAGACATGGGGAGAACATGTAAACTCCACACAGAAAGGTCTGGTATGGATTCAAACCAGTGTCCTTTTTGCTGTGAGGCACGAGTGCTAACTACTGCACCACCATGCCGCCCCCTTTGAGATTATTTTTCATTGTTGTTTAGGGATTCTTGTGGTGTTTTACTTCCTTTTTTCATTATTTCTAAGTAGGGATGTAACAATACGACAGTTTCATGTAACAGTTATTGTGACCAAAATTAGAACTGTTATTATTATCATGGGACCAGTTCCCATACATTTCTCTCTGTCTCTGTGCACTCAGGCAGACTAGCTCTGTGCCAGAGCCTGCTGTCCCTGAATCTCTGTTGGATGCCTTCAGCCATGTTTTCAGAGGACAAACACTGTAAACTGCTCATGGACACCTGGAGTGTGGCTGTGTCTACAGGAGATGTGTAGTAATACCATGTGTTTTCAAAGTGGTAATCGAATGCGGTTATCATGAAAAATTTTTATTTAAATGGTAACAAAAAACAGATAGAAATTTATCATACGATTTATCGTTATACAGGTCACCCTTATTATCACAATTCATAGAAAAACTTAATTAAAAAAGACAATGGTTAAAATGTGCTATATAAATACATGTTTACATACCATCTAATTACTGAGAAGTACACGTTTTAAAACACACAGACATCACAACGCATCTCCACTCCCATATCCTGGTCAAACAAAAGAAACTGGAATGATGTGTGTATTTTGGAAATAGCTGTTTGTACAAACAAAGCCTTTGCAACCAAGGGCTCTGTTTGAGAATCTCAACAATATACTATCTTCACTTACTGTATGAAGATTAAGGAAAACTCAGAAGAAATGTGTTGGAATGTTTGTGAGAACAGGTATTAATCAATACAGGAAATAAATGACTCAATACATTTTCCT
Organism: Siphamia tubifer; assembly: GCA_020466265.1. Lineage (NCBI taxonomy): Eukaryota > Metazoa > Chordata > Actinopteri > Kurtiformes > Apogonidae > Siphamia > Siphamia tubifer. Next base: position 15,851,475 of record CM035793.1, on the reverse strand, counting down.
TGGTACAAAGTTCACAGTATATTCTGCACGTCATAACTGAAGGTCCATGATGAATGTGTCTCTCCATAACTGATTAAATAGAGTAAATACACCAACTACCTAATCATGTGCCAACCCTGAGAAGAACATAACAACAGCTGATGCATGTACGCACATTCCTAAAGAGAGACCGAAGGAGATAGTTTTGGTGGAATATGTATCTGTCGGCCTTGGTCTGGAGAGTGATCGACAAAGGGCCGAGTGATCAACACTCACCCAGTGTTGCCTAAATTTTCACCTTGAGATGCCGAGGCGGACCAAAACTCACAAAAATAGTCCAATGACAGTTTTTGTTGTTATCTTTTACAACCTTTTTATCTTGTTGCAACTTTTTTTTTTATATACTTTGTTTTTATTTCTTCAATCAAAAAGACATTACAACACAGAAACTAAGGGTCACTGGTTGAAGATAAAATATTAAAATAACAGATTAAACTAAGTATGCAGTGTTTTGTTTAGTCCAGTCAGCTTTGTGAAGTCTATCCCTCCCTAACCTTCTGGAATATTGTATGGGGGAGTACATACTCTACATCATTGGTCCCCAAATAACAAAAAACATTCCCCTTTCTGACTTTTTAAAAATCAAATCTGCATATATGTGTATTTGTATTTGATAATAAAGGTTACTTAGCTATGAATAATTTCCATTATTAATTATTAGTAACTATTTCACAGGCATAGAATGGGACATTCTATTCTGCCCTTTTGCAATCTGTGCCCATTATCTGGAAACCCCCAGAAAAAAAACATTAAAAAGAATTATAAGGAAGTAACACAAGAACTTTGAGAGACTGCTCATATGAGTCAGATTCTGCTCTGACAACTAATTTTTTTTTTATACAGTGTTTTTTATACTGTAGTCTATTCTGACTAGGGCTGCAATATATTAGAAAAAACTGACATTGCAATTCTTTTTAACCCTGGAATATGAAAAATACTCAGGAGTATATAACACCTGTGTGGTGCCAACACAAACAGTCAAACAGATGAATGGTCGACACAGAACATATGTATCAGTATCATCCTTCTTGTAGCTGAAATAATTCCACATAACTGATGTGGCTTTTCTTTCTGGCACTGAGCCTTGGTTTTGGGTGATTTTCTCTTGTTCATTGCTCATTTTTCTGTCTTGTTACCAGTGACTCACTCTGAACTGGTTCAGAATACTTGTGATGTGCTCAGTGTGTGTCAAGTATCCATGAAATTAGATTAAAAAATATTGAATTCATTCATTTCCTACATTACTGGACATGTGATGTGACTGTTGCGCTTGTGTTGTGATGTCGATGCTCAAACAATAAACTGTGCAGCTCTAATTCTGACTCATGCATCTTTTATCTAACCTGACTGTCGCCAGATGGTATCTCACAATATCATCTGGGACCCTTCCACAAAAGATCTGTTTTCAAAGGAGGGGTCTTATCTAAAATCCTTGCATGTGATTAGATGAAAAATCTGTCTGTCATCTTGACTGGCACGCCGCTTCAGCCACTCACATTGAAGTCAAGCCGCTTAACCGGTGAAAATAGTTTTCATCAGGTATATACACATCAACAGAAGGGGTTTAAACTTACCATTTATATGTGATGTTTATTTATAACTTTGTCTACTACGATGCCCACCAAGTTCTTCTGGTAAATATCATAGGAAAACATGGTTCTCCATTTATCCTTCAGCCATAATTCGAGGCTACAGAGCACTAGCTGCCAACATCTGTTGCAGATGTGGTTGTCATTACTTCCTCCCAGTTCCATTACTATCAGCCCTAGTTTACCAGCCTCTTTGACTTCGTCCTTTACCAACACAACCAGGGGGGGGGGGGGGTACCATAATAACCATGGGCTTCTGCACTTGTCCTATTTCTTCATCCACCAGTGGAGCCATCTGATAGATCAAACTCTTGCTAAACCCAGTTGGAAGAAGAGTGAAAACGTTATTTCCATTAACAAACTCTTCCAAAGCCGTCCTCTGTTCATCTTTTAAAGAATAAACATGCGGTAGAGTAGACAAAACAGTGTTTTGTCTACTCTACTGCATGTCTACTTGTGTTTTTATTGTATGTTTTATTTACTTTGAGTTAATTTTTTTAATCTATTTAGTTCATTTGAAATGTTAAGTTGATGAAGGGAGGCCTCTATATAAGCATATTAAGCTTTTGGCCTCCTTTGCACTGTTCTATTTTATTTGTGTGTGTACTTGCTTATGTATTTGTCATGTTTTAAAGTGTGAACGAAACTAAACGAAACTAAACTAAACTAAACGTTCTTTGATCCATAGGTAGTAACTCTATCCATGGAGTAGATTTCCTATATTATTTCCACTGATCCTCACAGGGTGCATCACTATTGAGCCAGTTCCTTAAAATAGCCATATTGGGAAGAATCATAAGAATTTTAAATAGGTATTTGTCTTCTTTCTCTAATACATCTCTAGGGAACAGTCCCAACAAAAAAATAACTTGGGTATCCTGAGGAATTGTGAAGTCATAACGTCCTTGTCCAGAAAGTTTTAATATTGTACTTATCCAGAAAATATGAGAGTGAGAAGCACTTGTGTACCCACACTGTCTCCAACAATATTGTTGATGTCCCTTTATTTTAGTAGTGATATCTTCTTGCAACTTTAACAACATTTTTGTCTCCTCAGCTCAGTGAATCCATTTTATACATTGTTTCATCATATTAATCTTGTTTTCCATGTTTTTTTTGTCTGTGTCTTTTCACATCTTCTATACTATATTTGTGTTACTACATATTTTTGTCTCTTTTTCATCCTGTTATCTCTATTAGACTGGTTGTGTCCTGTTGCTTATTTTATCGTGGTTTCATCCTGTGGCATCTTTTGCGTCATTTTAGTGCAGGGGTGTCAAATATAAGGCAACTGGGCCAAAGCTGGCCAGCCCAAGGGTCCAATCTGGTCCATGGGATGATTTTGTGAAATAGAAAAACTACATTTTAGATACTGACATCAGACATTTTCTATCAGGAACCACATAAAGACTATGTTGGTCTCAAGTGGGTCAGACTTGTAAAATACTGTCCAGTCATAATAAAATAGAAATGCACACTGGAGGGATTACATCTTTCGGCTGGCCTGGGAACACCTCGGCATTTCTCAGGGAGGATGTGGTGGAAGTGGCTGAGTAAAAGGGAAATCTGGGCTTCATTGCTGATGCTACTGTTCCCATGACCCAAACTTAGAGAAGCAGATGAAGAGTACGAGTAGAAAAATATAAATGACAACTCAATGTTCTCTTTGTTTTAGTGTACTCAATAATACGAACAATATGAAATGTCTTAATGTCCAAAATCCTGAACTATCCCTTTAAGATTAGAATAGAAGTACTTTATTGATCCCACAAATACATGTCCACTATGATCTGTAAGTTGTAATGCACTTGTGTAAATGATAAACTGGGGCAAAAAAAAAAATAAAACAATTATATATATATATATATATATATATGTGTGTGTGTGTGTGTGTGTGTATTTTAATTGCACTTATTTTTCGTAAGAAATTTCATATATAGACAAACAATCACTCTCACATTCACACATATGGGTAATTTAGATTAACCAATTAACCTATCAGTGCATGTGTTTAGGTGGTGGGAGGAAACGGAGTACCTGGAGAAAACCCACACAGACACGGTGAGAACATGCAAACTCCACATAGAAAGGTCTGGTGTAGGAATCGAACCAAGGTCCTTCTTGCTCTGAGGCATGAGTGCTAACTACTGCACCACCGTGCCGCCCCTTCTTAAAGCTACAGGCTCTGAACTAAATGAGTGTGACATCCTATTTTAGTCTTTTTAAATGTTGTTGCAATTTTTTTTTGTCTTGTTACATCTTTTACAATTTAATTTCTTCTTATTTAATAATAATAATAATAATAATAATAATAATAATAATAATAATAATACATTTTATTTGTAGTGCACTTTACATCTGAAGCAGATCTCAAAGTGCTACAGGTTCAGCAAATCAGAAGCAATAACAACAGCAATAGTGACAATAAAAAGCGATAAAAACATTTAAAAGCCACACTTTGGCTTTGGTTAAGTCATCATTTACAAACTCTTCAAAAGAATACTTTTAAATTAGTAAAATACTTCAACCCTGTAGCAACAGCTCCATATCTATTTTTGGGAGTTATAGATCTTGAAAATCATTTTTTTGTTCTATTGGCAGATTGTATTCATTTTTAGTTGCTTGAATCAAGCAAAAAAAAAAAAAATCTTGGATTACGCAAAAAAATAAAAATAAAATCTGCCACTGGAACAAGTAAAAATGATCTTGGTGAGATTTCTTGAAATAACATTTTCAAGATCAACTGTTTAGGAATAAGTTCTTTATATCTCAATGAAAAATTACTCTTCAGTAGCCTGACTATGATATGAATTCATAGTCTGGAGACAATCCATAGACTGATCCATAGACTTAAGGGTGGGATCAACGGCTGTCTTTCAAACTGCTCTGCATGTAATAGGCCAGTTCTATGACCAATCAGAGCAACAAACAATGTGACGTATACAGAGTAGCTAAAATAACTCTAAACTACAGTCTATCTATTAGCTCTATAGCTAATTTAATCCATGTTCAAACACCACAGTGAATCTCTGGTATATTATAGTGTGAGGAATTTACTGTGTCCATTTGGTAGTGAGGAGGAGGAGGAGGAGGAGGAGGAGGAGGAGGAGGAGGAGGAGGAGGAGGAGGAGGAGGAAGGGTTAAGCCTCACATACTAACAAACTCTAATTGGCCATTCATCAATTAACTTGGTCAAGAATAGACTTCCCAGAGGAGACGGCCTCTTTGTCAAAGAAAATGACTGGTAAAGATGATCAAAGAACAACAGCAGCCACCAGTGGAAGACTTCACAGTGTATATATGAGGCTGAGGCCAGCGCAGGTGCTACTTAAAACACCAAAGAAGCAGGAATGTAATGATGACATGTTGCTTGGTGACATCCAGTATATAGATCAGAAGGAGGAGTACAGCGGCCAATCAGATGTACACGAAAAGCCGGTGAGTGACAAATTAGGGCAGAGTAAACGACAGCTGGAAACAGAAGCATGATTCATGTGTTTTGTTTGAGTCAACCCTGAAAATGATACACTCTTGAATTTTGAATATAGTTCATTTACTTTTCACACTGCCTTTTTACTAATTAACCAGCCCTTGTAAACAAACTAATGCATACTGACAGCCAACTTTTCAACTGGAACGGTTATCCAGTCCATCCAATATACAGCACTCCGTTACTAAGTCAGTATTTTTAGATACTGACTCATTATTTTGAGGAAGTTTCTCATTATATTGAGACGCCAACTCATTATTTTGGCTTAGAAAATATATTTTTCCGCTGTCACAGTGGTGTAAATAGGCTTCCAGAAATAACATCTGTACAATTCCTTCTCAAGTAACCATATGTTTTAGATTTAATAGATTTAACATGGAGCTTTCCAGGCTCCAGGCGAGTTAGTCAATTAGTTAATGAAAAGACAAAAAAAAAAAAAAAAAAAACTGACAGTAAAAAACTGATTGAAGCACTACAGTAATTCAATAAAAAATAAAAACTAAGTCATAGAGAGCAGGTAAAAACAGCCGACCATTAGCCCCTAGTACTAATTACAGAGCTCTGCTGTGGCTCAAACAGTGTTAATGGTTCATCGTGTTAAAGAATAAAATGGCTTTGCTCAACATGATGCAAACAATGGTTTTGTAACTCACGTTTAACACCATACAGTACATTCTTTCATTGCGCCTTGTTCTACAAATCATGAAAATCCAAAACTGGAGTTGGATGATCCCACATCTTTGTCATATGATCTGTATTTCAGAGCGACCTAAAAGATCATGTTAATTAACAAAAAAAAACAAAAAAAACAGCACTGTCAAACCTTTTCTACTCAGCTAACATTCATTTTAAATGGTCTGTGGATTTAACCTGCCTTAACTTGTGTGTAAAATGGTGTTTTGTTGTTGAAGCAGATGTGATGAAGAATTAATCTAATTGATTGATTTACAGAGGTACCTTAGAGCTGCGTCATCGTGTAACAACATTATTAATTCATAATAAATGTCAGGTTAGATAAATGAAGCCTCGACAATCTAGGTGATTCATGGAAATGCTGCTGCTGCTGCATGTACACGACACCGTCTGTCCATATCTGTGTATATATGTATTTACTTTATATTATCTTGTGGTATTGTTCCAAAATTATGCAAACGTTCAAGGCTCCTAGTAAGATAACAACAACAAGCCATCAGACACACAGCCTCAGCCTCCAAAAACAAGAAATAAAGGATTGTGAATCATTCTAATATAAACATTGGTTCAGATCAGTAACTCTGAAAGAAACAAAAAAAATTTATTAAAACTTAAAACGACCCATTTACTTGAGGAAAAAAACTATTGTAACTCGTAAAACTCAATCAAATCAAACTGCAAAGAAGCAAACAAGAGTGAAAAAAAAATAATTATATGATATGTAGTATTAATATAATGTAATACCTCTACTATGAAGGGGACAATAAGTAAGGTAATAAGTTACTATCAGAAAAATATTTCCAGACGTTGCCAAACAGCATTGTTCCACCCCGAAGGGAAATATTTTTCGATAGTCACGTGTGGGCAATACATTATCCTTTCATTCTATGGATTATTACAGCTTATTACCGCTACTTCTTTAACAGACTGGATAAAATAGCTGTTATAACGTAGCAAATATTTACTTTCAAAGTGACCAAACTACTTGCGGAGTGATATGGTACCGTGAATCTGAAGTGACAAAACATGTACAGAATACTTTCCTGGGTAACATGATTCCGTGTACTGTGAATAAAAACAGATTGTTTGGTTTTGATTATGATTCCATCAAATGTATTCATATCTATCTTCATAACCTACTCAAACAACAAATTAGTCATGTATATGTCTCAAGGTAAATTTCTTGCAGTAATCTATACTATAAAAGCCAAATGGCCTCTGTGTGCATGTGTAAATCTCAAGATTCACACGAAGGTTCAGAAAGAGCTGACTGCTGCAGGTTGGTATACTAGCAAAAATGGCAAGTTGATAGGACCAATATTTTGGGAAATATTAGTAATTTTGGAGTGGGACCTTTCTGTGTGCAGTTTACATGTTCTCCCTGTGTCCACTGGCTTCCTCTCATCATCCAAACACATGCACTGATAGGTTCATTGGTTAAACAAAATTAGGTGTAACTCTAAGAATGACTGTTTGTCTCTATAGGTCAGACTGCAATGAACTGGTGACATGTCCAGGGTGTACGCCAACTTCACCCATAAGTAGCTGTGATAGGTTCCAAGGACCCCCGCACCTTAGTGAGGAAAAAGAGGGTGCAGAAAATGAATGAATGAATGAACAAATGAATTAGGAATTTTGGAACACCATAGCCTTACAATCATATGCCTATACCCAGAATGCTTTGGCAGTGACTGTTGGGACTAGGGATGTTAACCTACGACCGTTTGACTGCATCAATGTTGTCCGATCATAATTTTCTGTCGTCGATTAAAGAAAAAAAAAAAAAAAGCCATCCTGCATCAGTCATTCCACTGCACAAACTCTTTCGCATTGTAGTGTAGGTTATAAAGAGGAAGCTTTCTCTCCATAGCATATCTTTAAAAGTGACGTATTTGAGCATTAGCAATACAAGCCAGACTTTATTAATGGCAAATGAAGAGCTCAAGTAATCTATGTGGTACGACCATTTCGTGCCAGTTTAGAACATTTGCTCAAAACGTAAACAAAACACAAAGCTAACGTGAGGTAATCAGACTTCTAGAGCTAACACCTAGAGACTGGGGCAGCAAGTTTTGTTATCCATCTGACAGACCTACTTAAAATGACATGACAGTTGTGCTATGGCAAAAGGAGTTTGTGCAGAACTGGCACAGGCTTTTGGACGTCGGTAGGTTTTTTTCCCACGATATTTAGCAGCATCATTTCCAGTAACATCTAATGTTTTCTCTGTGCGATGGTTTTAAATGAGCTTTTAAGTGCAGTGTGACTCATGTTTAAAAATTGAAGTGAGCGCATGGTGCGTAATGGCTGTGCGTGTGTGAGCCAACAAACCAATTGTTTTCTTTTCTCAGTGACTGACTTCAACCGGTTAATGAGGCTCAGTGACCAGTCAAGATTTTTTTTTTTAATTTCACCATGCCTAGTTGGGACAAATGCGGTACAAATGCACAAATACACAATAGTATAAGATTACCACATCTAGAACCCATGGATCCCCATGGGTCAACACATTAGTAACAAATACAAACTAGAAAAGCACTCTGAGAGCACAGACCCCCCCCCCTGAATGAAAGGAGGTCCGCCAAGGAGGTTATGCATGTGCCTGAGTTAGTCTATCTGCCTGTCTGTGTACAACATAACTCAAAACGTTATGCACAGATTTAGATGAAACACAAGGACCAATTTCGGTAAAGACCTGGAAGAGATCCAGGATTTTGGATTGCTGTGAAATTTTACATTGCGGTAAACGGAGAATAAATTTCAAAGTCGCATTGTATATGATATTCTCTTTCACCTCACTCTTCAAGTTAAAAATATTATAAGAAACATCACAAACATTGAGAGAGAAATTATGATATGACCTTTATGACTTTTAGTTTGTATTGACATATTCTACCAGTTTGATACTTAAACTGTTTTACACCAAAATGTGATATTATTTCCTTATAGAATGCATGAATGAATGGTTTATTTTTGGTTTGTACAGCCATCACCATTTTAAACTAACAAACACAAATGATATAAATAAAATTGAATAAAAAAATGTTGCTGATGGCTATAGAACAAGTTTTTCCAAGCATTAAATGCAATGTAGCTGAGAGAAGTGTCGTTACATCTTGTCGATGAAGCTTTGACAAATACATGTGGATGTGTGACTGGTTCTTGGATGAAGCACATTGTTTGCTCTTTTGCTATCCATCATAAAGAACACCTGTCATTTCTAACCAAGGCTAAATATCTTATCTTATCTTATAACCAGTGTTGGGAAAGTTCACCTTGATTAGTAACTAGTTCAAAGTTCAGTTCAAGTTACTCAATATGAATTAGTTCAGTTCATCGTTCATTCTTCCAAATTATGAACTGGAAGTTCATGTATCCCAAAATGAACTTTTTTTTTTGTGTTATTATTGTAAACTTATTATTAACCATGCCTGACGTTATCCTGACCGTAGTCAGGAAATCAGGGGAAAATGCCGTCCTCCTCTCGGGGTTAACTTCCCTTTGCAGGTTTTTAGAATACAAGGAGCGGTTTCAGTGAGCTTCGTTTTCAATGTTTATTTCCAAGAACGGGACAACACCTGCTCCAGTCGCCGGTCACACTCTTTCTTTCTTCATTTAAGTCTTTTTCTCCACTCCCAAAAACTCTCTGCACCTCTTTCTCTCTCTCTCTCTCTCTCTCTCTCTCTCTCTCTCTCTCTCTCTGCCCCGCCCAAAATGCTTCTCATTGGCTATTCCACAACATTATGTTGCCAAAATTTGTTCAGAGTAATACAAAAATTACATCTATGATAATGTTGTGTTTTGATCCCATTTTATACCTTATAGGACTCAATAATTACAACGTGATAAGAACGAAATGTGAACTACATAAGATCGCAGTTCAATAAATGCCATAATAACTGTGTTCACAACTTCCTATTCATTTGGCAAAAGTGAACGAGTCGTTCACGTTCATCAAAAATATCATATCGTTCATGAACAATCGTTCAATGAACTCGTTCAGGTACAACACTGCTTATAACTATGGCACCAACTGAAAAATAGACTATGGTAGTGCCACCCTCCACCAGCAGTCTCATATTCAAATAATCAACGACATGTCCATATTCATGTGGTTGTATTTTTGCGTGAAATTTCCATCTCTGTTGTCTAATGTCTTCCATTCAATTCAATTTACTTTTATTTTTAGAGGCCTATATATTCACAAAGCTGCCTCACAGGGCTTTATAGAATTAGTTGGATTAATCTACTTGTGTTTACCTAATTATTTAACATAAAAAATAAGATTAGTACACCAACTGATTTTACATACAACAGCTGTCACCTACAGACGTCCTCTGATGACTCAGCCACTGTTAGCTGTGTATCTGAGGAGAACAAGCTATAGTACAGAAGGATTATCAGGGACTGTGTGGACTGGTGTGAACACAACCAGCTGTTCTTAAAATGTACCTGTACTGGTCATGCTAATGTGAATTGTGCTTTGTGCATTACTTATGAAGAGAGGTGCAAATTCAGTAAAAAAAAATAAAAATCATCAAATATGCACCACGATGGCTCTTATCGCTATGTGAATTTCATGTGTGGGCAAAAACTATGGGGAGCATCCACTGTGTGAGTAAACATGCAGCATTCAGTGAGTCAGGCTGAGTTAAAAGTATACATTCACACCTGTTGTTTGTGCAGCCATAACCTTTGCACTTTGCCATTGTCTTACAGAAGACACTGGTCTATCAGTAAAACTCTTCCAGAATAAAATGAATGAAATTTTACCACACGTGTTACTCATGAAGGAAACTCACGTCTTAAATGCTGGTTGGCTCAAGTTCCCAAGATAAGTCTTGGGGAAAAATGTGAAATTAGTCAAATTAACAAGAGAATAGGTTTTAGTCCAAAGGTGGTGTCAGATCTACAAGAACTACTTCAAAACACTGTCTGCACATTATGATCACTTCACTTTACAGGTTTTTCTAGTGGAATATTTGCAATGTACATTATGTACATAAACCACCATGTATGTGTAATAACACAGGATCATATATATTAAAAACATGAGATAACCAGCACCTTTTGTCTTTGTTTTTTGATTCCTCTTATTAAAGTATGCACGATTTAGCACATTTAATGACTGAGGCAAATACTTTATAAAAAATTGTAGAGCACTGTAATGTGTAATTGCAGGCCAGGTAATCGGATAATACTGTGAGTGTGTATCAGTACTGCTGCTGGAACAGCCAATGAAGTCACCATGACTAACTGATGGAGCAGTGACGACTCATACTTGACTACAGGTACCCTTTGAACACCAGCAAAATGAGGGAAAAGGTGACTTGACTTCTGGGCAAGACCACCACCCCCTGGACTGATGAACATCCAGGTCTTGGACATTTAGCCGGCGGGCCGGTTTAAATTCCTGGGTGTTCACTGTAACAATATACTGGACCGGACTTGTAAACAAATTGTGAACACAAAGGGTCAAAGTTATCTTCTCAATCTGAGGAGACAGGTCCTTTCAAGTGCATAGGCCTCTTCTATGGACATTTTATGACTCTGTAGTTGCCTCTGCTATCCACTATGCTGTGGTCTGCTGATGAGCAGCCAGCACTGAATGGGCTGGTCAGACTGATACACCCACAGTATCGTTCATCCTACATCGTCAGACTGGACAACATAAAAGTATAACCCTGTCCTGTATGGGTCTCATCTATACTGTCTGACTTTGTACACTTCCACTCTTATGTAAGTATGTACAGTATAGAGTTTTATTATTCACTACTGTCATGACTATCTTTATATTGTTTGTCTTTTGCACTATGTTCATGCAGGCACATTTGTAGTTCTTCCCCTTTATTCTGTTGCTGCCTTGAGCAGTGAATTTACCCATTGTTGAATCAACAAAGTGTCATCTAATCTAATCTGATTTAATTTAGCTGTTGTTTTGTAGCCCAAGTGCGTTGGCTGCGTCATGCCAACACAAGGCTGGCAAGGTTCCCACCTCTCAGGGAGATGAGGATCACCTGATCTGTGTTTAGATAGCCTCGCATCTTAACTACACGGTGATACGTCAGCTCTGACCCCTCCCTCACATACACGAAGACGGGGCAACTCGCGGGTTAGCGCTGCTGTCACCCCGTCAAGGGCAGGTGGGTGACACCCGCTGACATAGAAAGGTGGTAATTACACACCGGAACGCCCTGACACCCCTGTCACCTTGGGCGTCTGCTGCTCATGTATCCCAAGTGTCACTTAATCAGGGGAGCTTTTACGCCACAGCGGGATCACAGTGTGCACATGGGCGACAGGGTGTGTGTGTGTCATTTGTGTGTGTGTGTGTGTGTGTACTTTGTGCGAGCACAGAATGCATGCTATTTTGTGCATGTGTGTGTGTGTGTGTGTGGAACTGAGAGTGAGCTCTTGGGTGAAAGTGATTTTAGGATGAGTGCAGCTGTAATCAAACACCACCATCACCATGACGGATACATTTACTTATTAAATATGCTGCAATCAAAGAGGAGCTTTGTTAAACAGATGCACAAGACATTTATAAACATCATGGATTCAGTAACAGTTTGTACATCAGACAAATTGTTAAAACAGTAAAAGCAAGACTCCAAAAATATCAACAGCTATGCAATTTTACTACCCTTCAGCTAAATATAGTGTAAGATTCCATTGTAAATTACTGTCCTATAATTTATATTTAATTGTCTTTGTGTAAAACTGATTACATGCATATTTATATTATAAGTACTCAATATAAGTACTGAAATATTTTAACTACACACAGCCATTGGACCTTGAAAAAGAAGATCATGGTTCAAGACCCATCAACAGTACACATTCGGTGCAGATATATCAATGCGTTAATGCTATTATGTCATTGAATGGACAGACAGACAGACAGGTGGACAGATGACAAAATGATAACAATACCCCTCAGCCAAGGGGTTGGAACTGGTGGCATAAATAATGATTTCCAAACAATTTACTATGATATAGTATTTAAATATTGGGAAATAAAACTAATCAGAGCTTGACAGGCCTTACAAAAGGATGAAAAATATGGGAAACCATGACTTTTACAGATATGTAGAAGTAACCTTCAAGGCTTCTCCTCTTCAGGGAAGTCAATGGTATGAGCCAAAGCATAAAGGTTCAGAGGAAAAGAACATCAGAACCTGTTGTATTTTACCAGACCATATGGCAGAATAATGGCCATATAATAATAAACTTAAAAAGGAAACCATTAGAAGATGAAGATCATTTACAAGTCATCACATATCCACCACTTCAAAGATGTGGTTAGATTTTCCTGCATAAACATGCCGTGTTTTTTTTCAATACACAGAAAGAAAGAAAGAAAGAAGAAATTTCAATAAACTCTCAGCAAGAATAATGTTTTTATAGCAGTGAATGTCTTCACTGTTCTCATAAATGTGCTTAACATTGTTTTTGTTCTATTGATTATTAACTGACAAAAGTCGGAGCCTGTTCTCACTGCCTAGATATTAAATAGCAACATTGTAAAATACTTTTTCACAAAACAAACCTGTGATTTGTCTAACATGCATTTTTGAAGGTCTCATTTAACTATTGAAGATAACATTATGAGCCTTATTGTACAATGGATTAGCAGTTAAAATAGTCAAGAATGCTAGCCTAGCCGCGCTTCACGGCCCTAGCAGCAGCAAATCTAATTTGCTGCCTGGAACGGTCTAGTTATCTTCAATGTAACTTTTGGCTAAATTTCCCTGAAACTGGCTGACGAATGATGGTGAAGTATAGAGTCAGGGGGCGGGCGTAACAAAGTGACGACAGAGCTGCGGCGATTTGGAGAGAAACAACCACATAACACCAGCAACGATAGAAGGCTGCCAACTGGGTGGAGATTTCCTTTCATTAAAGTTGAGTGAAGAATGTGAGAAAACGTCAGAAATCTTTCAATTCTTTTTACAGAAGCAACAACAGTCGTTAAGCTCCATATTAGTCATTCTTAACTTTCTCTGGACTCCACCATGAACTTTCCGGTGCTCTAACCACATCTTCCTAAAGATTACAATGATTGGTTGTTGGATTGTCCAATTTTTTTTTTAAATGTCCATGTCCGAAGACATTGCAAGGTATTTTATGTCTGTATATTAATGGATAATTATTTCTTAAAATATTAACAGCGCATAAACTCAGGAAGGCAGGTCTCCCTACTACCCACCTGAGCACCTTCTACAGGGGCACTGTGGAGAGTATCCTGACCTTCAACCTCACCTCCTGGTTTGGCAGCGGCACAGAACAGGAGAGGTGTCAGCTATATAGGATGGTAAAAGCGGCCAGCAGGATTCTCAGGGCCATCGGGGAAGAGACTCAGAAGTATTCAATGCAAAACCACCAGATTTTTAAAGAGTTTCTTCCCCCAAGCTGTGAGAATACTGAACACTGAGGCCACATGGGCTGTATGAGCTGGCCCCCACTAAAGTGAACTAGCGATGTTCATATACTCTGACTGTTCATGGCACTTAACACTCTCATTGCTGTCTGCACACCCAACGTTGCTGCTGTTTTAATTATTTATCTCATTTACTTAAACTATCTATTTAATGTTATTTTATCACTGTTGTTATAGTTGCTGCTGTTTTTATTTTATGTATTCTATCTCTTTTAGGACACTATTGGTTTTGTTTTCTTCTTAATCTATGCGGTTATAATTGCACACTGTTTTTAAACTAGGGGTACAATATTTTATTTCTTCTGTACTTGCGACAAGAAATAACAAAATAAAGAACCTTGACCATAAGGATGCTGTATCTATCAAAGAATCAGTATGTTACAATTACTGAAGATAATTTTACAATGCAAAAAGATGCTACATAAAGATAAACATTAATATTTCAAATCATCATGAACAGAACATCTTTCATCTGTAGCCACAATAGTTTTGTCTGTGCAGTTTATAAGCATCAATATTTTTCTTCCGAAGTGATATGTGAAGAAAGTAGAAAGTAGATTGTTAGTTAATTGCTAGATCAATCACAGTGTTACTGCAGATTAATTTAGATGAATCACAATTAAATAATGTGATTAACCTATATTAATCATATTTAATTTTTGTACTGTATGAGGAAACAGATTCAAGAAAAAAGGGAATATACTGTATATGCACTTCACATGTTTTTCACGAGTTGGATGATGCCCAAGTGTAGAATATTTGACTAACATTTGTGTTGTGTTAATGTGGTATGTTAAGCTGGAAGTGTTTTGGTGAAAACAAAACTTCTTCTTGCAGAGTGTGTGTAATACATTATGTGGTTCTGACTGTTTTTTTTTGTCCTCATACTTTCATCCAGAGGCCAATGTGCTTCCATCTTTATGGGTTGGTTCTGCAGTTTGTTGTGTGTGACATGGTTTAGAGCCATCAATTCATTCTTTTATGAATAAAGATTTCAAAATAACGTTGGTGATCACTGATTCTGCTGATGTCCACACACAGACACACACACACACACACACACACACACACATATACATGTCTCATGAGTATCATGTTTGCTATAGGGTAGTGAGTGTAAACACATCAAATACATAAATAAATAAATTGAAAAGTAAATTACATAAAAACCAATAAATAAAAATGAATGAATACATCTAAAAAATAATAGTTGAACAAATTAAATGAATAAAAATAAATACATAAAATAAAATAAAGACTTTTTTTAAATAATACTTAAAAATGAAAAAATAAATAAAATAAACAAATAATAATAGAAAATATATATATAATTTTTTAAAAAGTAAACAGATCTTCAAACCTTAAATAAATGTTTTGTTTTGCACTTGATTCCACCATGTTTTATGAGGACGTCCGTAAAAAAACAAATTCATGTATTTATAAGGCCACACCATTTCTATTTTACTAGTGGGGACCTTTATTTATAGTATTTAACCCTCATGGAGACCTGAATTTTGGTCCCCATAGTGTCAGAGACCCCCATGGTGTGACAGTGTAAAGATATCAATGTCACCACACACACACACACACACACGTAGACTCACCAGGCGGGCAGAGGGGTTTCGATGGTAGTACATCTCTTTATACTCATCCATCCAGACCTCTGCAGCTCTCACACTGTTTGCCAAAGCTTTGTTCCGTGCGTAGGGTGCCTTTTTAGGAAACACATGGCCCACATGGGAACACGGGTGGATCTCCAGGCTGCCTCCACACTGCCATATCTAAGGGACATCAACAACAGCACCACGAGCATTTGGTTAGCCTCTGAGCCATGACTCAATCATTCACCAAGGCAACACAAAGTGCAGCCTTGTTACGGAGGAGCTTGGAATCAGAAAAGCTGGTCTGTTGTTGAAGGGAAATATTTTTACATCCCATCCATTTGGGAAATTGCAGTTATTGAAGAAAATAGATGCTCAAATTCCACAATGTAATTTACTTATTAGGCTCTCTGGGCTTTTTTCACAGAATCCCAGAGCTGTTTATCTGTAATTTATTTGGTATGGCGTTGACAGGAAATTAAATTGGGGACGCAAACCAGATCTGCTACATATCTGACTTAAGTACTGTGTGCTGTGAAATGTGGTTTGGTGTAAATAGCTCTGAATAAATCATGTTACATGAAAAATACATGTATGATCTCACAATTACACACATGAAATGCTAATGTCTTACCCTGAAAGAAAATTCGAGGTTTTCTCCTCCCCACACTTCCATTCCTGTGTCGTATGTCCCCAGGTAATGGAAATAGTCCTTCCTCACTGCAAACAGACCACCTGCCATAGTAGGAGACCTGAGGGAAGAAAAACATACTAAATACCGTGGTGCCTCTACTTACGAAAGACAAAAAAATCCAAGTTACAAAAAACGTTTGCCTCCATTTTTCATCTCTGAATACGGAAGAAAATTCTATTTATGAAAGGAAACTGAAATCTCTGAGACCTAAATACAGTACATTACTATACGTAACTATGTAATGTATGTAAATATGTCACGTACATACTGTACGTAGCATCCCATTGACTATGAGGGAGGTACCCATGATGCTTTTCGTTACCCTTTGACCCTCATTCATCACAGAGCGGCTGCTAACGGTCATTTCTCCACCTAGACCAGTGCTTTTAGTATCAAAGTTTCAGCTGAATGGTGCAAGAAGAGTATATGACCGACAGACTATCAACAGCTTAAAAAAATTGTTGAAATCTTAGACTCCGCACGCCTTGAGACGCGGACCATTCTACAGAGCCTCGATCTGCGATGAATAGAATAGAATAGAATAGAATAGAATAGAATAGAATAGAATAGAATAGAATAGAATAGAATAGAATAGAATAGAATAGAATAGAATAGAATAGACTTTATTGCCATTTGTACGTGTTCATCAAAGGTACATTGGAATTTTTCGTGCATGTCCCCAGTCAGATCCAGCGTCCTAGACCGAAGCCCCCCACCCACAGAGGCCCCGCCTCTGGAGACATTGAAGGACACACCTGAAGGACATTATCAGTCTTCTGCAGAGATTGATGATAGGTTGATCATTTGAATCAGGTGTGTTGGAAGAGGGATACATCTAAAACATGCCGGACAGTGGCACTCTAGGACCAGGGTTGCTGACCCCTGATCTACACTAACGACTGGTGGTGTTAACCTGGACAGGCTAAAATCTAAATCTACATTTTCTTTTAACACTTTTCATACAATATCGGTACTTTTTTATAATTTTTAATGGGTTTGAGGGGCAGTATTGGGGGCCTTGGAACGAATTAGGCCTTTTAAATGTAAAATGCGACTCTATTCGCGAAAAATTCCCATTACACTTCTGTTCTGCAACGAATGAATTTCGTAAGTCAAGGTACCACTGTACTGTATTGAGACTAAATCGCCTGCATTTTAATAAATCTGTTAAATCTGGGTGATACAGGCTCAACGATTTGCGGACAAAACCAGAGGATAATGGATCTATTTGTGATTTAAACTGAGGTTTGTTTTGGGTAATAATGTACAGGCCATCTTTAGGTGCTTTTCCACAAACTCATACCTTCCTATTTGATCTGAACCATATCACTAGCATATAGGTATACTTCATGGATAGGTCTGAACCTCAGACCAACCACAGGAAGATACACTAAATTGAAAACTGATGTTTGCTCATTGCCAGCAGAGGAGTTGTGCAGTTTTCAAGTAATTTACAGCTGAAATATTGACTGTTTTTTTTACTTCTACTCTGGAGACAAGATGATGACAAGTGGGACAATGAACAGCACAGACAGAATAGCAACAGTCTCCTGACTTTGCATGGTTTGGTAAAAAATTATAGAAGGCTTTCCCAGATATGGTCTGGAAAGTGTTTATTCTTACAGTTTAGAGGCTGATAAATACCAAGAGGAACTTTTCTAATAAATAAAGGGTGGAGGTCTGTGCTTTTCTTCTTTAGTTATTTTTTTCTTTATACCAATAAACACAAAAACTCATTTGCATTTGTTTGTGTCTGTTTGATGCCGTCACATGTTTTGAACAGATTGTTTTTGAAGAGATGAAGATTTTTCCACAAATATTTCATGATAATATTTCAGATTGTGTACAATTGTAAGGGTATCTGTGAACTTTTTTTATATTTATTGATTTTGGGCTGTCAAAATGAACACATTAACATAGATTAATCCATCATTATAATTAATCTGATAAAAAAGTTGTCACGCATTTCAAGCAGTTTGTCTAACTATAGTTACTGTTGTGCATGTGCAAATAGGCAGTAGTATTGGTAATGACAGGCAGCAGAACTAATTCATAATGGTGGATGATGCTAAACAGCATACTGAACTCCAAATGGAAATACAAGGACAAAAAAAAACAAGATGGAACAGTTGAACGACATAAAGTAACACTGTAGGACCGAGTTGCTCATGCAAAATGAAAAGTAATTAATAGAGGGAAAAAAAAGAATGATATTTAATCACGATTAATCAAAATAAATCCAAAGCAACAATGTAATTAATATATATGTTTGTAAATCAGATTAATCACAGGGTTTCTGTTGATTTATTCCAATTAATCCCAATATCTTTTTTTTAATCCTATATTAATCACGTTTCATTTTGCATACCCAAACAGAATCAAGAAAGAAGGGATTTTATCTGCACTTACAGTGTTTATCACAAATTGGGTGACATCAAAGTGCTAGCAGAATACCTGACTAATGTTTGGGGTTTTTTTTATTTTTAATGTGGAATTTTAAGATGAAAGTGCATTGGTGAAATGAAAACTCTTTCCAGGAGATTCTGTGTAATACTTTATGCCGGTTGACTGTTCAGTCTTAAGTTTTTTTGTCCTCACATTCCCATCCAGACGTCAACACACTGTTTAGTGTCCTCCATCTTTATGGGATGCTTCTGCTGCCTGTCATTACTGGACCAACTGACCACCAGCACATGTGTGATACTAACTCTACTTGGACAAACTGCCCCAAATGCATTGGCAGAGATGTTCAGATAGGTTCATTGAGTTATGTCATGATGTTGGATTCATTTCTATTGATGCTTTCAGTTTGAGATATATATATATATATATATATATATATATATATATATATATATATATATATATATATATATATACATATCTGTGTGTGTGTGTGTGTGTGTGTGTGTGTGTGTGTGTGTGTGTGTGTGTGTGTCATTAGATTTTTTCCATACACACCTGATGACATCAGTGGGTGAGCGCCGACGTTTCTGTTCATAGTCTGGAATAGAGTGCCACGTAAAGACCAAACGCCAATCGAAACCTCCGATCTGAGGTTCACCAGCATTCCCCAAGTACTGAAAGGTGTTCCAGTCAATCACATCAATGACAGGACAGACAACAGCTTTGGGTTCCTCTTTAATCCTGTGTGGAGAAAGAAGAGAACCTGTGAACTTTTGTTCTTTTGTGTCAGTGTTTCCCTTCAGACTTGGCACATTGAGTGTTATTTTGATATTTACCTTGTGTGCCAACAAACCAGACTAGCAGGGTATTGTTTTCACCCATGTCTGTCTGTGCATGTATAACTTACAAATAGATGCACAGCAACATAGAAGACTGAGTGATTACGTGTAACAGGGGACGTCAAGGTCTTTTAATTTTCAGGGCCACGTTCAGTCCCGATTTGGGCCAGGAAAATAATAACTTAAATAATAATAACGATGTATTGGGTTTATATAGTGCTTTTTGCCACTTAAAGCACTTTACATTCCTGACTCATTATTCATTCACTCTCACATGCTCCCTCTGGTGGTAGTAAACTACATATGTATCCACAGTTGCCCTGGGGCAGACTGACAGAAGCGTGGCTGCCATTATGCGCCTACGGCTCCTCTGACCACCACCAAACATTCATACACCAGTGTGAGTAGCACTGGAGGCAAGGAGGGTGAAGTGTCTTGCCCAAGGACACAATGGACTGACTAGGACAGAGCTGGATTCGAACCACCAACTCTTCGGTTATTTAAAGCTAAAGTACTGAACTTTATTTATCATTATACACTTTACAACAAAATTTGTCCTCTGCATTTAACCCATCCTTGATGCCACTGGGGCACGTGTAAGGAGCAGTGGGCAGTCATGGGCGGCGCCTGGGGACCCATCTCCAGCTGTAGAACCAGGCTAAGTGTCAGAATCACCTGGCTGGAGGATTTTACCCTAACCAACATGTTTTTGGGTGATGGGAGAAACTGGAGCACCCAGAGGAAACCCATCCAGACAGGGATAGAAACATCCAAACTCCACACAGAAAGGCCCACATGGTCTGGGAATCAAACCTGGGTCTTCTTGCTGTGAGGTTAAGCGCTTCTTCTCTTGTTGTAGTGTCCATTAGCATCTGTTTTTTAATTCACCTGACTGCAGTTGCGATAAAAGGTCTGTCCATTGCAGTTTTGCGCAATATACCTTTTGAGATACACTCAAAAAACAACCTCTTGCCAGCGTAAAAACTTTTAATCGACAAGCGAGAGTTTTGTCGAAATTGTGGTTTTTCCATTGGGTACATTTTTATGTGCAAGTTATATTTGTGCAATATGAGGGTCAATGGAAAAGTGACTATTCTTTATAGGTTATTATGCTGTTATTTTACTTGTGATCCCAACTGGTCCACATTTAGCCCCTGAACTAAAAGGAGTTCCACACCCTTGACTGTTAATATCTTCAGTGTCATTTTTACACTTTGCAAATTCATCCCACAGGCCAGATTGGAACCTTTAGCGAGCTCATTTTAGTCCATGGGTTGGATGTTTGTCACCCCTTGAAGTATAAGGTTCTGCAATTTGCTCCATTTATTTGTCTCTGGAACACTCAAGAGCAAACATGAGCATTGTTCAGTTCACAGGTCACATGCAGTCCAATAGCTGACCCTGACTGGCCCACATGAGGTCACTGGTAAATTAAAAATCAATGCAAATATATATCATCATTATAGATGCAAAAAATACAAACATTTATTTTGAAGGATCTGCTAAATTAACATTTTATCTCATGTACTTTCTGTACTTAGCCTAAGGCTGATGCACTGATTGGTTTGTTGGTCAGATAGATGGATTCAGAATGTAGAGTTTTTAACAAGACACGGGCTCTACGTTTTCACTTAAGTCAGAGAAAGAAGAAAAAGAAAGAAAGAAAGGTGGACAGATATTTTTTTCCATGTCAAGTTAATGTGGAGCTGGTTTTGCTTTTTCTTGTGTATATTCATTAATTATGTAGTTGCAGTCTATGCTCCACATTTTCATTTTATTGTTTAATTTAGTGTTTTTATAGAGCTATATACTGAGCAGAGCTGCAGGTGGATTGATCAAGCCCTTAACAACTGTCAACGTTTCTCATGTGGCCTCATAAGAAGTTGTATTGCCCACCTCTGCTCAAGAGTATTTACAAATGTCATTTATTCTCTCTCTGACTGTGTCTCACCTGTGAAGGAGGGGCTCTAACCAGCCCTCGTGACACTCACAGTGACAGTCCAGGAAGGTTAAGACATCCCCTGTGGCAATGGACGCCCCCAGCAGCCGTGCCCGCACCAGCCCCTCTCTTTTGGTGGCCCGGATCAGTCGGACCTTCCGTAAACCTGCGATATACTTCTCCAGCGGCTCCTTCAGATGTGCTTCAGAGAAATTCAACAAGAAGAGTTTGATTGGGAGAAAAAATAACAAACAAACACCCACGGTCTCGGTTTTTTTTACATCTGCACAAAGAACTGCATTTATTTTAGTTTTTATTTTTTTTTAATCTTTTCTGATGATAATTAAATGCCATAAATGAAATGCAATAAAAACAAGAACATAAAGCATGAGGCAAGCAACTATTATCTCCTGCCAACCTTTAAACAACAGCAGCTGGAAAAGTAGACAAATGGGGAAAACAGTGTTTCACAATGTCATTGGTACACACTCAGACAACTTGCTGAACGTTTTATAAACAAAGAGGTATTGAGGTTGATTGGCTGAATGGGCGTTGGTCACATAACCTCATATTTATATAATTTCTGTTGCCCACTGCTGAGTCATGGAATAAAGACGCAGTTGTACTTTCTAAACTGTAATCTGAACTTGTCTGAAATGTCTCCTCGTCTGCTAAAGGTTCTGTCCAGCTTTCACATGTGAGGTTGAATGTACAGCCTCGTGTTAGGAATAAAATCGTCTGCTGGATGTTTGAGCGGTTCATTACGGCGGAGGGAGAGGCCTGCGTTGCTTCAGTCTGTACACAAAACCGCTCCCTTAAAATGTGTCACAGTCTAACACTCGGTTTGGGCATGTAGAGGAAAACATGAAAAGACTCTCAACACTAAGATAAGTGTTAACTCCCACTTTGGAAGTCACCACTAACCACAAAATGATGCAAGCAAGATGAAAAAACAGTGATTACGGGAATGGCAACATCCCTTTGGCTTTCACACATGTCAATCTCTTCCATACAGCTCTACTCTCCCAGAACATGTTATGACTTACAGTACTTCCTAGTGTTAGTTCTTGTTGTTTTATTAACCTTTTAAACTCCTGAAACATTTTAACTGTGAATTTGTATCTGCTGTGAGGATAAGCTTGTGTTCTTTTCTTCAGTGGCTTGGTTTTACTGTGTTTTATATAATAACAGAAACAGAAAAATAGAGAAATTAAAATTTTTTTACTAAGTAAAGCACTCAGAATGTGCATCAATTTTGGCCCAATAGTTTTGGTTTTGGAGATCGTTTTTCATAAATCAGTTCAGCTGATTTTTGGCTTCTGATTGAATTCCATAAACGCAATTACACTGTCAAAACACAGAATGAAGAAAACAAGTAACAGTAAATAAAAATAAAAATGACAAGGACAACAATGTTTTACAAAACAATCCCAACCCATCTATTTTATAGCAAATCTGTCACACTCATTGTTCTGTTTTATCCCCCATTACACAGATGTCTACAGAAAACACTAGATACATTCTATAACCAAGTTAGGAAACGTTTCCCCTTGAGCAAATTGTTTAATTTTTAAAATAAATCATACATTCAGATCACTCACCAAAAATGGCAAGGGTTAAAGTGTTTGCTTATGAGCACAATAGGGCTGGACAATATGATTAAAATACATTTTCTGTACTAATCACCATCAAAATGTATAGTAACATTAATTCTATCCTGATCATCATTACAATATTCTGATTCATGACCAAACACTGAACAAACCAGGTTCACCAGCTACACTTAAAAAAATGGTTTTATTATCTTGGTGCAAATACAGGTGCAGACCATTGTATTTAAATAAAAGAAGAGAAGAAAAAGAATGAACATCCTTTATAACCCAGTAAAGATCCACTGGCGACCAAAACTATCTATCGATCTGAACTGTTTAATACCTGTGGATACACTAACACTATCAATACATGTAAATAATTGCTATAACATGCAGTTTGTCATCTTTTCACAGTAATCAGATGTGACCCATTTGGAGATTCAGAGGCTTTGTTGTTACCATGGAAACAGTCACCAGTAAAACCCATAGAGTTGGATAAATGGCACTGGATGGCAGTTAAAAAATTTGCTGATTAATTTATTTTTCACTTTCCTGTTTTGATATAATAACATTTGCATTCACTCATGAACATCTAAATGAAATATATGAAATTAAAATAGTAAAGTACATGATTTATAGTGAAAAATGCAAATATAGTATATATAATCTTAAATTTAAAACATTGTTATGTCTTCTTAGGGTTTTTGTTGGTCACTTAACTCACCTGAATGATCTCCAACATCTCTCTGGATCAAAAATGCTCTTGTTCTACTTTATCTATTAGTCATATCTAGAACAGCCCATATCATCACGATCCAACTACACAATACAGTCCTGTTTGTTTGCTGCTTTATTGAAATGTAAGTAATTTGCATTTTCTTTTTTTGCAACTCTTCAACAGCTCCCTTCAACTTTCCCTTGATGTATCATGGATCAATGGGTACATACAGAAGTGGAAACAAAAGCAGTGCACCTGTAACTGTGAACCAGCTACTGTACAGACCCTCTGCATTGTTTTTACCACATAGTAACTTTACCACAGCTCTGGGATTTACTTTCCAAACAGAAAACCAATCCATGTGTAGCGCTTTGTAGGTTCTGCACTCATAGTTAGATAGGCTGTTAGATCAATCCACGTCAAGTAAAACTAACCAAAACTTTATAATTTTTCAGAATCCTATTTTGCACGTCCTGGCAGAAGATGAAGAAATAACATTTTCAGAGCAGGAACAATTCATCGATTTATCAACTTGGACTGATTAAAGAATTACTTGATTACAGTTTTTCAGATTCAAAGCTAACTTTCCTTAATGTCACTAACACCCAACATTGGTTCCATTATTTTCTTTCTCACAGATACTTAGTGTGACACACCTGGTGCCAGGATCAGAAGCGAGAAGGACAAAAAGCAGAAAATGTCTATACAGTCAGGGAACAAATTATTAGACCATCAAAAGTCATCAAAAACAATGGCTATGTTGTCAAGTAGTAACCCCTGTGTGGCTCATGACGAAAACACACAATAAAGAAAACATCGATTGCCTACAAGCACTGTTTTTGTCGGTACAATGCCATAGAAATGCCAAGAAATTAACTGATTTTGGTTATTATCATGAAGACATGGGTAATGGATAGATATTATGTTTGAAATTAAACTACGACATATGAGATATTCTTTATGTTATCATTATATTTGTCAAAACAAATGCACCTTTAGCTGTATCAGACATTAAAAGAAAACAAGGGGTGGTCTAATATTTTTTTCCACGACTGTATGTTCACGGTTCTTCATCATAATCATCACTTACTTCTTCAAATTTCTAAGGTTTCACACAGATTAAAAATATTTGACTTTATTTTTTTAAAGTTGTATATTAATTACTTATGAAGTTATTAGTCATTAATAAATGTGTTTGTAGACGCCATTTGACTTGTTAGTTTTATATATATACTTTTAAACTGTTATTGTTATTTCCATGTAGACATTTTTCATATACCCTTCAATGACTATAGTTGTTGTGGTTGTTGTTTCAGTTGCTTCTAGAATAAAGGACAAGTTGTCACTTTCAGACATGCCTTTTTCACATTAGTCCTATTTTTTATTTATGTATTCAAATAATTATTTAACTGGATAAAAGAAAGCAATTACATAAAAGCTGCTTCTCTAATCATCTGGATCCATATCATACACTTCACTTTCACATCCCTACTGTCAGATTGCAACTGTACCTCTTTCACTGTAGTCATCTACCAGGACAACTTCTTTGATCAGGATGTCCGGGGACGTCTCCAGTACGCTATGGACTGTCCTTAGAAGGGTGGACCAGGCCTCATTGTAGAAAGCAATGACCACTGAGGTTGTTGGTAAAGACCTGTAGTTATACTTAAGCTCTTTGCAACTGCAAGAGAAGGTGGAGGAAGAAATTATATTCAGAGGCTGAAAGAGATCCAGGTCCAATCCATCAGACTTTATAACAGTTGGCAGTAACCCCACCCCCCAAATCACACCATGTGTATGTACAACCACATTGTAAATATGTACATAATGCTGACATTTAACTCATAAAGACCCAAACACCCACCGGCAACTCAAACCATCTGCAGATATAAACTGTTCAACATGTGTTGATCCATTAATCCTATTAATTAATGTAAATAATTGGTGTAAAATGCAGTTTGTCATATTTTCATGGTCATCAGGTACCCGTTTGGACATTCAATCAATTGTGAATGTGGAAACACCATCATCTTCTACAACATAGGTTCAAAAGTAAAACCTATAGAGTTGGATCAATGATAGTGGATGGAGACATTTGTTTTTACATTTAGTTAGCAATGTTTTTGCTGAAAAAGTAACTTTTTCTTCATTTTTCTGTTTTGATACAATTAACTTTGAATGTACTCTCAGTTTTCATGAACATTTACATGATCAGTTATTTAAATATAGGAATACATGATCAGTTATAGTAGAAATAAAGAACATTTCATGTGGGAACTGCCACAAAAGTATCACTGGTTCTGTGTGGGTTAAATCTAAAAATATATAAATAGCAGAGTTTTCTTTTACTCTTTACATCTTGTGCTTCACATACACCTATTTTTTTTTTTAATCTTTCCTGAAATTCACTTTTATATTTGATGCTCTCAACTGTGCAATCCCCCCATGTTTGGTTAATAAAATCTTATCTTATTTTATCTAATCTTATCTGGTCAGCAATGCGCAAATCAAAAACATGTGACCAAAAATTAAAAAATTCCTTATGTGAGCTACAGTTGGCTGATGGTGCGTTTACGGACCGGTTACTTACAGTGGGTTCCATCTCTCCGGCAGCCTGCGGTGCAGTGACACTCTGTCACTGGCATAAATGTTAATCTGGTGCTTTTTAATGCTCTCCTCTTCTTTTCTTTTCTCCTCTTCGTTCAGATTCAGTTTGACAGGTTTCCCCATCTCCCCCAGGGCATTTAAATTCAAGGGGGGCTTCTCATACACGGGCTTCTTCAGGTCCTCATCGTCCCCCTCGCCTCCTCCTCCACCACCTCCATTGGGAACCTCTCGTCGATTTGTCACGGTCACGTCCCGAGAGTTATGTCTGGAGAAAATTAAATATCCAACTAAAGTGACTCCGAAGAGGAGGAAAAGTAACTTGGGTCGGTTTCTTCTTCCGCAGGTTGCCATCGTGTCGCTTCCTCTCTAAAGGTCTAAAGTTGGACTTTCATGCCAGAAGGAGTTGCATTTTCCAGGCACCTACTGCCGAACCGAGCCCGGTTCTGTTTCACCAGCTTCGACAACTTTACCCCGCATTCCTCCAAGCCGAACACATCCACACAAAATCCTGCTCTTCTTCTTCTGCTACTAATATTTGTACTTCTTTTACTACTGCTGCTTACATTTCTTCTTCTACTACAAGTAATTAGGTGCCTTCTTTTACTATTACTTCTTCTTCTACTATTAATTATATGTCTTCTTCATCTTCAACTTCTTCTTCTACTACTACTAAATATGCAACTGGTGTGATACTTGTTAGAACAAGAGTTTATCTTAACGGACTAGAGAAGGACACTCCTCCTTTTTCTCCTCCTCCTCCTCTTCTTCTTCCTCTTCGACTCTCGTGAATGGTGAGATGCAAAAAAGAGGATTACCCTACTCGGATTAGTTATCACCTCGGATTAGTTAGCACACCGGTAGGGAGGTGACACAGTGAAGAAGGAACACATGTGGCTATAGCTAGTTTGGTCAAATCCGCTTCTACTACAGTTTTTACTTTCACCTAAAATACACGTTTCAACATAACGGGTAGCTCTGGTCTACAGGGTTTACAAAGTCTTAAATCTAGTCCATGTCTCTGTAGCCTATTTGGAGTTTACGTACCTCGTGGGGTAA
This sequence comes from Siphamia tubifer, assembly GCA_020466265.1. Lineage (NCBI taxonomy): Eukaryota > Metazoa > Chordata > Actinopteri > Kurtiformes > Apogonidae > Siphamia > Siphamia tubifer. The sequence continues at coordinate 15,823,772 of CM035793.1, read as the reverse complement.
AAAACTACTTTTTTTATGTCCAATAGTTACGACCACTGTCTACGTGAACTTGATTTGAAAAGTTTGTGCCCATGTCAAGTTGATAAACAGAGGAAGGACGTGTCCGGTGATGGATTTTCACAATAAAATGACTTAATTGCTAAACGGCTGGAAAGTCAAATCAATGTTTAACACACTGTAGTTCCACACTAGACCTCTTAAAGCAGGGGTCTCAAACATGCGAAGGTTCCAATGTGGCCCCCAGAATGAATTTGCAAAGTGCAAAAATTATATATAGTCAAAGCTGTGGAACTGATTTTAGTTCAGGTTCCACATTTAGACCAATATGGTCTACAGTCAAATTATAGCAGAATAACATATCAAAAGAGTTACTCCATATTTTCTTCTCATTTTGATGTGAAAATAATGTAAATTATGCGTATATATAATGACAACTTCAAATTTCTGTCTTTCTTATAGTGGAAAAAAATAACATTAAATTGGGAAAATATTTATACTTACGAACTATCCTGTAACAATAAAATGTGAAAAACATGAACGAATATGAACAAACTGAAATTTGTAAAGAAAATTAAGCACAATTTTAACAGTTAAGTGTCTTTGTAGTAGATCTGATCCATAATGCACATGCGTAAATGATAAATTGAAGCATAAAAAATAAAAAAATTTATTTTAAAGCAAGCTCATAAGGTAATAGGGTTTGTTTGCACTATAACAAACACAAAAAATTGTAATTGTAATTTTTTTCTAGCTTAATATTATTATTAAAATTATTTTACTGGTCCAGCCCACTGGATATTAAATTGGGCTGAATGTGGCCCCTGAAAGGAATGAGTTTGAGACCCCTGTCTTAAAGCATTTCAGTCCACACAGAGACCCCCCCCACCCCACCCCTAAAATGAAGACAGACATAAGGGACAAAAAAAATGACTTTTTGAAAAGATGTATTACAAAAACCTGTCGAAATAAATGTCTAAACAACTAAATAAACATAATAAATGCATATAAACATAAATATATAAGACATAAAATATAAGAATTAAATTATTTGTTCAATACCATATTTTTATATTTATTTATTATTTCCTTAATTATGCATGCTTTTTAACATGTACTGTATATATTTCTATATTTGTGAATTCATATATTTCATTCATTTCTGTATTTCCACATGTACTTATTTACATATTTCTGTGTCCAATTTAGAGGAAAAGTATATGGTCCTCACTCTACTCTGAAGTGGGAATGGTTGACTGGGCTAACCTGACAGAAGCTGTCAAATTGTGGTTTTTACCTTCAGCCCTTGTCGCAGGGCATTGTCACCAGCTTGTCTTCTGTCCGCCTGTTTGTTCATCCATGTGTATTTCTTTCTACATTCATGCAAGTATTTATGTAATTATTTATTAATTTATTTATTCATGTATTTGTTTGTAACTAGCACATTGTTGTCCCTCAGAAATACAGATTTTTTTTTATGATCTGGTACAAAAACTGTTTTGATCTCTAACAATTTTGTACTTCTACTGTATGGCAACTCTACAAAGAATTGCAAAAAAAACCCCTCCATGGTAGTGTTGAACTGTTTGCCAGTGTGGTTGATGTTTTCTCCACCCGCACCCCCTCCATTAGATTGCCACTAACCCAGAATAGATTTCATTACATTTTGGTACAAGTAGGTCAAAGTTCTAGATTTTAATGACTTTTTTCCCCCCAATTTACTTATAATGGAGAACAATTTAAATGTCTGTAATAGAAAAACTATTGGGTGAATTCATACCAAATGTGGTTAATAGATTGCCAGTGATCCATAATTGATTTCATGAAATTTTGGAAAAAATAGGTAAAATGTAAAATTTTTCGTAATTTTTTAAATATTTTTTTCCCTCTCATTTGTTTATAATGGGATGTGTTTCAAGTCTATAAAAACATACATTTTGTTTTGATTTATTTCAAACTTGGCACATACTGTAGAGGCAATTGATATGCTAACATCCCCACACACACTGACATGATGACATCAGCTGTTTTGATGCCAAAATTAAGTACAATATGTGTAAGGGGCAGGGTTTTCTGTACCTGACACCTTTAGTTTTTTTCCCTGTTAATCAGATCTCAGGTTGAAGGAAGAAGAAGAGTCTTTATTTGTCAGTCGGTTGTAATGGAATTATATTGTGTATTATCATTGTATTATTTCCTTATTCTTTGTATTATTACTTTGTCTTTGTAAATCACATCTGAGAGTGGTTTGTTGATTGTGCTTAACCCAGGACATGTTTAAACCAGTCAGCAACAGTAAGAGGGGGTCTGGTCATCACACCTACCCAGACTCTTGTGTCTCCTTTGATTGGCCAGTTATATCTGTGTAGTACCTGTGTCTCCTTGGTCTAGTAGAGGTCTCTCCACACACATCCTGCTGTGTGTGTGTGTGTGTGTGTGTGCTCTGTCTTGAACAGAACTCATTACAATTATTTTTCTAAATATTATTCTGATTCCAGCTTCGTTCTTAATTAAACTGAAATAATTCCACAACAAGGTTCACACACATTAACACACACACACACACACACACACACTACACCATGGGAGCAGATGGAGGAGGGTTAAGTGCCTTGCTCAAGGACACATCAGCCAGTCCAGGGAATCAAACCAGTGATCCATCGGTCACAAGCCGACTCTCCGGCTGACTAGGCCATTGCTGCCCCCTTACTTTAATGACCTTAACGGCAGGCTTTAAAGTCCGCTGAGTTAGGATTGAATGGACAGGTCTGGGTGACAGCTGACTTTATTTCTGTCTGACTTTTTTACAGTTTGGATTTTGCATTCACTCATCTGTACCCTCTTTGTCTCCAAACAGCTCTGATATTTTTGTCCAGCTTGTTCAGCTTTGTTCAGCTCTAAAAAGCCAACATAGTAATAGGCATCTAGAAGCTTCCAACCCGCAGCCAAATAACAAAACAATGGATCATGTCAAGGTTTTATCTACTACTACTACTACTACTGTAATAGAAAATATTTGTCTTTAGTAACTATTCATTTACATAGTAAAAAAAAAACATACATCTGACTTTATTTAAATAATTAATTATCTGATACATGGAGAAATATAAATTATTTCCCTTTAACACTCAATAAAGATTTAATGATCAGAAAAAAAAACTAATTTCTAATGTAAGGAATGTCATATTATTATATATTACATAAGTTGTAAGATTGAAATAATTTATTATATTAATACTTTAATCACTATTTTAGTTATTTAAGAAATCTTTATTAGGATACCAACACATCAAGTGTTTTTCCCCTTTTGTTTGATTATCATGACAAGAACAAAAGCAAAATATTGCATATGTAAAATAAAGTCTATAAGAGCATTTTTAGAACTTAGATTATGTACAAATAAGTCAAATATATGAAACATGTTAATACTTTACAAAGAAAGTAGAAATGGAAAAACAGCATGAGTGTTATTTGTAGGAGAAGGTTGTTAAAAAGCTTATTTATTCTATTTCTTTTTTTGAGAGACATTGAGTAGAGTAGAGTTGCCTTTTACTGAGAATGTTTAAATCAGAAAAAAGCACGGACATCACCAGGGAAGTAATATATATATATATATATATATATATATATATATATATATATATATATATATATATATATACACTAGGACAAATGATTTATTTCTAAGATTTAGAACAATTTATTATGATTTAGTCTAAATGTAAATCACTTCCTCTGGTTTGCTTCAAATCTTGGCATTTTTTGTGCTTTTATTGAGAAAAGCAGATGGTAGATCTGGAAGTGTCACTTAATAAGTTTAGGATTTTGACAAGGATAAAGGTGGAATTTGAACATCAGCTTCAGGACAGGTAAATCATTAAGAGGAAACTATATGACATCAATAGCTGTGTATGTTTTCATGAGAGTTTTTGAGTGTTACAGGGTTATTTCAGACTCTTCTAGGTTGTTTGTAGCACTGACACTGAAACTGTTAAACATTAAATGTATAGATGGAGATAGAATTCCATACTCTAACAGTCGTACCAACCACAAGAGTCTAGAATTGGACTTATATCTGTGTATTGAGTCTTATTTCATATTAAACCAGATGTCAGTCATGTGAAACTAATAATAAAAACTTGACGCCAAAGATGAAATCTGACACAAAATGTATGTTTAAGCAAATTAAAATGCTAAATAATTAAGGTGATCTTACAAGGCCAGAAGGTAATTTGAGTGGCATACTTGTTTGATTGAGCACCCATATTGTGAAAAGCACAAAAGAGACACGGGAAGGCATGGAGTCAGCCGGAGTGTTGTAATATACCACACTAGACTGAGCTTGTCCTTCTGTCACAGACACAATATTGATGTTAATGCATGAGGGCGTTTTCATTTAGGAGTGGTTTGATGGATAACATTTTCCATGCAACAGATATTCATAGTGCAAATATATGGCTCACAACAGGAAAACAAAATGTACCTTGGGGATAAATTTAGTGTTTCCTGCATGTTTCCTGCATCACTGACAACTGGGGAAATATGAAAATATAAAATAAAATACAGAAATCCCTTTTTTATAGTCTAGTAATTAGTACACTTGAACACTTTAAACTTCAATCCTTGTAACACTTGATTTTTTTTCCCTTTTTTTTTAATTATCTTTTTATTTTAATTTTTTTAAAGTCAATATTACCGTAGCATTTTATATCATGCACATGGCTTTTATGTATGTAAAAAAAAAAAATAAGACAAAAACTTACTCAATTGACAGAAATAGTAAAAAAAAAATACTGCATACAAAGGAATACAAAATATAGTTAAAGGGAAATAACAAGTATATTTTACATTCCATTCTTTTCCTCTGTATAAAATGAACATTGAACATTTAAAGTGTGTACCACAAACCGATGGTTCACATGAATCTATATACATATAAATAAAATTAGCTCTTAATGTGATTATAAAAATCAACTCAGTTTTTCCAATGAAGTCCATATTTATCAACAATAAATGTCATAAAATTCAAACTTCTGCAACAATATCCTAGATATTGTTTTTTTACAGCCATCCTCAGTCCAAAATGGTAGGAGGTAAAGCTCTACAGGATCACACTAATGCAGCCACCGAACAAAAATGAACCTTCTGTCATTACCGTCCCACTACTTCTGTTCATTTTCACCTGGCTCGCAACGTGCAGCTACAAGATTTCTCTAATCATGGAGCTATTTAAGTAGTGGCTGGTGTGGGACCATTCACATTATCACCTCAATAACTCAGATATTCTTTCACCACTACGGACTCTGGATGATCTACCCCAGGTTTTATTTGTTTTCCATCGTTCTTTTCATCTCATTTGTAGTGATGGGTAGATGAGGCCTCATGAAGTATTTCGACACAGTACTGATACTGTGTCACTAAATACTGACACCTGCTGGAAATTAAAAATCCTTACAGGTAACCTTGGTGACAGACTCAACTGACACTGATTTAATGACCTAATACAGTGTTTCGAAAATGTTTTGAGGCACAGCACACCTGATGATTTCTCATGATTAGGAAACACTGACCCCTTACAGTATATACAATAATAGAATTTAAGTCATTGTATTTTATGTTGTATTTCATATTTTCATTTTAATTTTAAATAACTGATATTTTTAGATACAGTCGATAAATAATGTAAACATGTATTATAAAGTGAAATTATATGTATGTAGTGAATGAACATACTCATGGACTTTTTTTTCACAATTTTTTATTTAAAAAAAAAAGTTTCAAAGTTCTTACACCACTATGGACTCTGGCTGATCTATCCCAGGTTTTGTTTTCCATTGTTATTTTTGTCTCTTTTGCTTTTTGTTCAGTTTTCATTATTAAATCTGGTCTCCCTTCAACACTGAGCATCTGAGAACTTGATTTGTAAATGCTATATATACAGTTTCACTGTTTGGAGGAAGAATCCCTTTTTATATTTGGAGGAATGTTACGAATATAATTCAATGGTATTCTGTTTCAAACTTTATTAACCAACTTATTATACATAAAAAAGTATGACATTTCAAATTCTGAAATAACTAAGATTTTCAACGAACCAAAGAAAGTGTTTTTTTTTTTCCAAAAAAAACACTACATGGTGGTGGTAGTGTGTTTATTTATAGAGGGACCATGTACAATAAAAAAACATAAACGCTACATTTGATATATTGTACCAGAGTTAACTCAGAGCTAGTTTACATCTGCAGTCCCTTGCAAGGTCACAAGACAAACATTTGTTTAAAAGACAGTTAAAAGAAAAAGAAATAAAATAAAATAATAAAAAAACAACAACTGAGAAATAGCAATAAGACAATGACACAAAAAAAACTGTACAGTTAAGCCACACATACACCCAGGTGCAAAATGTTATATATTTACATTGAAGCCAGAATATAAAGTGTTTTCATTTATACTTAGTGCCAAGTAATGTTAAGGTTAATGGTAGATGCCAGACACATGGACTTATAAGAACAAAGGGGCAACATTTTTACCTTTTTTGGGGGGGCGTTATTTATAACCAGTTGTTACAACCCAGGTTGATGGTGGAGTCTAGGGGAAGAAATAAGGGAAGTAACAAAATAGTAAAGTAGCTTAGGTAGCTTATTTATTAACAGAAAGAAACAAAAGGGTAACTACATTAGGCTTAGAGTCAGCACAAACCACAATAAAAGAAAGAATATAAGATAGAAAAACACAATATAAAGCCACACACGACACAATTAACAACAAAGATGAGCTGCGGCAGAACTGTCCACACACACAGTCTTTTATCCAGACGTTCAGGTGACTATGGGATGGGTTACAGCTGGTCAAGTGAAGGTTCATGGGAGTGGAGCGTTCTTGAGGGAATCCCAGATGACGTCATCCTCAGGCGATGGTCGGCCAGGATCCGCCGAAACACACACACACACACAAACACTGTAGACACTAACACTAGTCAATGACCCTCATTTTGCCCCTAGTTTGCTTAAAATCAAAAGAAAATAATATTGTCTCCAAAATGACCCCAGACTAGGCCATTATCTTAAGGTGTAATACCACTGATGGCCACTAGAGGTTACTCCAAAAATACCGTAATTTCTGGACTATAGAGCGCACCTGATTATTAGCCGCACCCACCTCATTCTAAGAGGAAAACCGATTTTGTACATACACAAGCCGCACCTGTATATAAGCCGCATGTGCCCACATTAAAACATGTAACACAAACACAAAATTAACCCAAACCCGACTTCAAGTCCCGCAAATGAAACTAAATGTCCTTCATTAAAGTCCACAGTCCAAAAATCACAGCCGGCAAAATGAACGGAAAATGATACTTAAGGTTTGATGCAGACCTGCAGAGTCCGGGTCCCGTTGAAAGTAATCCAAGGAAAAAAAAAGTGTATATTTCCAAAGGTAAGGGAGGGAAAAATATATATCCACTATTGTCCGCCGCATCCACAAACAGGTGGCTGGTCGCCGCCTCGCCTCATCTATCGCAGAGTCAGCGATAACTTTAATCTTTGGCAGAGAGTTCAGGTCAAACTCCTCCGTGCCAACGTGCAAAAATAATCCACAGGGTCTGGTCGAGCCTCTGTCTTCTCTCACACACCGCCGCGGGTTTTTCTTTAAGCAACTTTTTACCCCCTCTTCACCTGTCCGTCAACTTTACCGTTCCCACTTAAACCCGTCACCCCGCGTTTGTTCCGCCCCTCCTTTTTCATTCAGTCTTCCTCGACGCATATATTCCACCGGTCTAAATCTTACCTTTTCTACTCGAGCGCCTCTGGCGGCCGTTAGGAAAATTACATAAATTGGCCGCATCACTGAAAAAGCCGCAAGGTTGAAAGTTTGGGAAAAAAGTAGCGGCTTATAGTCCGGAATTTACGGTACTCAGTTCACATTAGGGTCTCTAAAAATAGTAGGTCAAACCATATATTATTGTATTTCATTTAATATCTCCACCAAGGAGGTTATGTTTTTGTTGGCATTTATCTGTCTGTCTGTCTGTCTGTCTGCCTGCCTTTGTGCAACTCCGAAAGTTATGGACGGATTTCCATGAAACTTTCAGGATAGCTTGGGAATGACACAAGGACCAACTGATCACATTTTGGTGAAGATCCGGAAGAGACCCTGGATTCTGGATCACTTTGTTTGATTGCTTAATTCATTCATTCATTAATTAAGTAAGTAATTACTTTTGACTTTTTTAGGGGGGAATCTCACCCTGGTAGTAAATTATTGCCACTGGTTTTATTCATGTTTATGCTCACAACAGTCTGGTGGAGATTCCTTGGCCCCAGTTATTATGTTTCCTACGCCTATAAATGAAATGCCACCTACAGGCCTGGTAGATGAAATCCAATTTGGCTATATAATTAGTATAATTATCTCACTAACTGCCACAAACTGGAAAACGGCTCTAATTTTTACTAGTAGCTGACTTAAAACAGCCTGGGTGAAATCTGTAATTAGCATCATTAGCTCAATATGAAGCAAAATTTAGAAGAAAATGGATAATTATCATGTGTGTCTGAATAAGTCTACTTCTGCCGTCCTTTTATTTGTATATTAAACACACTGTCTTTACTAAACAATTGTAAAATTTTCCAAAATTAGCTCATTACTTCCACCATGGAGGCTATGTTTGTACCTGTGTTTGTGCATCTTAGCAAGAAAACAATAACTTCTGTGATGAGGACAGTAAAAAAATAAAAAAAATAAAAAAAATAAAAGACCATCACACATTGCAGGTGTCTCAAACTTTATACAACTATCACAACTTAAATACTCTTAATTACAGCAAAAGTACATTTTTGTTATTCTTTTGTAGATACCGCCATTTTTTATTTTTTTTTTTTTTAATGATTCACATTGTATTCTGGGAAATCTGCCTCTGGAAAATCTCTGTTTGAAGGGGTATAAATCCTTCCCCCTTCCCCCTACCCCTCTGCCTTAACGTGAATTGAGACACCCCTACCCCTGCACAAAACAGAGGGTAAGGGGTGAAATGAGATTCAGCCTTCGAGTACTTTTTATGCATGTGAGGTGTTCCAGAGGAAGATGGGGGAAATAAACAGAAACAGATAACCTATCACTGGCTTTTTCCTCACATTTACATACATGAGTTTTCCATTCACTCAGCTTTTGCTCATCTAATACAGATACATCCTAGTGTTATGTGGCTTATCTGTTCGACAGGAAAGAACACACCATAGATTACATAACCACAAAGGTCACAGGTTCAGTGTTCATCAGGAAACTATTGTCCTTATGCATCCTTCAGTTTTTCAGTGAGACCTGCTTACACATGCTTTTTTAATAAAGGGAAGAGTTCATTGACTCCTGTTATTGTGTCTATGACCCCAGAACCAACCTTCACACTATCATTTTCCTTCCATTGAATCTGCACTCAGGGGTCAGGCTGCTCTCTATCCAACACCCCATGAGGTTTTTATTTCAGTGATGCAGCATGTTAATTTTTCTGTTCATGGACACTTACATTTTCTGTCCACCTGCCATCCTTCAGTTGAAGTAGTGCTTTTCAAATCCAGTCCTCGTGACCCAGTGTCCTGCATGTGTCCCTCATATGTCCGTCATCTATCACAACTAAGTTCAATTAATGATGAGCACTTCAGAAGCCTGATAAGGATGTAATGATTTCCAAGTGTGATGTAAGAGAGAGAGATTTTTTTATATTAATTTATTATATATATTTTTTTAATTTAGTATTTAATTTTCAAATTGTTAAAATGTATTTTAATTATTTTTAGTTGTTTTTGTAGTTGTTTTTGTATTAAAAAAAAAGTAAAAAAAAAAAAATAAAAAAAAAAAAAAAAAAGAGGGAGATATTTTAAAAATATTTTTATTTTAAAAATATATTTTTGGATTTTTTTAATTTATTAAAAATTAGAATTATTTTTTTAAATTAAAAATATTTTAAAATTTTGATTTTTTTAAATGTGTTTTATTTTTTAAATAAAATGTTTAATTTTTATGTATTTATTTTAAAAAATAATTTAATGATTTTTTTAAAAATGATTTTTATTAATTTAATTTTTAATTAATTTTTTTTTTAAAGAAGAAGAAAAGGGAGATATCTAATCTTCCTTTTCTGGGCCTCATGAACACTGGGCCACGAGGACCAGATTTGAGGAGCACTGAGTTAAAGAAAGGATTTAAAAGTGTGTGAAAGGATACCATGTGGGCTGACGTACCTGACCCGCTGTAACATTTAGATGATAGATCATAGATTAACCCATAAAGTCCCAGGTTATATTTGTGTCAGTTCTAACTTCTTTTATCATCTATATATATTTTATGTGATTTATCATAATATATTATGACATAATCCTCTGTGTTTTATGTTTTTTCAGATATTTTCCTTTATTTCATCCACAGATCATACAGATGTTCATACAGTAAAAACTCAGATTAAGTTCAGGGTTATTCTATCAAAAATAGGAATAACTGAAAAAAAAGTATCTATTATATTCTCTGCAAAATATGTCAATAACTGAACTATCTCCTTCCACTGTCATTGATCCATGGGTTTTATTGATGAATCAATGTTATAGAAAATGACAGTGTTTCCTCATTCACGATGAAGCCTCTGAACGGGTCACATCTGATGACCATGAAAAAATACAATGTTGGTTTTTTTGCAATTGGGGCCTTAATTATGATGTAATTTAAATTGCAATTTAAAAGCACCCATGTTACTTTTTAAAAAAAATTTAATTTCTCTGGAAGAAATTTAGTTGCAGTGATCCACAACACGACATACGAGAGTCGGCGGGGCATACACTTACAGATGCTAAATCAGTTATTTTGTTCAAATCAGTTAATATTTCCATTGTGATACAGTAGTGCTAATTCCGTTGGAATTTTGTGGTTACAGATACATATGCAAGTCATCCATTAAAGTGTAATATTATGCATTGTATTGTGTGCTTTGTGGCTCGTCCCTACCAGGTTTCATGCACACACCCTCCATGTGATTCAGTGAAAAAAAGTTAATAATTTACTTATATTCTTTATTTCCTTGTTTGTATTCTATTTAACTTGGCTACTACTGATCACACTTTTCACCTCAGTCAGGTCTGAAAGGTGTGACAATGTATGTAGGTTTATTTGTTATTATAACTTTATTTTATTTTATAAGTCTAGTGTTCCCCTGAGCACATTCTACAATTTATTTTTTAAAACATGCAGACCTGGTATTCTCAAAATTTTAATATGAATTTACTGTTTTCTCACACTCTCGCATTCGTCATCTGAACCTGCTTTATCCTCACTAGGGTCGTGGGGGTCACTGGGGGCCTAATCCAGCTACAATGGGTGAAGGTTGGGGGTACACCCAGGGCTGAACATATATAGACAAACAATCACTCTCACATTCACACCTATGGACAATTTAGATTAATTAATTAGCCTATCAGTGCATGTGTTTGGATGGTGGGAGGAAACTGGAGTACCTGGAGAAAACCCACACAGACACGAGGAGAACATGCAAACTCCACACAGAAAGGTCTGGTGTGGGATTTGAACCAGGGTCCTTCTCACTGTGAGGCAAGCGTGCTAACCACTGCATCAACGTGCCGTCCGAAATTACTGTTTTAATGCTGCAAAACATGTTCACTTGTGTGCTCATATGCTAGCAGCATTTATGATTCTTTGTTCATTGATCAGAGAATATAAATGATAATACAAAAACCTTTCTTTCACTCGTGGTTATGGTTTGGTGAAGCCAATTATTATCAAACAAATGACTGCTCTTTTTAAATCACACTGACAACAGAAACTATCCAAATGACCCTGATCATAAGTTTACATAACCTAGTTCTTCATCCTCTGTATTGGCTCCTTTAACATCAGTGACAGATGTTAGTCTTTTGTGGCAGTTGTGGATCAGACATTTTATTTTCTCAGATGCTAAAGCTGTCCAGTCTTCTTAGAAAAACATTCCTTTCAGATTTTGGGTTTTCTTACATGAACTGCATGTTTGACACCTCCCTAAAGTGGGGAGATGGACCCTCCTTCACCTTCACTTTTTTCTGCTTTTGCCATTGACAGGTCGACTTAGCCTTATGTTTTAGGTCATTGTTATGTTGCGCTTAACATGTCCTTATATCATGAAGGGTGAGGTGGAAAGAGGACTCAGATGCGCAGTGTTGAAGGAAGAAATGATTTAATATCAACAGAACAAAATAAAGACAAAGACAGAGATAAAACAGAAAAAAGACCAAACAAAACCTGGGGGTAGATCAGCCAGAGTCCGTGGTGGTGAATGAAATGTCTAGGTTATGGTGACAAGGGAGCAGAAACACATGATCGGCTTACAGTCACTGCTTAAATAGTTTCAGATCAGCAATGACTTGCAGCTGCACGGTGTGGGCCAGGTGAAGCTGGAGTGGATCTGGGGAAATGGTTGTGACACAGGCACATGCAGAGAAGGGGTGCTACAGGGGCTCTGGCACTTGTCCCTTTGCTGATTGACACCCAAAGTGTCCTTTTGACAGGGACTGTTTTTTGGCTTTTTTGTATTTTTAAGTTCCATTTTTAGTTCCAAAAGCAAAGTTCTCCACAATGTGGCCTTGACCACATGTGAAATTATACATTTGGAAAATAAAATTTTACACGTAAGTATTAGGTGTCAGAGAAAAAAATCAATTCACATATGTATCAGGATTTTTTGTTTTACAATTTTTTTATTTTATTTTTTTTTCAAAAATATTTTTTTTTTCCTCCATTATTTAAATGATTAATTTTAAGTTGGAAAAAAAATACCGGTTGTTAAGACCATAGATGACTTTATGAGTCACTCAGATGTATAATATCTGTCATGGAATACACAGAAATCACCTCACTGAAGGCACACAGATGACAGCTAGCTTATTACCGTATTAGCTTCAACAACACACCAGCGTTAAACAGTATTAACTTATGCGCAGATAAACAATACACTATGTTAATATCTATTCCAACTGTATGGTGTTATTAATCTGACCTTGTGGCATTTACACAGTAATAAACCAGGACTATATGAATTAGAGTTGGGAAAAAGAGGGTGACAAGGCAACAAGGGGGCGGCTGTGGCTCAGTTGGTGCGTCGTCCATTGACTGAAGGGTTGGTGGTTCGCATCCAGGTTCTAGCTCTCCGTATGTTGAAGTGTCCTTGGGCAAGACACTGAACCCTAAATTATTGTACTAATGTAAAGCGCTTTGAGCACCGTGAAGGTGGAAATGCACTGTATACTGTAAGTGCTGTCCATTTGCATTCATCCATTCACATACACACCAGTAAGCAGCTGTTGTCAGATGTACTGGGAGGAATTTAGGGTTCAGTGTCTTGCCCAAGGACACTTCAACATGTGGGCAGTCAGAGCCAATCTTTCAGTCACTGGATAACCCGCTCTACCAACTGAATTGCAGCTGGATGGATGGTTGACAAACCCAAAATAATGTGGAATTATGGAAGGACTTTTCAGGTGTTCTCTACTGTATGATCACCTTCACAGCTTCATCTTCCCTGACCTTGACCCAGGAGTGGACACTTGGAAAACTCCCAGTGTCCTGCTGGTACCAATGCCTAGATGACCCACAAGGTTTTGGAGGGTAAGCATTGGTGCAGCTGCTGTTTATTATGGTTTCCAATGTTTTTTCAACCTTGGGGTCGCAACCCCATGTGGGGTCACCTGGAATTAATATACGGTCATCTGAAATTTGAAGTAATTGATGTTTTAAAAAATTACTAGTAAAAATATTTTAATGCTCAATATGGATTTCTATAATTATAATCATTTCATTATAATTAAAACACCACACACTTTTCATCCAATAAAAATATCTGTTCTTCACCCACCTGGCTGGCCCTGCTAAGACATCTCCAAAACAAACTGAAACAAACACCAAAAAGACACATTAAATTTATTATAAAAGTTAAATGTTGTCTAAAATTAACATTTATTTGGAATATACTTCAGCAAACTACTAATTAATTTTAGCAAACAACTGTCTGTTTTTAATATCTAGGTTCACCAGACATTAAAATGGTTCACAACCTCTAAAAGGTGTGGACCACTGCTCTAGTTTCAGAGTGACAGGCCAGATAAGTTCGGTCCACATAAGTGTGTCACACCCCTTTCACTTTAAGTTTGGGTTGTGTTGGCCAATCACAGCCGAAGGTCATGGACTCATTATTTCAATCCATCAGTGGGGCACAAGGTGGACAGATAACTCAGTTTCAGATCACTTTATTTATCCCTAAAGGGTAATTCAGTTTGCAGATGTGGCTTACAGTAAAAGACAGGACATTAGAAACTAGACACATTCCACAAGAGTCACATATGTGTAAATGAAGAGGATAATGAAGGGTCCAGCCATAAAGGGCAGCAGTGATAAAGTACAACTGAAGCTATAAATACATCAAATAGATTTTCAAACCTAACAAATTGCATGTAAATGAACAATGTACACCCTACAATATGTACCGTCACTGGCATAAAAATTGAGAAGAAATTAAAAAGAGGTGCATGAAAAAAAATTGACAGAAAAAGAAGCAAGTAATGTTGGCTTCCCTTCGATAGGGACATACGTTTGTGTTTTGGTCAGATTTTAATAGTGTTCTGTACATGTCTGTTAGAAATGCACATGCCTATAGCCAAGGGTTTGTGCATCAAAAAAATATTGTCATTACTTTGACACAATATGGAATGATTTGTGTTACATAACCTTAAATAACATCAATGTTTTGTGGGACATGATATTTTTATGTCATCACCCCTTCGACACCCCTTGGAAAGTGTTTTTTTGCCCCAGTCTGCCACTGCCTCGACTGTAGTGTTCAGTTTGTGGACTGCACACTTCTACCTTTTTATTTATTTATTTTGAAAATATCTGCTTCAGACATTAAATGAGCTGGATCTTTCATAATTTAACAAGATAAAGCAGAAAACAAATGACAAAAGTGCTGGTTAGTTAATGTTTTTAATATATATAATGGTGTGTTATTCTACATATATGGTGGTTTATGTACAGATATACAATGGATTAGTAAATATTCCACTAGAAATAACCTGTAAAGTGAATGGATCATAATGTGCAGACAATGTTTTGAAGTAGATCTGGTAAATCTGAGACCAATATTCCTTTTTACTAAAACCTATTCTCTTGTTAATTTAAAAAATTTCACCTTTTGACCCCAGATTTATCTTGGAAATTTGAGCCAACCATCATTTAAGACTTGACTTTTCTTTATCAGTGACACATGTGGTAACATTTCATTAGTTTTATTGCGGACCAATGCTATCAGACCATGAACTTTCACTGTTGTTTTCTTTAGTTCCAGTAGGTGGCACCACATGACCAGAGGATGAGGGTGAGTGTGAATCAGTCATAACTGGTTTGTTACGTACCATCACCTCTTGGCACTCAGCTGGAACAATAACAGAGCTGCAGCAGCTTCTTCGTGTCTGCTTTTGTTTGGACAACAGTAATGTGTTGAGCAAAAGCCTCAATATAAGCTTTTGTTCTTACTGACACAGTTAAACAGGTCAATTTTGTTACACTAGACATACAGTCACCTTTGATTTAATGATTTGTTTATGCTCTAAAACATATCCTGTAAGTCTGTGAACTGAAGACTGCAGCCCGTGTTAGTAAAGGGTTACTAAATTGCCTAAAACTGTGAGAATTACAACTATGCAGGCTCACATTTCCCAGCCAAACCACCCATCAGCAGTTGTTTTTCACATTTTGATGCACCTGGATCTGAATCACTTGGATCCTGCACAGACTGGAAATATGTTATAATAGTGCACCTGAACTTGTGGAGTCATAACAAAATGCAAAAAAAACACACAAAAAAAAACAAAAACATAACAACCTCTACAATAAAAGAATCAGAAAGGCACCCTGCTGCATTGCCATGGCAACGATAAATCACAAAACATAGATGATAGATGATGGGTGGATGGATGGATGGATGGATGGATGGATGGATGGATGGATGGATGGATGGATGGATGGATGGATGGATGGATGGATGGATGGATGGATGGATGGATGGATGGATGGATGGATGGATGGATGGATGGATGGATGGATGGATGGATGATGGGTGGATGATAGATGATGGATGGATGGATGGATGGATGGATGGATGGATGGATGGATGGATGGATGGATGGATGGATGGATGGATGGATGGATGGATGGATGGATGGATGGATGGATGGATGGATGGATGGATGGATGGATGGAGGTCTCATACTGAATATTGGATGACATAACTACATTTACCAAATGGTGACACGTTCATTATTCTAATTATAAATGTTTATGATTATACATTTTAGTTCTTTAGATTTTCCATGTTGATGCTCAGAGGTAGAAGTGCTCCTAATATTTACTCCAAATAACATCTGACCTTGACTCAGACAAACAGATTCCAAATTCTAAATCAGAATTACATCAACATGCCAGACTTTTCATCAAACACTGATATTCATGTCAGGGAAGGTTTTCTGTGTGGAGTTCACTGATGGGTTTTTAGCAAACTCTCCAAACTCCTGAAGATTAGGTGGTTCAGAAAATGAATGAATGATTACCTCTGCTGTTTTTAATTCATCTTATTACTGGCAGTAGATCTACCATTGCACACTATCCACTGCTTTTGCCCCCCACACATACACACATACTTTTGGTACATACTCTCTTCTTTTAATTATAATGTTCTGCTCCATTACCGGTTCTTACCTGTTGTGTACTCCATGTACTTTGCACACCTTAATCAGCTCTATAAGAAGCTCTTGTCCGCAGTCGTGCAGTGTATGATCATTACTGACTTGCAACCTCTCCATAACCTGGACTACAGACTGGTTTATGTTTGTTTAGTTTTGTTAATAAATCTGTTTTCCTTCAGTACCGTGAGAAGAACTGCTTCAAGTTGTTTCAAACCATCCCAAAAGGCCTTTCTGTATATTTCTGAAATGAAACAAAACCCTTAAAAACCCTCAGAAAAACCCTTTATATACCCTTATAAACACTTTTAAACAAGAAAAGCACTCTGAGAGCGCACATTTACACTTTGTAAAATGATCTGTGCTGTCTGGAATTTTACAATATCTGTGAATTTGATTAGTTTTGACTGTAGGAAGAGTGAGTGTGATGTTGATAACTAACATTGTGAATTACCCTTATTGCCCTTGTTGACGGTGATGGTGATGATACTCATACTCATACTCATACTCACTAGAGACAACAAATTGACTCCTAAGTCAGGCCAAATTTTTCAGCGAATCCCTCTTGATAGTAGTGGGTGTTGCTGAAGCACTTATCCTTGAACTGCTTGGCTCAAACATGAGGATATTCACCATTGATATCAATACATTTCCGAAAAAAATAACATTTAACCAGACACTTTGAAGATGCTCTGGTGCTGGGGAGCGATGTTAGAAATTGTGTGGATTAATACAACCCAACAACCAAACGTTTTGACTTGTCTACTTGCAACTTTAGCATCACTGAACTTCAGCTACAAAATCACTGTGAGAAAAACAATGAAAGATTCAGAAACGTGGTCACCCAGAAGTCCATGACCTTATTTAGCCGACCCACAGCAAACACTGTGACATAATTGGCAAGAAAATGTAATGGAGAATAGACAGTGAATTATGAGCCAAAAACAATAGAAAGATATATATGCAGCAGCCAGGAGAGAATACATTTAACCATTTAACTCCTGAGACTTTCGCAGTTCCACAGTAAAAAAAAAAAAAAAAAAAACATCAAAATGATCAATAAAAATGAACAAAAAATTAATAAATTCACAAAATAATAAGCAACATGAACACACACACACAGGCACAAAGGGAAAAAATTTAAGAAAAATATTCAAATTAAAAAGTAAATTTAAAAAAAAGCAAGAGAATGAACAAAAAAAAATAATAGGCTAAATATTTACAAAATAACAAATGGCATGAAACAATTTACAAAAAATGGAAGTAAAAAAAAAACATTAAAAAAACAACTTATATTATAACTTTTTTACTTTTGGCTTTTCATTTTTTTCTAAATCAGCTCCTTTTCTAATGAAGAATTAAGCTCAGTATCAGAGCTGACAGAGTTGAATGAATGAATGAATGAATGAATGAATGAATGAATGACCTTTATTTATATAGCACCCTTCTCAGCACGAGTGCACAGAGTGCTTTACATCAGCAAGGAAAGAAAATAAAACAGGATAAAACAAAATAGGGACTACAATAAGGACTACAATTAGTCCACAGTCAATACAGTAAAAAACAGAGTATATAAAAAAAGACAGTATACAGACAGTAAAAACACATTATGGAACAGTATAAAAACAGACAAGGACAATATAAAAACAGACAAGGACAGTATAAAAAAACAGTATAAAAGACAAACAGTCAAGTGGTTATGAATGACCAAAGGCTTGTCTAAACAGGTGTGTTTTTAAGTGTTTTTTAAAAGAGACCTCAGAGGTGGCGGCCCTCAAGGACAGAGGAAGTGCGTTCCACAGCCTAGGAGCCGTCACCTCAAAGGATCGATCGCCCTTTGTTTTAAGCCTGGTCCTAGGGACCACGAGGAGGTGCTGATCTGCGGACCTGAGTGAGCGGGTGTTGTGGTATGGTTGTATGGTTGTATGAGTTCTGTGATGTATGTTGGAGCCTGATTATGGAGTGCTTTGAATGCGAAAGTGAGTATTTTGAAATGAATCCTGTATTGTACCGGGAGCCAGTGAAGTGAAGCTAGAATGGGAGTGATGTGGCAGGACTTTTTCGATCTGGTGAGTAGCCTGTTCTGCTGTAGAACCAGTGATAATCACCATCATGATTGAGCTGAAGTGCATCAGTGTTTGCTTTACATTTTAGAGCTTTGTGGATGGATTTATTCATCACACTAACCACATCACCCAAACTGGATAGAAAAAATAATACTTCACAGGAATACTAAAAAAATTTCATCGTGCCATTTTTCTTTAACTATTCAACTATGTTTTTTGTTTTTTCAACAATATATTTATTGAAGCTATATTGTACATGCTAACATATAAGCTACATTAAAAATCAACGCTTCAATCCATGAGAGTTCTTCTAAATAATCAGTAGTCCTGTTAAAATAAAGCATATGACTGTGAACCTGTACAGAGAATAATTATGATGTCCCAGATACCCACAACAGATGAGTCACACTTTTGTTCTTAATATAAATAATGAAACGGTCACGCACTTTCTTAAAAGTGTCTTGTTTGTCTTATATATGTATGAGATTCTTTTCAAGTGATCACTCTTTTTGCTTATAATATTCCCAGATTTATACATTTACTTTATTAATCTCCATGTGGAAATTCAAAGTACAGCCACCACAGTCATACTACTTCAACAATAAATACAGAATGTAAATAGCTTGAAAGTAAGTTAGAAAGAGCTCAGAATAAGTTATGGTTAAAAAGAAGTGGAGATAAAAGGTGGGGTAGCTGTGGCTCAGTTGGTGGAGCGGGTCGTCCAATGACTGGTTTGCGTCCTGGTTCACATGTTGCTGTACACATGTTGGAGTGTCCTTGGGCAAGACATTGAACCCTAACTTAGGTTCCCATTAGGTCTGGCAGAACCTAAGGAATCCACTGGTGTGTGTGTGTGTGTGTGTGTGTGTGTGTGTGTGTGTGTGTGTGTGTGTGTGTGTGTGTGTGTGTGTGTGTGTGAGGCTAATAACTGTAGCATGTTCATTGTGTCTTCCTGTTAAATTAAGTTAGCCTTTCCTTTATCTCAGACATATGTGTAGGTACAATATTTCTCACCTGACATGTTTTGGCGTGTCACACCTCTACAACATAACATCAGCTATTTTTTAAAAGCATGTCACCGCAACGTCCTGGTGACCCTCTGATGAAGGCGGCAGTAACACGCCGAAACATGTCAGGTGAGAAATACCGACACATATGTCTGAGATAAATGAAAGGCTAAGTTAATGTGTGGCTAATGTAAAGTGCTTTGAGTACCATGAAGGTGGAAAAGTATACTTTTATATTCCACCAGCATAAAAAATTAATAAACCAACAAAATAATAAGTAACATGAACACATACACACAGACCCAAATGGAATAAAATTTAAGAAAAATACTAAAATAAAACACTAAATCTAGAAAAAGCAAAAAAAAAATAAAATAAAACAGAACAAAAAAAAATACGTATTTACAAAATAACAAATGGCATGAAACAATTTCCCAAAAAAATTTAAGTTAAAAAAAAAGAGAGAAAAAAAAAAAACTTCTATTGTAATTTGATTCCAATAGTTTTAGTTTTGGCTTTTTTTCTTTTTTCTAAATCAGTTCCTTTTTGACATTTACAATGTACATGTCAAAACACACAATATAAAAGTATATTCCACCTGCTCTTTAACCATAAAGAAGTCTTCTGGAGATTCTACCTCCTACGCACCCCCAAGCTATACCCCATCCTCCTGCCTCCTCCCACCTCCCCTTCTGTTTAAAAAGTTAAAGTGTCTTATTGCTGGAGGGACAAACCACTTCTTCTATGGTGTTGCAGAGCAGGTCAGTGGGTGCAGGGTGTTGCTGATGGAAGACACAGCACAGTGGGTGGGTGACATTGTTCATGATTGTCCTGAGTCTGGACAGTGTCACCTCCTCTACAGAGTCTAACCTTATACTGATTTTCTTTCAGTGATTTATGCGACTTTCTTCAGTGTATAAATCTGTTACAAAGGGTAGGTCACCTGTGGCTCCAGGGAAACATACGGCTCTCAGGCTTTTTTTGGCTATGTTTACATAATGTTTTTTAATTCCAAATTATTTGTTCTGAATAATATAATTTGTAATGAAAGCTATTTCTTTTGTGTTTACATGGAAATGTTAATTCCGAATAAAGGTTTCCATGGAAACTAGAATATTCCACTCTAGTTAATTGGACTTTCAGAGCTGGAGGTACAGAGGGTTCTGATTGGACAGAACGGCCGCATAATGTCTGGATGAATTACTGGAAGAAAATGACCACGTCCACTTCCTGTTTTGCATTTGTTTCAACTCTCAAAATGTTAGACCAGATACTACATGTGATTTTTGTCCATTTATTTTTGTGATAATTAGAAGCAGGAGCTTGACTGAATCAACCATAGGTATAAACATACAAATACTGGCAGGGCGAAATATGAGCAACATCACAACAAGACCAGGAGCATGTACAGAACGACAGGAATAATGTTAAAGCGGAATTAACTGTTTACATGTCATAGGAATTGAATTCGGAATTAAGATTGGTATAAACCAGTGACATTATTTGGAATTAAATTTAATTCAGATTTATCATTTTCAACTGGAATTAGGTGTTTACATGGTCATCTTAAAATGGAATTAACTTTTATTCATAATTAAACAGGAATAAAAACTCCCATGTAAACAGGGCTATTGTGGCCATGCCAAAAAGCTAAAGGAAATTAATAACATCAAATTTTTTTATTTTTTTTTGTACACACTGCATACAAATTTTTTGAAAGGGTATTTTTTGTTTCTGGGGAGGGGATAATAGAGATGCTGGTTTGTAATAGGTTAAAACATGCTGAGTCCACTTATTTTTTTAAGCCAATTAATTGAAGCTTAATATAAAGTCCAATAATTTTCATTTACGTCATCTGTCACTTGGTGATTTTTAATTCGGGCCCTGTATTGTTCTATGCACTACACAGCCTAACACCTTGATTGCTGTTTTGTCTGGCAATAAAATGTCCAGTTGATCCTTTTCCAGGCATTTGACAGAAAACAAACAAAGACTGTTACTATAGCAGTCAGGACTTGAAGACCAGGTAGCTAGCTATGATGCTAGCTCTTCTGCCTCTTTGGTTGTAGCCACTGCCAGTGCAAACTCAAGCCCAAGGCTTTCAAATGGTGCAGAGTTTCTATGACTAGTGTACCGTCACCATGATGTTTAGCTGGCCTGTTTTCATCTGTGTTTCTGTTGGCTACAGGCAAATGCACCACATCAACAAAACGTTGCAAACACAAAGATGTATGAAAAGGTACGTTTGCATCTTCCTCTTTTTTTAAACACTTGGCCATAATCTGCTACGATATGATAGAAGAGCAGTTTAGGTACCTTTACACGCTAATCTCTTAAATTAATGAACCTCAACTTCGTGTTCATCCACTGTCTTCTTATTCTTCTTCCATTTTATTTTGTTGTGGAGTGAATTTACAGTGTTTCTCTCTTGCAGTTGTTCTGGGAGTTTGCGTGTTTTGTAATTTGCAGCATTTTTCTTTCTCATTTGTTTTGGGGGTTAGTACGTTTTTGCTTCTGCTTCGTTTCTGTTATTGCAGCATTTTTCTCTTGCAGCTTCACTTCTGTTGCATTTATTTTATGTGTTTGTGTTTTTGGTTGTGCATGTTTTTTGTGTTTGCAGCATTTTGTCGATGAGGTGAATATGCCCGTCGGCCACCGTAATGCTGCCACCATCCTCTGATGTAAAGACTAACTGATTCTCATTTTTTTGTTGAGTAAAAATCTACTTTTAATTAGACTGTGCAGCCGCAGCCTCTGCTTTATTGTGGCTTGTTTGCGAATGGCTCAAGCCGCTGTTCAGGGACTGATGGGCTCCACATCTGGGGATCTGTGTGTACTATGACACTGAATACCTGGCAGCGCCACTGTTGTAATTTACCTCTGACTTCTCCTAAAATTTCTTGATATTTGGACAGAACCATAGACAATGGCCCAAAGCACCCTTCTCTGCCACTGTTACACAGATCTGGTAACAGTATAAGGGTATTTTTTGGCTTCAGAGACTTTTGTTTTTCTATTTCTCTCTGAAAATGGCTCTTTAGAGTGGATGCAGAAGGATGCAGCCCTGTGGCCCAATAAAAACAACTTGGGTTTCAGCACTAGTTTCACTGATAAAATCTTACATAACATACCTATGACTTCTGCCTTGAATTCCTTGATTTTTGGACTGAACCATCGACAGTGGAACAAAGTGGACAAACTGTTACACAGATCTGTAGGTGGAATTTGTTAAGTTTTTCTAGCGTAAACTAAAGTTTCATTAGCAAATTAGAGTTTTCAACTAGTTACAGTACCTTCGCCAAGGGGGTTATGTATTTGCTGACATACGTATTTGTATTTGGATGTTTGTTTGTTTGTTTGTGTACAAGATAACTCAAAAACGTATGGACGGATGTTGATGAAATTTTCAGGATAGGTTGGTAATGGGGACATCTGGAAATGATTAGATTTTGGTGGTGATCGGGGGGGATTCTGTGCTCT
The DNA here is from genome assembly GCA_020466265.1 of Siphamia tubifer. Lineage (NCBI taxonomy): Eukaryota > Metazoa > Chordata > Actinopteri > Kurtiformes > Apogonidae > Siphamia > Siphamia tubifer. The sequence goes on along the minus strand of CM035793.1, from coordinate 15,800,459 downwards.
CAGAGCGCTTTTCTAGTTGATCACAATTTGGGGCTTTTAAACTTTGGACTGTATTTGTCCCCAAAGGGAAACTTGTTTTCACAGCCATCCACATACAGCTTATCAGACAATACATTTAACAGAAGAGGACACAGAAAACTCAGAAATCTCAAAACAGTGTCAAATGCAGCACTTGCATAGGTGATTCTACCATGTTACCCCTAACCCTGTTGTTGTTGTTGTTGTTTTTTTATGAAATACAGGATCACCTATGAGTTCTACAGTGGAAATTCTCCTTTGTGTCACTTCAGACACCTCCACATGCTTTGGTCAGGTGTTCTCTCTGAATTAGGATCACAAGCAATTTGTATTAGCATATGTTGCTAATGGCTGTAAATTGGCTTAAATAACTCAAAATATTGTGGAGAAACAATTTTTCTCTGTTTGGTTAAATCACTAATTACCAGTGTTATGTTTTTGTTCAGTTAATTATTTAGTTTGGAACTTCCTCATAAGAAAAAGCAACATATGGAGAATGTAAACTGGAAATTACAGCAGTGAAATCAGAATGTATTTGACTTGTATTTCATTCTAGACCATGTTACAAATCTGTTCCACGTGTCAGATTGGAATGTTTTGTGGTCAGTTATAGCCAACAGGCCGCATGTTTGCCACCCCTGCTGAACAGTCTTAGATCTGATGTATGGTCATAGTACATCTCAGGCATGTGCAGAGAAGGGGTCCTACAGGGGCTCTGGTACCTGCCCTTTTATTGATTGACACCAAAAGTGTCCTTTTGACAGGAACTGTTTTTTGTTTTTTGTATTTAAGAAAAAAAAAAAAAAGAGTTCCAACAGTAAAGTTTTCCACTATGTGTCCTTGATCATATGTGAAATTATACATTTGGAAAATAAAATTTTACACATAAATACCTTGCGGCCACAATTCATGACGTCACATGTTCAGTTAACCCTTTAAAAGTGTGTGTAACGGAGTTGATTCCACTTAACACCGTATAGCCAATCAGATTTGCTGTTACATGCAGCAAACAATATATCAGGGACACCCATTGGTCAGTGCTGGTCTCCTTAGGCTATGAATGCAGGCTGCAATGTTGTTGCGGTGCCAGTAGGAGAAGATTAAGCCCATGGTAGGTCGCTCAGCACACAGCACTACACTAAAAATAATATAATGTAATGTAAGGCCAAACAAAATAATATATGTAGTTAGGAAAAAATTGGGTAGGTAGGTCGGTCATCCATATTTTATTTTATTTACAATTTTATATACCCGTCTTCTAAAAAGAAGCTCCAAAAATTAAGATTTAATATCAGTTATTCTTTCCAGCAGTTAGAAAATCAACACATTGCCTCAGATTTGCCATGTACATGTACATGTATATTTACAGAATGTTTTAAGAGAGCATAAATTAATTTTAGATGATTGAAATACAATAAAATCTGATTTGACATCAACATTTTGTCTTTTATTGATTTTTTTTCAACAAAAATACAGTTTATCTACAAATGTAAATTCTATCCACATCTAAATATTATTTCAATGAAATAAAGGCCCCAATATTGAAGGCTTTAGTGGACATATACAGCTATCAATTTACTGTTCAGGTTATTTCCTCTTGCCATACTGCGGTTTTGTTACTGGCTTCTTGTCATTCCTCTCACAATCTTGACAGAGCGGGAGTACAGTTTTAAATTTCTTTTTTAGCTCTGGAAGAGGATTTGCATTTGGTTCCCCACACCAGGCACACAAGTCTTTGTGACCAAGAGATGCTCCATAAAGATATGAAACGATCTTCCCAATTAATAAAGAAACGGTGGTGTTTTTGAAACAAACGCAGTGTGAAGTGAGTGGGAAATTAACAGACGATGTACTCTGATTCATCAAGAGGCGAACAGCCAATCAAAACTCACGCAGCAATCACATGCATTGAAGGTTGTTTTGATGGACATGGACACGATATATATGGCTCGTCGTTTGTCGCTAGTCATAAATCACGGTGGTCAGACAGGTGACAGATGTTGGTAAACATGAATACGGACTAAATACGGAGAAATAAATTCTCTCATCATCAGTCATTGGGAATTTCGAAGATAAGAGTCGGCAGTCGGCCGGTTCATTATATTTAATTTATTTTGACAAACTTGATAAAATGTCTACATAGTCGGCATTTTCGTCTTAAAAAAAATTGGGTCGGTCGGGTGACCGGAACCACACGTGCTATTTTGTTTGGCCTAACAAAGCAACTGAGGCGATGTTATGCTTGGGTGGGTTCTGGGTACATAGCATGGGGTTGAACTAATTTAATTAGTTGTGTATTATTGTTTCACGATGGTTAGCAGCATAGCATAGCTGACCAACAGTGGTTGTTGGTCAGCTTGTTTGAAAATGTAGTTTTACAGTACGTGCCCTTTTGTAAAAAAAACACACAAAAAAAACCCATTGAGCCCCTGCCCCACCAAAGGTCTGTGCACAGCTCTGGTGCATCTGCTCCTGTTTGTTTGCTTCCACATATTTCTGCATGTCACCATTATGCCAGTACCATCTCGTTCACTCCCATCCTCCTCTCTCCAGCCTCTGGTTTTGGAACTGTTCCTTCCTGTCTTTTTCTTCTGGACTCTACCCTGTGTCATCCAGTGTCTGTGTTGTTCATTTTTCTCTTTTCTTTGCATTGATTCCAACTGCCCAAGGCTGATGGCTGCCTACCCGGACTTCTGTTCTGATGGAGTTTTTTTTTCTTCCATGAAGGAAGTTTTTCCTTTCCTCTGTCGCCCTGGGCTTGCTCTTGGAGGTTTTGCTGAATTTCTTTTCTGTGTAGAATATTTAAGATCTGGACCTGAATTTGAGGCAATCGTGTTTTATGTTAGTTACTATATAAATACAGCTCAACTAAACTGAACCGAGCAGAATAAGCTTAGTTTTGTGCTCAGGGCGTTGATAACCCCCCAAAAGCATCGCCAGTCTTGGAAAGTTTTTCAACCAAAACATTATAAAGCAAGTACTTAGAGAGAGTAGAGTATCAATTTGCTCTCATTTCTACCCTGAAATACCTACGTTTTCATTTTATGACTATGCTGTAACTATATAATTCCAGCTACTTTCCAATTACACCCTTGGATTATAGAAAATGTACAGCTGTGCAAAAGGAACTACAGTATACATATAGTGGTATGGATTCTACTGGGATGAAATAACAGGAGCTGCATAGAATGTTGAATACAGTAAAGCTCATGATGATACTTGGGCATGTCATCATGTCATCAGTGGTAAACCAAGGGTCATATGGTGTTTTGGGTCTTTAATCATCAGAGACCCTTGCCCACACGATCCAACTCAGGGCGATCAGACCAGGGCTCTACAGTGCGTCCATTTCACTCGCATTTGCGAGCAAATATTTCATCATGCGAACGAGGAAAACAAAACAGTCGCACTGTGCGACTGTTTTGTTAATTTGTTTGTTAATTTAATTAAATTGTAACATTGTTACAATTTAATTAATCTACAGTAGCATAATTAGCTAACTTCATTCAAGTTCAGCTAGCTGTTGCTTGTAACATTAAACCTTTTTAAAATTAGAAAATGTTACATACCTCGATAGTTGGATTATTTTTCTGCCTCCTCTTTTCTTTGCTTTGCAACTTTGCAGTTGAGGGCTTGGAAGATCTTTTCATATGTGATAAATTCTGCTTCTTTACCTGGATGACTAGGCTAAAACCAGGCTAAGTTAACAGCTGGCTAGGCTAACATCTTTCTGATGCTGCGTTCTGCTCTGTCTCTGTTTACCTGTTTGGGTCAAATAATGTCAAAAGCGGGACCCAACTTGATGGAGAAAAAAAATAAAAAATGACTCAGGCATCACTAAAGTAAATCCTATACATGATTGTGCTGCTTCGTCCCAGTTTTAGTTTGTTCCAGGTAGAGTTTAGAACAGAAGAGTGATGGACTGTGGAGTGTGATATGATGCTAGTGGCTAAAACAGCTGGAGTGAAATAAATCAACATCAGTTCAACATTGGCAAAGACGAAAACAATGGGAATTTTATCCATAATTTTTATGTCTTAGTTATTTTGTAAGCATGCAATACAGTTTCAGTTACTTATATTTTTCCCTTTTAATTCTAGTTTTTATTTCTATCTATCTATCTATCTATCTATCTATCTATCTATCTATCTATCTATCTATCTATCTATCTATCTATCTATCTATCTATCTATCTATCTGTTTTTATCCCCCTCCAACAAGAAATGGATCAGGAGAAAAGTAAAGTGGATTTTTTTTTCATAACAAAGGTTTTTACAACACAGATTTGTTTTGTAAAAACATTAAAAATTTAATTTTGTATGATATGTCCCTTTTAAGATAAGATGTTCCTATATTTGTCACACTAGGGGAAATTCCCCCTTTTTTTGTCTTTTTGATTTGCTCAAAAGTGCAGTTTCAAATATAAATATGTATGTAATAAGTTTTACAAAAAGACAATCTAATCTAAATTATAGGGCAGTAACTTTCAACAGAATTTTACAGCATATTTGTTGGAGGGGATTTAAAGTGTGCAGTTTATTAACCTTCTCTAACCCTAACCCAGGGGCCAGTTGAGGCCTAGGTGGCTGCAGACTTGGCTCACGATCGAAGGGTCACAGGCTCAATTCCCTGCACAGATAGAGGACTGTGTAAGGCACTTAACCCCCCCCCCAACCTCCATTTCACTCCCTGGGTGTCTGACATGGCAAACCCACTGCTCCTACCATACTGTGTGCGATACATGACTAGTGAGGAGTTTTGATGTGTGCTGCATGTTCACGTGTGTGATAAACTACTACTGATAAAATAAAGATTCTATTCTATTGCCTTCAGTTTGTGGAAACCAACATCCAGTTGATCTATTGACTGTGCATGACTCAGAATATTTTCTTACACAGGAGACTTAAGTGTGACAATGTGACTAATAAATCAAGTGAAACTCCACACTTGTTTTTGTCGAGGTTTTGTTCCACTAGGTTGGATTTTTTTTTTTCCTACAAGAATTCAACCATACAAGCTCAAGCTAACTTTTTTCACATCTTTTTCTTTTTATGTTATCTTATTAATCACACCTTGTTCGATTTTAGCCACAATTTGTGTCTGGAAAAAGTATCTTTATAAAATCCGTGTTCATGTGTAGAAGGTTCAAAAGCTAAATGTCACTCAGGTAAAGATTGACTTAAATCAATATTAGTTGTAAATTCTCTGCTCTGTTGTGTCGTAACACGGTGGAAGTTCAAAGAGAATTAATTAGAAGGCATGTTTTCCTTCTTTTTTTCCATCTATCCTGTCTCCTTTATACTTTTGGAACTCTGAAATATATATATATATATATATATATATATATATATATATATATATATATATATATATATATATATATATATATATATATATATATATATATATATATATACAGTCAAGGCTGTGGAACTCATTTTAGTTCGGGTTACTGACAGTCAAATAACATAAAAACTTAAAAAAATAATAAATCTATATTTTCTTCTTGGTTTGATGTGAAAAACATTTTAGATTATGCTGATAATGACAAATTCAAATGTTTATCTTTGTTGTAGTTTTTAAAAATAACATGAAAATATGGAAATATTTCCATTTACAAACTATAATGTAACAATAAAATGTGAAAAACCTGAAAAGTATGAACAATATGAAATGTAAATTTTTTTTTAAATTGTAAAAATGTTTTGCTTCTTGCATTTATTTTTCCTACAAAATCTGAGTTGTTTTTTTCTGGGTATTCCCATCTTTATAGTTTGTAAAAAAAAAAAAATAAAAAAAAAAATCATAATTTAATGCACTTTTTTGCACTACATCAAAGACAAAAGTTTGTAGTTATTATTTACATGTTATTCTATTTAACTGGTCTGACCCACTGGAAAAGCTGAATGTGGCCCTTGAAAGAAAGTAAGTTGAGACCCCTGATGTACAGTATATTTTTAAATTAAAAACATGATACTGATATTCGTCTGTGGTTAGTCTTTTTATTTTTTCAATCATTCCAATATTTGTAATATTTCTTCATAGATTCATTCCATTTCATTCCCCTCTTCTTCATATCAAGTAATCAACATCCCTTTTGCATTATCAGTAGTTTAGAGGTGCTCGACTTGAGCGCTGTGGCCCTCTGGTCCCTTAAACCAAACAGTATTTACAAAAGAAAACACAAAACAGGAGTCATCTTGTATGTTTTCCACTGTTTCTACTGACTAGTGTGAACATCTCATATCCATAAATGCAAAGGGCCGTAGACGCCGAACACATATGCAAACTTTACAAGAGTTATAATCACGGGTGTTCCTTCTCAAATCCAAGCAGAAATATCAATTGGATCATGAGTGAAAAAAAAAAACATAACAAAAACTGAACTGTCTTTGCCATTTCAAGTACAGGAGTCTTAACAAAACAGTGTGGCACATACAAGTTGAGGGATTCCATTCCAAAGGTGCATGCTTTTAAGGCTTTTGTCACTAAAATATAAATCAAGTGCATTTAGCCAGTGTTGTTCACAGCATATTTACTGTAATGCCTCTTTAACACCTCTAACATCCACTGGCACTATTGTTTGGGCACCTACGACACCTATTTTAGAGCTGATAACCTTCCAAAAGGCACAGTGACAGATGACTTTGGATGGGTATTCTTAATTTTACGCAACAGGGAAGAAAATAAAAAAAATTTAAAAATACAACATTCCTGCCGACTTGTTCCCTCTGAAGGAAAATTGCACTTTGTAGAAATGCTTAAAAGAATGCTTCAAGTCTTGTTCAGGCAGCATTCTATTGTGAACCCAGCTCCACAGATATGAGATGCAATAGAGAAGCAGTCTACTGTGACTGAGTTCTCCCTGTTTTCCACTCACATGATGGAGCGTGTTACAAAGCAGCTGGTTTGGGGCTAAATGCTGCTGACCTTACATTCCTGGCACTTCTTCTGAACAGCCTGTCCTTTAAATTACTTTGTTTCTACCCCCCCCCCCCTCATATCTCTGAAAAAATAAGCATGAGGACCTAATAATAATCTTATTAATTGCACATTAAGGTAATATTCTTTAGTGCAACATGGTTTTCCAAAGGCACTTCTATACAAACGCTGGACAGTTAAAAATCATTTTAGAACTTTCAACAACAAAACAGACACGACAATAATGACATTTGGGGTGTACATACAGTATGCTTGGACTCCATTTTGGTTGCAGAGGCACTTGGATGGAATTAAACACCAAGTAAAAGTCTTCAGTGAGTCTCCTTCAAACGACCAGATAAACCTCACCTTTGTGATTCCTCACTCTGTGGTCACAATCTGCACCTATTCAGGGATTCACAAGGGTACAAAAGCTGAATTCGAGTGAATCATTGGCTTGGAGTGGCTTTCCACTGCCTTTTGTTTTGCTCTGCCTTCCTTTTTAAATGAAGCACTGAGCTGGAGTGAGGACAGTGGTGAACAGCAGAGAAAGACTCCTGCTGTAATAATTGCACTGTGGTCAAAAGAAGGTCACTTGACGGTTTCCCTGCTGCTGTTTACACTTTCTCCTTCTACCACTCAAACTTCCACTGCTGGTTTTTGTCTCTGGGGTTACATTTCTTCATTTGCGCATCCGTGCGGCCCTCCGGTGTGCGGTAGGCGGTGACGCACATGTCTGAGTGAGAGTGGTAGATAGTCCCGTCCTGAGAGGATTGGGAGGAAAAGACATGCAGATTAGAGGCAAAATGATAATGTGGACACTGAAATGATTAGATAATGTCTCTGATAAAATGAAGAGTAACAATCAGTGCCCTTCAATGTGGTGCCAAGGGACAGCTTGGACACATTTTTATTCCCCCATACTCGTGTAATCATTTGTAGTAACAGCTGCATGAGTGGAAGTCTATTCCATTGGTAACCAGAGCACTGTTTGCAAGCTCAAAATAAATGGTGGACAGACGGTTCAGACTTGGACTTTTTGCTGAGTAGGACTTTTCGGACAAATCATATTTTCCAAAACAAACACCATAAATGTATGTTTATTTGCATATAATTTCATTATTCACTCGAACACATATTAAAAATGTATACAATATAGTCAAATTAAAATATCAAAATTATACAAATTATATTGCATAACCTCACATTATTTGAAAGAGTCCATAAGAATTTTACACATGATCACACGTTACAAATGTATACAATACACTAATATTGTGAAGGTTAGGGTTATGAGAAAATATGATGGTAACACTTTATAATACCTACACACAATTGACTATGTATTAACCATTTATTACCAATTTATAAATGGGTTGTTCATTATTTATTAACCATTTGTTACTTATTTGTTAATGTATTGTAAAGGTTCATACTAGTGTCTTCCAAAGATAAATGTAAAATTAGATTATTTTTAACCAACAGGTGCAGTGTTTGTATATCTGCTTTACAGGTAAACAAAGAAACACTTGTAAACACTGCACCTGTTGGTTAAAAATAATAAAATTTTACATTTACATTAGTATGAACCCTTACAAGGCATTAACAAATAGGTAACAAATGGTTAATACATAATGAACAACCCATTTATAAATGGGTAATAAATGGTTAATACATAGTCAATTGTGTGTTGGTATTATAAAGTGTTACCAATATGATTTGTCCGAAAAGTCCTACTCTGCAAAAAGTGCAGTCCGAAACATCCTAAGCCGAAACGTACTGCATTCAAAATAAATACAGTAGAGTGGAAAAAACTTTTCAGACACACAATCTTGAATGTTATCATGAATGAAATATCTGAATAAGAAAATATATGAATATATCAAAGTCTTTTTTTTGTTTTTCAAAAGCTGTGCCTGCATCTGACAGACAGTGAATAAAATGATTTATCTGTTTCTTTTTAGCATGAAAAAATGAAAGTAATTTCTAAACAGTTTCAACATGTCATGCTCTGGATGCGTTTCTTTATTTCACTGAAATATCCAGTATTAAAGTCCACAGAACAGAGCACATGCAGAAATGAGCGTGACAATGACTTAATGTAATATATTACAGATGCATGGGGAGGGCGAAAACATCGTATCGACATTAATAATTGGAGCTGCCAACATTAGAAATGTTTTAGTCCTGTCTCTGTTGTATTTATAATGCAGGGTTCCTACAGGGTTATACAAATCAAATGTAAGACTTTTTGAGACTACTTAGAATTGAATGCCTATTTCATGGCCATACTAGCAAAAAATTGTCATTCCTAGAATTTATGAAAATGTGTTTAGCTGCTTCAACGTCGTCATTCCCACGATTTCAAAAATCCATTTTCTCACCGGAGGCTGTACAGTTGCCAGTACTTGGTTTCTAATTTCAGTGTCTATTGTCGGGTTGTAATGGGCGGAACTGAGGCGACTAACGTTACTTTCTTTGCAGCATGAACATTTAAGAAACACATTTAAACGCTATGCTATAGAATCAGTTTATGACAACAAAAGTGAAGACCTACCATATGAAACTGAATACTTTTTAAAGACCTTTTTAAGCGGGGTACACATGTTTTTTTTTTAATTTGTATCACCTTCCAATATTTTAAACAGCACACATAACGTTTCTGTCTTACCACTGTTCTGCTATAAGCAAGTCTTATTGTCTGAACCCGCTTTATCCTCACTAGGGTCACGGGAGGGGGGGGGGGGTCACTGGGGGTCTACTCTAATCCATCTACAATGGACAAAGGTGGTCTCCAGTTCATCCCAGGGCTGAACATATATAGACAAACAACCACTCTTACATTCACACCTATGGGCAATTTAGATTAACCAATTAACCTATCATCAGTGCATGTGTTTGGATGGTGTACCCGGTACTCTACAGGTACAGGTCTGGTGTGGGATTTGAACCAGGGTCCTACTTTCTCATGAGTGCTAACCACTGCACCACTGTGCCGTCCCTTATAAGCGAGTCCTCAGTTAGAAATAGCATGGGATAAAACATGATCTAAAAAAAATTAAAAAGAAACAGGATGACTCAGGGAAAAAAAAACAAAAAATCTTGGGTAAAATTAAATAAAATGCGGGTGGAATTAAACAGTTTTATTTTATTTTTCTTTAGCTTTAGTGTCATCTGTGTCTGCCTGCATAATCAAATAGCAGTTTGACTTTGCCTGAAGACCATCTATTTAAATCAAACTGTTTCCCTATAGAAAACATATTGGATATATACTTCTGAGAGCCGGGAAAGTGAAGGTTTTAGCTTTTTTTTTTTTTTACATTAAACAATTCATCTGACTGGAAGAAGCATAATAAAACAGTTTTTTCAGATGCATTTTGAAAAATTATTTGTATTTATTTATTTACTTTTTAATAGAGTGCCCTTTGCATTGGATTGTATTTTTTTAAGCAAAACTGTGAAACTTTTGTCTCCTACAGAAGACAAAAATGCATTGCTGGGTCTCAAGAGGATATGATTAATATTGTGTAAGTTGTCGTGTTTCTAACCCTGTAGTCACAGTATTCCTACAGAGGACTGCACTGATTTATGTTTGGAAATGCAGTAATTTTCAAAATATGTTTTGCACATCAAACAGCTTCTGCTTTTCTACAGATAATAATGTCTTGGTACTATTGGACCTCAGTGCACCATTTGATACAGTAGACCACAACATACTGCTTGACAGACTGGAAAAGTGGGTGGGACTTAGTGGTGCTGCGTTAAACTGGTTCAAATCTTATTTACAGGATAGGAACTACTTTGTCTCAGTTGGTAATTACAAGTCAGTGATTACAACGGTGACGTGGGGTTCCCCAAGGGTCCATTCTGGGACCAATTCTGTTCAACATCTATATGCTGCCCCTGGCTCAGATCATAGAGCATTTCAACATTTCTTACCACACATACACAGATGACACACAACTTTATATTTCTGTGTCATCACATGACTACAGTCCTTTACTTACACTGAGTAAATGCATTCATCAAATCACTGAGTGGACGTGCCAGAACTTTCTCCAGCTTAATGCGGACAAAACAGAAGTGATTGACCTTTCTCTTTTGGGGCCAAAGACAAAGGTCAGTGCTCACCTTGAGTCCATGTCACTGAACTCTACAAACAAAGCCAGAAATCTGGGTGTAATTATTGACTCAGACCTGAAATTCAACAACCATTTCAAAGCTATGACCAAGTCTGACTATTACCACCTGAAGAACATCGCTAGAATCAAGGGTTTTCTGTCCAAACCAGACAAAGAAATACTCATTCATTCGTTCATTTTTAGTAAATTAGATTATTATAATGGTGTCTACACTGGTCTAAACAAAAAATCATTCAGGCAGCTAAAGCTGATCCAAAACACTGCTGCCAGAGTCCTGACCAGTACCAGGAAACTGGACCACATCAGACCGGTCCTCAAATCCTGTGGGTCAAAGGGTAGAATTAAAAATCCTACTCCTGGACTATAAAGCACTAAACGGCCTTGGACCCAAATGCATCCTAGACCTGCTGGTTCCCTATGAAGCATCTAGAGCTCTGAGGTTATAGGTCATCAGGAACAGCTTTACTGTGTGTTCCCAAAATCAGAACCAAACAAAGTAAAGCATCGTTCAGTTGTTCTGCTCCTCACCTGTGGAACAAACTACCGGAGGTCTGAGAAAAACTGTCAGTTCATTTAAATCAGGCCTGAAAACATTACTGTTCACTGGAGCTTTTACTTACAATTTTTATGTCTCCTATTTTAATTGTCTTTTAATGCATTTTAATTCTAATTTTGTGATGTTTTACTGTATGTAAGCCACCTTGAATCATCCTGTACACGAAATGTGCTATACAAATAAACTTGCCTTGCCTTGCCTTACAGTATTTGTCACTTTTTTGTGTTTTTCAACAACTAGCCTTGAGTGTTTTATTACTGACACTCTCTGGAACTAGTGTGTAATGGTGTTATCTCCATTCAAAACACTATCTGATGGGAACAGCGTGTTTCATCATCCACAGTGCAAACTGAAGGAGAAAAGGCAGATGATTTACCTGCAGATCTATTTTCTTTTAGTCTGTATTAAATTGTTCCTTGTAGGTTTTTGGGTGTTTCTTTTATTTTTATTTCAATAATTGTAATTATTTCTATAAAAATAAAAGAAGAAAAAACTAAAATAACATTGGTGCAAATGTGTTTGTGTCATGTGCATCCTTACATTTCTGAACTCCCAGACAATACTGGGTGGTTTGAGGTCTCCGTCATGAGGGCAGTGCCTCATCCCAATGGACGTCTGACCCTCCTGAACTTCAGCACACAACTCTGTGACTGAGTTGAAACGGATCTCCTTCTGAGATGTGTATTCAAAGTACTGGAAAAGAGAACAGAACAGGCTTTAGTTCATTCATGTGAGTCTATTGAAAGGTTTTACAGAATCTATGCAACACTTGACACTAAATTACAGGGAAAGCAAACAATATTGAATGAAATGGTATAAAGTATACTCCACATCCTCAACTTTTACCCAGTGTGCATCTGCTTTTTCTAGTTTCAAACATAACTATTCCTCTCTATTCTTGTTCTGTTTCAATCAAAAAACCTCTGATTATTCGGGAAGTAAATCATTCTGTGCTTACTACATTATCTATGCAGTTTCACAATCAACCAAGTCATGAAAATTTAATACATGGAAATTAATGAATACTGGATTGCTCGGTGCATAATAATTCTCTATCTTTAATATTCCTGGAGGGAAATTTATTTTACAGATGAAAGTTGTGCTGCTGCGATTAGTTGACATAATCGACCATGAAAATTAGCTGATGGGAATTTTATAGTTGAAGCCATTTCACGATTCGACACCTATTTATTTTATTTTTGGCCGCAGCACCTGAGGAATCCATATCAGCATTGGTGACTGCAGCTGTACGGCCGTACGAGAGAGAGAGAGGAAAAAAAGAGATCCCTGTGTTACTGCATAAGCGCCTTAAATTTAATCTCCCCCTCGTCCACGGATCCTTGCGTACCTCTGAATTCAGGTCTGCCAGTGCCTTGATATACCTCTGTTGTTTTAGGTACTCTGACTCGTAGAGTCTATTGGAAATGTAGACGCTTAGGTTGTCAAAGGCTACATAATGTTTTGAACAGTTTACTTAATGAGCTTCCGACCAAAGTAGGCAGTGAAGGTTCAGGTGAAAGCCCAGACAGGGTGTTAGGAACAGGCTCTCTACTTCTACATCAGGGGACTCATTGTGTGTTTTTTTTCTCTTCACCTTTGTTCAGTTATAAACAAAGTAGTCCAACTGAATTCATCGTTCCAACAAAGGACTACATGCATCAACTAGCAGCAGTACTCACTGACAGTGTCCTGAAAATAATTTAGAGAAATAGACACCATTCTTGCACCATTTATATTTGCACCATTAAGCAAATACTCACAAGGCCTATTCTATTAATATTTTGTTTTATACTGATTTTATAGTATGTATCTATACATTTCTGAAAATAAATGCTATGTCATTCTTAAGCTACTTGGTCACAGATATAAAGAACATAATTACAGACTGCTGCAGTAAGACTGCTGCACAATTTCCAGCAGGAAATTGTGCAGCAGTCTGTTGCTCACAGTGATGGGCAGGATGACCAGATGAGGTCACCTGCAGTTGCGGGTCATTGAAAAATATTTTTAATGATATTCAGGTTGCGATAGGTCGGGTCATTTGTTGTTTGAGATAAATCATTTTAATTTAAATATTAGGTACAATTTTCTATTATTAATACATACACTTTATTAACTGAATTTCCATAAAGGTGACGTACAACGTCGTCAGTATCCTACGGTATGGAGGGAGCAAGAGAGAAAGTCAAGTTGGGAGAATGGAAGCTCCGGAAACATACAAACAAAAAAAGTTAAGGCTTGGGACACATTCACTGAAATTCTTAAAGATGCTGAGTGGCTCCCAATGTTTTCTTTTCCATGGAAACTGGGTTCAAATGTCTCTTTGGGTGTTACAGGTTGTCGACCCCTGGTTTAGATGCTGCCAGTTGATAACTTTTGAATGATGAAGCTGGACAAAAATTATTTTGTCAACATATTAGCTTCCAAACAATGACATCGGATTTTAACACAGAAATAAATGCAGGCATGTGAATAAATTAATTTGATGTTCATAAAGACCATTGACTACTTTTTAAAAATGCGGTTTGAGAAGTGTGTCGGGTGTGTCCTTTTCAAATATATTTCTTGCGGTATGAGTTGCAGGCTGCGTAGTTAAAAAAACGGTTGGTTCCGGGTCGTTTATATATCGACCCGCGTATCACTGGTTGCTCACATCCATAAAATCATATTAATAAGTCAAACATATCAAGCAAGACAGCACTAAATAAATAACTTCTATGTTAAAAAGTAAGTGCTGAGTGCAAAAAGGTGTTAAGGAAAGTGCAGAGGGGTTGAAGAGGGGGACACAAGAGGCCCTTAAATGGCTGCGTTATACAGTCTGATGGCATAGGGGATGAAGGAGTTCTTTAGTGTGTCAGTGCAGCAGCGCAGAGAGAGCATTCTGGAACTCCTGGAGCTCCTCTGACAGAAGAAGAGCAGGTTCAGTGGGTGGTTCTGATGGACAGGATGGCTTTAATCTGAGAAAGCATCTTCTCCTCCACCACCTCTCCACAGGGTTGTATTGTTTATATTTGCCATGGTTTATGACAAATGGTTTTATGTTTTGGCCCTTGACTTATTTTCAAAATAAAAGGGAGACAACAAAATAAACACTTGATTAAAAATACAAAGTTTTGATTAATCCAAAAATGTGTTGAAAGATTAATTGTTAGAAAATGAGTTGTTAGTGACAGCAGTAGATGACAGAGTAGCCAACACAAACAGTGTGAGATCTGTATGTCCCACTTTAGTTTGTGCCCGCAGTAGTACAGTAGTACTGTAGCAGATTCAAACATTGTTAGTTGTTTCAGGTCATGGCTCTGCCTCTTTGTACCCAAATATCTTTATTCACACTGACACCAGAGCAGGTTGGCATCTGTTTTCAGCTTGGATTACAGGATGTTTTTACTGTACTCAACTGTGGGGCCAAATACTGGCTAAGTCACTGGTGCATAGAGTGTGTGTGTGTTCACATGTGTGTAGAAGGATCTCAGTCAGGACGGGGCCTTGGTTCTCTCAATTAACAAGACGTGAACAAAAATTTCAACACACTAAGCCCCACCGGTACAAACAGCACAAACTCCCTGAGCTTAACTGTTGAATGAAGGTTCAGGTCATCAGTCTTCATACTTCCCCAACCTCCCCCTCATAGGTCATACATCTTTCAGGTACATCAGGTACCTGTAATGGTCAGTTCTAATAAAAGAATGTGACTAGCTTCAAACTTATTTACCCAGCCTGTGTCATTCATTTGCCCACCAGGCTCATGTATCTTTTAAAATGGAACATGGTTCTTACATGGGCTAGGGAAAGGGGAACGAGGGAGGCAGGCACTGCAGGGCCCTCAGGTTTTAGTTTCAGAGGAGAGCTATTGAAACATTGATTTTCAGTGACACATGGTGCTTTTTGTGACTGGTGACACCTGATGCGGGACATCAGTGGGGTAATCAGAGATATCAAGGTTAGTGATTCACAGAAAGGGGCTCTGCTCATTGTCTGAAAAGCAACATTAAATATGCATCTTTGCAGACAAATAATCTCCCGGGTTCCTAAATACATCCATCACTTCAGCTAGCAGATGACTTTGCAAGAACCTGCGATTCAAGATATTTTGTGGGGATGCAAGTGCAATACAAATCCATGTGTTCAGTGCGTTACATTCAAGTCACGCTGGACTCACCAGCAGGGAGCAATATTCTAGTGTGAATCAACTGTGGCAGCTCATTTTAGAGGTTAGCAGAAGGCAGTGACATTTTAAGATATAGCTCCCTGTCAGGGCCAAGAGAGGTTATGTGACTGTCACAGACAGCAGTGTGTACAACTGGGAGACGAAGAAAGACAAGATAAACAAGGTGTGAAATGTTTCATGTACCTGGTTGCCTCCCTGACCATGGCATCCAAACAAAGAGAGGTGGGCACCTGTGGGACTGTGCTCTGGAGCGTTGTAGTCCAGACATTCTGAATGTATCCCTGAGCTGCGCACCTGAAAGGAACCAGAACAATAAGCATGAATACAAATACACAGCCATTTCCTCCTGTTTTTAATTCTCTACAGGCGGGCCAGACTCTAGGTCCCTGTCAACAAAACCACTGAAGGTTGAAAATTACAGCCTTTGAAAAGACAGATTACACTCAACCAAATGTGATTTTACTGTAGACTTTTAGATGATTAGTGCAGTCTTGGTTCCCACATCAAAATATACCATTTAAACAATCAATACAGACACACAATTCTCACCTAAATGCCAACACTAGTGCCACTAAAGACTGAGTGTGTAATATTTATTGACATCTATCATGGTTATTACAGACAGCACTGGTCTGCCTCCACCCTGAACCTGACCTGCAGTGGCTGAAAAACTCCCCAAGTCCCTCATTAGAGCCAGTGTTTGTTTTGTCTGCTTTTCAGCTAAGGGCTGCCTTTACGAAAATAAATCACAGACTTTTTTTTTTTTTCTTGTTGTCCGATTTTCCAAATGGAATACAAATTGAAAATAAAGCTCTGGAAAAAATTAAGAGACCACTGCAATTTTCTGTGGAATTAGCATTTCTACATGTATGGCAGCCATTCCATTCCTGTGTCTGTTGAATTCCAACTCAAACACACCTTATTCTACTGAATAAACACCTGATTTACATCTTGTTTAAGAAGGAGAAGTAAAAACTACTGCTGTGATCATCACTATCTTCTTACAATAAAAAAACAGTGTTCTTAGTACCTCAAAAGTAGTGCTTACTGAAAACTACTGGACGTCTGCTGTGACAATGTTCCTAAACTCTAAGGACTGGTTTTTCTATCAGGACAATTCTTCTGGACTCAGCTAGATCAATAAAGGTGTGGATGACAGACCACCAGATGAAGACCCTGTCACGGACAAACCAATGTCCAGATCTGAACCCACTTTGAAAACATCTCTCAAGGAAGATGGATGATCACAAGTCATCCAACTTCTTGAATTTCTATGCAGTGTCTTAACTATGCAGTCAAGACATGTTAAAGCTGTAATTGAAAATCAGGGTTATTCCACTAAATACTAATAACTGACATTTTCCGAAGTTATAACATTAGAATGATGTCATTGTATTTGAATATGAACTGGTTACTTTGTATTATTTGAGTCTAAAACACTGCACCTTTTTTTGTTATTTTGACCATGTGGCCATAACCCAAATACAAATTATGAAAAATAATATTTTTATTTGGAATTTTGAAGAAATGTTGTTGGTAGTTTATAGAATAAAGACATGTTTTAATATACTCAGATACCTATAAATAGTCAAATCAGAGAAGGCAATAATTTTGCATCGGTCTCTTATTATTAATTTTTTTTCATTGTTGTATATGGCACCTACGTACGTATTTTTACTTTATGCTTCTATTTCAATTTAAGGTAACGACCAACAATGAGTCTAATTTTAACAATTATTCACTAATTTTAGCTGCTTTTAGTTCTATTTTAAATTTTGTCCAACATTGTTTGGGAGAGATTATTGTAATCAATTTGTGTGTGTGTGTCTGCAAAGACATATCATGCTATAACTCAATGAATATTTGAGATGTCACCATGACATTACATGGGAATATACATATAGCTAATTCGCATGAGAAGCAATGATCCATTTGAGTAAAGGTCAAAGGTTAAAGTCACAATTAACGAAAACGTCAAAATCTCATTATCGGTTATAACAGAGGGTCACTGAACTTTCAAATTGGTACCAAACGATGCAAAATGATTTCTACAATTCTCATAACTGGTGTCATCATCTACAACCAATAGTTTTTGAGATATCCATATCCAGAGGTCAAAGTTGACATGTCGCAAAATTAACTTCTGTAACACTGTTTGTGTCAAGCATAGACATATCATGCTATAACTTAATCAATACTGGATATATTATTATAATATTACTTGCACTGATGCATATATACATATAACAATATTTAGCAAACATTTAGTAAAAAGGTCAAAATCACATTATTGGCTCTAATTCAAGAATGGGCAAGATTAGGTATTCCCTGAATACTTGTTTTAGTGGGGTTTTTATGTGGCGTACAGACTTAATGGCACCTTTAATTTTGTTGCACAATTCTATTCTAAGCTGTTCTTCTTTTCTAACAAAAACACAAGTACAATAATATTATATTTCCATTTTTAGATTCTCCTCAATCTAAAACACTGCACCTTCAACAATAGCAGCTTCTGCCTGTTGTATCCCACTGCTATACACCTGAATGTAAAGAAGAAGATTATGATTTCTATATCATATAACGTCCTCTGGGAAGCTATGACATAATGGTTGAATCTTGATTCATTCAAATGCAATCATCTTAAAACACTGTGCCAATTGGGAATTTTCTTCTTTGCATTTCGTCATAATCCGGGTGTCTCCATTACAACAGTTTAGAGTCCTGCCAAACTGGGTTTCAAAGCCACTGTTTGTTCAGCCTTCTCCCTTCTCCCTTTCAACAGGATTTTCCCATATCACGCCTCAGTCTAACACCCAGCTGGACTGAGGCTCAGAGCAGACAGATTAAAGCAAACATGGCAAATAAAGCACCTTTTTACCAGTACGGGACCCCAGTAAGTACAGTATGTTAATGCACATCAGGTTGGATATTGACGACTGTATTCAATATAATGTTTAGTAGGGCATTAACAGACATGTTGACTAGTCGACACATCGACTCCTGTAGCACAAGTCGACTTAAATTTGGAGGGGTCAACAAATCGCATGTTATTCTTTCTGCCCCCCTCTCTCTTGGCGCATAAACACAGTCAGACCTAAACAAGACGTGGCTGCTGCAGGTAGGACAGTTGTGGTGGGCTAACAAAATAGAAGAGAGTGACAGACACACATTGCACGTGTGTCTGTCACGCTCTTTTACTTCACCTTAGATGAAAAAAAATCTGAAGAGCCATTCGCTAGCTAATCTGCATGATATAAGCAGCATCCGCTAGCTAACCTGAGTGAGCAGCAGCACAGACAATGCGTTCCTTTTTTCCAAACATGATGTGGACAGCATGGTGTGCAGCTTGTCGGCCACTACCTTAAAATTTTTGCACTTAATATAAAAAGTGAGGACCCGTGACAGACGTGTGGACAGTCCGGTTTCAAAGCTGTGGGTCCAGACAAAATGTGGACATATGTTCACCTACTGATGTTGTGCAGTTAAATTTAACTGAAAACTCTTTGCTAACATTAGCCTTTGTTTTGTTGGGGTTAAAATGTTGATGCCTGTGTCTTGCCAGTGGACATTGTTATGTTGCAGTGAACTTTAATACAAGTGGCTCATTGCTGGACAGAAATGTGTCGGTGTGTTAATTGTTTTTTTTGGGGGGGGGGGTTTGGTCGTGTGTCTGTGTTGTGATGATGTCATCACAACACTCGACGCTGACTTTATTGATGTATAAGTCGACTTGAAAAAAAAAAACTAAAGTCGTTAATGCCCTAGTGTTTAGTAGTAGTAGTAGTTTTTTTTTTTTAAAGATAGAGACTCACAGCTCCATGCCAGCCTTCCCTGTCCTCTGGTACATGAAGCTCAGGGTAAATATTCTTCAGATACCAATCAAAACTGTTGCACTTCAGTTTCTGCCTTAGCAGCAGACGCTGTGAGATATCCCCATAGGTCTCCTGTGAACAAAAAACACAAGGAATTCATCACATTTCCATAGTTAAACCAAAAGGCTTGACTTTCTTAATTAAATACATTCTGTTATTACAGTGCCGGTGTGACATTTTCAAGGGTATTCAAAATCTAAGTGCCCCACCATAAAAGCAAATATTTACATCCTCAATAGTAACGGCTAAATCCCACAAACATCACTCAACAATAATGAACCGATGACATGATCAGGAAGCTAACTGTGGTGTGTACATATATGAGATAAGCTGTGTTTGCTAAGACTCCACCTTAACTTCAGACCAATTCAAAGTCCCCAACAGTCACAGTTATTAAAGTTTACCTTTACACTACCTGAGAACAGGATGTTATAACAGGGTCAGAAAAAATTATTTCACAGACAGTTTAACAGTTAATAGTATTTAGATAGTATAGAAAACACTAGGTAAAGATTTGATCCACACAGTCTTTCAATTAAATCAATTAATAAAACCACTTAAATTAAATAATTCAAGAATTTAATCTAAAGAGGCCAAAACGGATTAAAAACAATTCTGTATTGACCCTGACAGCCAACACTGACTCTAATAAAATGAGAATACAGTAGATATATGTACATGTAATGAAATGTATTTGGGTCAGTGATAAAAACATGAAAGAAAGAAAAAAAAATCAATAAAGGAGTTTGAAAGCTTGCAGCAGGTTTATAAAACTGTCATATAAAAGCATGTCTTTACATTTGTTATAAATTGTTATAGTGCAATGTGAAAATTGTACATTATCCAATTAAATGATTCAATATTTTATTCATCCAGATATGAATGTAAGCGTAGTAATAAAATCACATGGAAAAAGATTTTAGTAGGATTATATCTAAGGTTTAGCCTTATAGACTTTTTTAAATTGCAGTTTTTAAAGATATTTCTTGCATATGATGGTATTTTATGAAAAATAGTAATTTACAATTACATTTTTAACCCTTAGATGCCTAAGTGGCATCTAACCCTTGGTGTCTAAAATGACAACAAGGGTTGTTCTTCTTCAAAATGTTTGAAGGTAAAAGTATTTATATTTTCATATTCCATGTCACAAAAAATGTTTGTGACATAAAGTTATTGAATTTTTTTTCATACATTTTATGAAATTGCAGTTTTTGTGTGCGTACGGTACATGTGTACTGTATGTTCATTCTCTGTTCGTCGTCCATAGTCAAAAACATGTGAAATGTGAATAAAAAGTGATAAATTAACATGTCAAAAAATTAAATCACTCTTTTGTTGATTGAAATATAATGAAAATCCTCATCTTTAACCAAATTTTTTTTTTTTTTTTTTAAAAGTCTTAAGTTTATTGTAAAAAAACATCGATTCTAATTGGGGTCACTTTTGACTCCACTCATGGAAGAGTATAGGTATTAGTAGCTCATGCATCCAAGGCTTGACTACATTTATTTACTTATGTAGTTTAAAATTCTTAGCATTTCATAACATGAACACTTTTTACATTCATCTCTGAAATATTCTCCCAAAATATTTTTAAAATGACAATTTTATTGCAAAGTTTGGTCCATAATGGACAAAGTCAAGCATAACACATAAAGTATAGTATTATTAGTAAAAAGCTGAAGTTTTGGACCAGGTCCACTAAATAATGAGGTTAGTTCACTTTGAAATATTTTTCATGGAACATATGAAAACAGACACTTGGCCTTCCTGTCACTGACCCAATGAAATAACCCCCCCCCCCTTATTTCAGGTTGTATGACAGGTACATAGATGTGATGTAGGTGTTTGGCATCACTGTGTTCAATCTCCCCTTGACCAGATAATTTATTGTTTGATCAAAGATCCCTGACATTAATAATGTACTTTTTCAGTTAGGTGAAACTGAGATACATAAATTTTTGATGGTGCCCAATACTCAGAACCTGAGAGGCGCAACACACACAGTGCACAAGCTGACGTGCATGTGTACGTCCACACACACGCATACTCCTGACCCAGTCAGACAGACAGTATTTCATCATGTGCTGACACCTTGACAGGTGAATCATATCATATGAAATGTCTAAGCCTAAGATCAAAGCTGAACAACTCACCATACAATATGAACACAGAGCCGCCTGGTGAAACATTGTGCAGCAAAGCTTCAATTTAGCTCAGGCTGAATAAATGACAAGCATCTCTGTGCTTTGGGAATATATTTGCCCAAAAGTTTCCAGGTCAGCAAACTCGCCATGTGTTTGGAAAACTGAGTTACATCAATTTGTAAGTGCCCTACCTTCCTCGCTGGGGGATTCCTGTTGTAGAAGTGTTGTTTATAAGAGTCCATCCAAACCTCAGCAGCTCTCACAGTGTTTTGAAGAAAGTTTGGCCGTGCGTAAGGGGCCTTCTTTGGGAACACATGGCCCACATGAGAACAGGGATGAATCTCCAGGCTGCCCCCACACTGCCACACCTGACATAGTGAGACACACCAGGAAGTAGTGGGTGAAAAGCTCTCAGAACAAAAATGATGTGATATGTTTCATGACGCCTCAGTTCAGAAGGTCCATGTGTTTCATTCAGTGTCATCTGATGGTGAAGGTCCAGAATCCACCCAAGTATCACCATACAGTCACCTATGGTGGCCGTCAAAAGCCCCTCAGTAGCATTGGAAACATTTAATATACCTTTTTTGTGTTTTTTGGACTTAAACTTGTAGATTTATTTAAATACAGATATATGCTTTTTTAACACTACAAACGTCAGAGGCCACAGCTATACACCTTAATGCTACTTACTAGAAACTATAAAAGAGGAAAAACTTCCCAAGATACTGTAGAAACATGGCTGCATATTCATGAACAGCTCATTCTGTAAATAAAAACAGCTCATCCTAAGACTTAGAGATTTATACAATTACACACCAAATAAACCAGGATCATATATTTTGTATTTTATTCCATCCTCACAGTCAGATACTCCCAAATACCCCTTAAATTCAGTACTTGCGTCTAAATTCTTAAATCTCTTTTAGCATAAAAAAGAATGGCATATAATTTGAACAATGATCATAAGGGAAGCCATGGATTGAGTACTAACAGTGTGGAACTGTTTTGCAATCTATGATGACTACTTTTCTTGAACACAGCAGAGGCTTAGCTATGATAATGTTCCCTTTGGTTGCATTGGCATTATTGGTCATTTCAGTGTAACTTACTATAAAGTCTGTGAGCAAACATATAAAACAACAGCTTGAAATGTGCAATTACACTACACAAATGCATTTCTCCAGCTGCAGGGATCCATTTTATGCAAATTATGGAACACTATTTTTACATGAGGAAGAATATAGAACAGACATAAAATGAAATGGTAATATTTGCATACTGAATCAATGCTGATAATCGACTTGAGCAACAGACGGAGCAGTGTGTTCTCTGCTTTCCTTCACACTGTGAAATTCAGCCATTACTTTTTGTTCTATGGAATACAATACTCAATACAGCATGAATATATTGTAGCAATTTGCATCATATAATTGCTTGATCTTTCACCAGAGATTACAAAAATGATAAAAAACACAACCCACACCCTTGAAATCTGAAAAATTGTTAACCAAGTACTTCTTAATACTCAGCAGAGCTATCTTGCAATTACATGAGGCCGCATTGTTACCATATATCAACAGCAGAACAGCTATATTTACCAGGAATTCAATAGGTTTTAAACATTTCAAAACAGAGTTGAAGACCAATTCACTATGTATAAATAATTTATGGAAAACCGTCCCAGTTAAGAGGCATCTTTATTTCCACATGAATAACACATCACTCAGGGGATCATCTTTGTAATAACATACACACCTATAAATCCTGTACACACTATTTGCAAAGCTTGTTCTTTCCTCTGCTGCAAACTCACACACAAACTAAAATCTGTGCCAATGTGATTGACAGACTGGCATAAACAAGTACAACATGACAACGACTTCAAAACACAGTACAGGTGCACATCAGGGTGTAGCTTCAGCTGCTGTGATTGACTTTGACCCGACACCAACACGACTCACACTGAATGACAGCTGACTGTACATGTCAGTCTTTAAAGTCAAATCAATTTTCTGAATATCGTACGTTGGTAATTTGCCTCAAAGTGTCTTACAACCAAGGTACAATTTATTGGGGGGATGGTTTTTACATACCTACTTCTGCTGAATGACTTTAATCTTTGGGTGTAGGAGGGGGGAGACTCCATTAATGATTAAAAAAACAACTGATAATAGACAGGATGTGACAGTTTTCTTACACATACCACTTGACTCCATGGACATTCACACATATTCACGGTAGAAACAAAGCAATATATATATATATATATATATATATATATATATATATATATTTATATTGTTTCTCTGTGTCTGAAAGCAGCACTTTTTTGACGTACCCGGACACACGTCTGCAGGCACCAATGTTCAACTGCATCTTAACTGCCCCCCAAACGAGTGAGGGGTTGAGTTGGTTTGTTTGACTGTTTATTTGTTTGCTTCTTTGTAAGCAGGTTTACACAAAAACTAATGGACACATTTTTATAACATTTTCAGGAAAGGTGTGAGGTGGTCCACAATAGATCCCATTATATTTTGGTGAATGTAAGTCAAAGGTCAAGGTCAGGGGGTTGTTGTGCTGGGCACCACTTGTTAGGTTTTATGTTCTGTTTTACAGACTGACCATTGCCCATTTGCCATAAATTATCCACCCTTGTCAATGGTCCTGAAACAATCTCCCACATTGCAGGTGTGGATGTTGCAGAATATTTAATGTTTTCTTTTTGTTTGTTTGTTTGCCCGTCTTTACGCAAAACTTACTGGACCAATTTCCATGAAATTTTCAGGAAAGGCGTAAGTTAGTCCACAATAGATCCCATTCAATTTTGGTGAATGTAGGTCAAAGGTCAAGGTCACTAAAAATTTATTTTCACAATGATAAGAGGGCAAATCAGGTGGGACAGGGTTTGGGATCGCTTTTTGTTTAATGATTAATCCCCCAATCCTGCATTTTTTTGACAAATCACACTCTGTCATTCTATCCTTGGCTCAGGGCCAATAAAAAGTAGGTAAAAAAGAATCCCATTGGGTCTTTTCTCCCATAAATGACTCATCTGAGAGGTTTTTTTTTGTTTTTTACAACAGTCTGTAAAACGCAAACAACTGGAATCTGACCTTTTGGATTGTGATCCGATTACTTTCACATGTGGCCCTTTTGATCAGATGAGTCAAATGAGAATTCGTGTTACTTTTACGTCATCAGATTTTTAATACAGCTGAAAATGTATCAATACATTAATACAGCACATACATGAATCCAACAGTCTTATCAATAATCGTAAAACACTGACTGGTACATATATTTCACTAAAAACTGTGGTTTGGATTAGAGCTGCTATTGTTTGAGCATCGTCATCACAATGTACGTGTGCACAATACTCACATCACCGGTCCTTTAAAGAAGGAGGCAAAGGAACTCAGCATGCTTAGTTGATTATACATGCTTTTCTTCCCTTCCACATTGATTACATCAGTGCCCTTTTTATGTGGTTTAACAAAAAACCTGTAAATCGTCTACAGTCCGTGCAAAATGCAGCAGCAAGGCTTTTAAAAAAAAGGGATCACATTACCCCGGTTCCATTGGTTACCACTTCAGTTTAGAATTCAGATTTTGATTCTTCCCTTTCGAGCCCTTCATGAACAAGCCCCTCATAACAGAACTCCTGAGACCTTATTCCCCACACCCATTTCAGAACCCAAGGAACACACTCTTTTCACCTGCAGAATGTGCTGCCTTTTTGTCTACTGGGCAACAAATCGATTGACTTCTTTAAGAAGAAGCTCAAAACGTGTCTTTTTAGGCAGGTTTTTAGCCTGAGTTGATGTTTTATGTGCTTGTTTTTATTGTGTTTTTGTCTGTCTCACATTTTATATATTTTATATTAAACATTTATTAACATTTGATGTTAAACAGGAAAGCACTTTTTTATTTTATCTTTGAAAAGTTCTACATAAATAACATTTACTTACTTAATTATTCTCATCTAACCAATCACAATCAGTTTTCTGAAGCAGACCAGGAGTGAGTCACTGGTAAGAATGTTGAAAAAGAGCAACGAGCAAAAGAAAATCACTGAAGACACAGACTTGATGCCAAAAAGAAAAGAAACATCAGTTATCATAAATTATTTCAGCTACAAGACGGATGATATGGAAACATTTGTTTTGTGTTGACAGTGCCTTCCTACCTGTCACCACAACAAGTGGAAACACAACTAATTTGTTTGCCCATTAATGTCAGCATCACACAGTTATTATATACTCCTGAGTAGTTTGTCATATCGGAATAGACTATATCCCAGGGTTAAAAAAAATCATAATGTCAGTTTTTTCAATATCATGCCCTAGTTTGGATCAACTTGGCTAAACTTTGTATAATTCACCATCTCCATTTGCACATTAATTGTACACCACTGAAAACACCAAGACTTTTATAACAGTGGCAGTTCAAGTCATGACCACTTCATACTGAAATTTGATATGAGCTACATTTAATGAAAACAAGTAAGAAACTAAACAAAAAAAACAATCTGATGAATAAATCTGCAACTTGCAAATAATCTAAGACTGGTGGTTTGAACACAGCCTTAATGGCTGTGGTAAAATGATAGAGACGTCTTAATCAGGGTACATCTTACACCCTCTCTTCATGCTTCATCCGAGCCTCATTTTACAAAGTGGCCTGGCAGCAGCAAAACAGTGTCTGTGCTTTGAACTCACCCTGAAGGAGAGTTCCAGGTTCTCTCCTCCCCACACCTCCATCCCCATATCGTATGTGCCCAGGTACTCAAAGTAGTTCTTGCTCACAGCAAATAATCCCCCTGCCATTGTAGGAGACCTAGAAGAAATACAATAGGAAAACCGTGTTATTTAAATTGGGCATTTTTTTTCCCCTCCAGGTGGCAGGAAGTGTAATGAACATGGCATGAGCAGGACTGCACACAAACCCACAGCTCATACTGAAATAACTAAGGTCCTTTTTAATTTACAACCATACAGTTACTTAACTACATAATGCACCACATTTAGAGGATGTGAACTGCATTATTACAAGCTTAGAGTTACTACACCCAGCCAGGCTATTGATCCTGTCCACCGCCGACTGGACCGCACCTAACTCTGGTTATGTGTGTAAAATATTTAAACCTCTCCCCTGTGGAAAAGATTTAGCATTAAGTTGATCTTTAAAAGAACCCACTTGTTATGGATTGCACCTTCATGTATAAGTTAATGTAGTTTCTGAAGTGTTTGTAATAGAAGCTCAATATATAATAAAACAGTCTGATTGACAATGTAACCATGAGAGGTGTATTACATTTGGAGTTCTACGTTGCGGCGTGCCAATCTGATAAAGTGATCCTATGACCTTGTAGAAGTATCATACTGTCACCTGATGGGGTCAATGCGAGACTTTCGCCTCTTACGCTCCACTTCGGGGACTGAGTGCCACTGAAAGGTGAGTCTCCAGTCAAAACCTCCAATCATTGGCTCATCAGTTTGCATGTAAAACTCAAAGGTGTTCCAATCAATCGTGTCAATGACAGGGCACACAATGGTACTTTTATTCTCTCTGATCCTAAACAAAGCACAGAGAGGGAAGAACAAACAACAAAGCAAAAGTTTACATTTATCTGAAAGACAGTCATTCCTTAGAGTTGCACAATATATGGACTTTGCAATGTACGTGTGCGCAATAGTCACACCGTAGGTCCTGCAAAATAGAAGGCAAATTAACATATGGGTACCTGATACACACTGCACACAGCCATCTACCAATCACAATTGTTTTTTATCAGTTTGCCCAAGCAGACCACACCCCTGTACAAGCAATGAGTCACTGGTAACAACATTGACAAATGAGCAACGAACAAGAGAAAATCACCGAAAATGAATTTAATGCCAAGGAGAAAAGCAGTGCCAGTTATCTAGAGTTATATCTGCTACAAGAAGGATACTGAAATGTGTTCCTTGTCTACAGTGTCTTCCACCTGCTGCCACAAGTGGAAATATTTACACCAACACCACCCAGTTATTATGTTCCCTGAGTATTTTTTTGTATTGTAATATATAGCGCAGGGTTAAAAAAAATAATTTCCAATATCGTGCAGCACTAGTCATTACACATCTCATCTACCCCAACAACCCACCTTTCCAAAAGAGGCTCAATCCAACCTGGGACACACTCGCAGTGGCAGTCAAGAAATGTAAGTACGTCTCCTGTAGCGTAGGTGGCGCCAATGAGACGTGCACGGACAAGCCCTTCCCTTTTGTTGGTCTGGATGAGTCGAACACGTTCCAGATTGCTGATATAGTCAGCCAGTTGAGATTTCAGGTAGCCTAATATAAAACAAAGACAGTAATCATGAAGGCATTTCTCTACTTTAAATATAAAAAGTAAAAACATCAGACCATTTGTAATAAGATACAAAATATCAAAATGTTTAAGTGTGTAATATCTAGTGACATCTAGTGATGAAGTTGCAAATTGCACCCAATGAATCTGGTCTTTTTAGTGAAGTGGATATAAACTTTGGATCATACTTACCAGTAGTAGACAGAGGTGGTCAAAATACTTGCATTCTGTACTTAAGAAGAAGTACAGCTACTGGAGTGATTCAACTCCTTTACTGAAGTAAAAGTAAAAAAGTACAACTTCTCAATTGTAATAAAGTAAAAAGTAAAACTGTTTTTTTTTTTTTTTATCATGGATGAAATAATACTTATTTAACCAAGAAAAATCATAAAGGTTTCAAAAGTATCCTTTAAAAGTGAGTTAGTGTGTAGATAATGTGTTTGATCATATCATGGTACTCAGTTTTGTGGGTATGGACAGGGAATTTAGGAAACATGGGGAAAAAAGTCACAGTTAAGATAAATAATTTTGATCACATTTTAAAAAAGCATAATTGTGAGATAAGTCAAAATCTGAAGTGACTTATTTTTCACACTGTCACATCTGTTTAGTTTGAAAAAGTAATGAGTCTTTTCTGACATTGTAAGGAATATAAAGTACAGATATTTATGTAAAAATGTAGGGAGTAAAAGTAAAACGTTCCCAGAAAAATAAAGACTCAACTAAATTACAGAAACCTAAAAAAAAATCTACATAAGTACAGTAATGAAGTATTTTTTACTTCAGTTACTTCCCACTTCTGGTAGTAGATGACAGTAATTTAAATAAGGATTAGATGATGTAGCAGTTACAAAATTATAATTCCATGTTATAATTCAAGTGGTCTATGAGGACACCTACATATATTGTCAGGCTCTTGAAAGTGTCTTCTATTGTGATACGGATTTTGTCTAATCACAGGTGTTTTCAGACATGAAATATGATTGACAGTTATAATTACCAATTACTAACTAGATGCAACATGAATGCAATTCTAATGCTCCACTCCATATCTTAACACTACCTTCATTTCCACACTAGAACAGATACTTCCAAGTCATTAATCTTAACTTTGACCACCATATTAACTATTGCCAAATTCCAAATGCATCAGATAGAAGCTGCATTATCATTTATTTTAAATGAAAACTGTTGAAATTCAAGCCTATGCTACATTTGGAGACTATAAAAGCAAAAACAATCAACTATAGACTAAAAAAACATCAGGTTTTATCTGTGATTGAGTCATTTCAGGACTTGAAGCAAAAGCTTTTATTTCCATTAGACATTTGTCATGTGACTTAAGCTGTTTGATTCATTTAAAACATTAATAATTAATAATGAGTGAAGGTTCAACCACATGACATAGAGGGAAATCTCTTTAATCTGTCTTTCTTGTTCAACCATCTTGGGAACCCGTCAGTCATCCAGTGACAATCTGTCTGTCTGTCTGTCTTTCGTTCTGCCTGGAGTAACTGGTTTAAGGTTGGGGAGTGGCATGTCAGGCATTCCGTTTGGTCAGAGGAGAGGAAATGATGTCATGGTAACTCGGTGCACACTGAAGTCATCATTATAGGGTAATGTCTCCGATACACACAGACAGACTGGCAGGGGCTGAATACTAATCCCATTAATGCAGACAGACATGAAACTACTCCTAGATCTAGTTTCTAAGATGTAGTATCATGTCAGTATAGGCACACGTCTGCACAAATCCGTTCACCTTCCATTCCGTGATGAAGACCAGAAGAGGTGGTAGGGAAGTAGTAATTGGAGTGAAGTCTGTTTTGTCACACATATTGCATTTCCAAGGTCATGACTGAACCACCATGCTCAAGTTCACACGTGTACTACACCATATAGATGTTAAGACAAGACAGTAACATTAGAGATTTATGGATAATATACATTATTTATAATTGCCTCATTAGCTGGCCTATAATAAGACAGTATTGAATTTGGAAGTTACTGTTCAAGAAAAAGGTCACAGAAAGAAAAAGGATACCGTTACGATCACAGAACTGTACACATAAATATGTGACCCTCCAGCACAAAACCAGTGGTTCAGTCTCACAGCAGTATTTCTAGCTTCAGCCTCAAATACATTATATGGGTCCAAATTATGGAATTTGAAGTTTATGCATACAATCCAAGTAAAATGTCTCCTGAACACTTCTAACTATGAGTTTTTGTGAAATTCCTACTGTAAGTGCTTCAAATCATGCCTTTTAGGAAGAACAACAACTGACTCTGACAGTAATTAAGTCTAAAACAAAGAAAAATCAGCTCAAAACACGGCTTTCCTTAACATTTCCCTGTCATGTTTGGCACCATTGGAAAGATCAGGATTCCCTCTAGACAACCCTTAAATAGAAATCTGTGTAATTATATATTTGAACCAATGGGAGGCCTCAGAACAAAGCCTTCTGAGAGTAAACAAAATCCCTTGTTGCTAGGATGATGTTTAAAAAATGATCAGATTTGTGCAATCTATAAATCATTGGAAACTATTTTTAATAAGCTTTCAGATAAATATAACATTTGAATTTCTGAAATTTGACCCAAGTGACTGGTTATGTGCTGGATGGTTACATATTGTTTCGATCCATTTCTATTACAGAGCTCTTTCATAACATTAAAGCCCTTAGAAATTAGCTAAATAAAGCAGCAACCCACAGCATGTCTGGAAGCATCTCCAATCCGGTCTATCATTAAAGGAATGCGGCCCATTTTGTTTCAAAGTTTTCTAATTGCTTTCAGGCTTATGTCCAGAGGCCTTATCTTTTCTTTGCACCATATATAGCACCTTCTTCTATAAATACTACTCAACTGCTTGGCTTTCTCTCTGTCTATGCTCTGAAATCAAAGGTTTACTTTTCTCTGCTTTATAAAACTAGGACAAAACTGTCAGTGATCAATATGGCTTTTAATACAAAAGCTTAAAACACTTATTTTTGTTTATTTAGTTTTTACCCTGAGAAAAGAAAAGAAAAAAAAGAAAATATCTTTTGTTTCTTTAAAGGGTGTCAAACCTCGGTCACTGTAGTCATCAATGAGGATGATCTCTTTTAGAAGGATAGCAGGTGTGGTCTCCAGGACACTGTGAATTGTCCTCAGCAGCGTGGACCAGGCCTCGTTGTAGAACGCTATGATCACTGAGGTGGTGGGTAACCGTCGGTAGTCAAATTTCTTGCTTCGGCATCTTTATGTGTGTATGTCAGGAAGGTGAGAGAAGAGACAGAATTGTGCATAATGTGAGCAGAAGTACACATGTAAAGTGTGTATTCACAATAAAAGACACATCCTGTCTGTAAGAGCTCAAATATTTATGTGTGTGAGCAGAGACACTTCTGCAGCTATAAAGGCAGGAGGAGGTGTCTGATCTTAATCCAGATGGCAGTCATTAAAACAATAAAGGGCCGCAAAAACATGATGGGGGTGGGGAGGGTGTTACACCAATGAGCAACATACCACAGCAGTGCTCTGGGAGAGACCACAGAAACTTGAGCAAACAGACGAAAAGGCCAGAATACAGAGAGAGAGAGAGAGAGAGGCAGAGAAAGAAAGAGTGAGGGGACACAGAGAAAAGCTCAAATTAGACTCAACAAATCTGTACAAACCAAAACTTGAGAGAATGAGAACAAAAGTCAGAGAGCACTGGGTGCGAGCTAGGCCAAGCTGTGTTTCTGTGAATCAGATAATATACACAGAGACAGAGCAACCGCTGGCACAGGCTGAATGACTTTGGGATTCTGTCATGAGAGGCCCAGGCCACAACTATGTAATTACTGGATGTGGGACAAGATCACAAGGAATATGTTACCGACGAGAGATAGTTACGACCAATGGAGTGAGCCATTTCTTTTTCCTTTTAAAAATGCTCCGTTTAAAATGCTGCAATAGTGCCATGATGGAAAGAGCAGTACAAAACGAATCTGCCACTTCCTGTTCCCAGGAGGATGTAATTATGGAATACGTACAACTGGCAAACAGACACGACCTTAAAATAAATCTGCCTGGAGGCACAAAACACTTTTGTTGCAAGGCATATGCCAAGCAGATACCTGGCACCATATGACAACAGAAAGGAGGAAATCAGTACCTATTTATTGTTAGTAACCATGAAGATCAGAATTTAAACACAACAGTTGATTATGCACACATGCAGACTTAACAAATAAATCAAACGTTTCAAGGACTGATAACACTTGACAAAGTATCTGCTTCAGACATTAAATGTGCAAAATCTTACATACTTTAATAAGATGAATCAGAAAACAAATGACAAAAGTGCTGGTTAGCTCATGTTTTTAAAGAGGATCAAAAAATCAACCTTTTAATTTTTTTGGTGTCAGTTCAGAGTCTTCCTGCTGTTGGGAATACACACCAAGAATCTCTGTTTCAAGTATTTCTTCTTTTTTGAATTGTCGTCAATGCGTGTTTGACTGAAGTGTGACGTCACATTACAATAATGAGTAGCCTGGCCCCACACAGACACACACCACCCACCCCATTTCACACACGCCCCCTTCATATTGTTTTCCCACCCCCTTCCCTACTGTGCGTGCATCTGGGTCCGTGGTCAATCTGACCCGGGTTGATTGATTGGACGGGCTGGTCCACGACTGTGGTGTCGTGGCTCATCTCGCTGGCCCGATCCAGACGACCCAGACCCGAATGTGCACCGGGGTTGTTAAGGGACCAGGATCCGAAGGCACCAGGGCTTTGAAACTCAGCACTCGGTCCATTTTGATTCTCTCCAGCCAATTTTTATTCCATCTGTGTTTTTGTCTCTTTTTCTCTGCCTCAGCTTTTTTTTTCCCTCCTCCTCCATCATGTGGAAAAGCGGGGCGGAGTCAGCTGTGGCTCATTTGCATGAAAGCATGAGGCACTAAAACAGACAATTTTGTTTCTCCGGGTTGAAGAAGCTGATGTGTCTCTTTATCATTATGGTATTTTGACCAAAGCATGTCACAGACAGGTCACTTGTGGAAAATGGGCATGATATGTCCCCTTTAATATATATAATGTTGTGTTATTTCACATATATGGTGGTTTATGTACATGTATACAATGGATTTGTAAATATTCCACTAAAAAGAACCTGTAAAGTCAATGGATCAGAATGTGCAGACAATGTTTTGAAGTAGATCTGACACATAATATTCCTTTGGAGTAAATCATAATCTCTTGTTCATTCTTAGAATTTCACATTTTGACCCAAAACTTATCTTGGAAACTTGAGCCAACCAGCATTTAAGACTTGAGTTTTCTTTATCAGTAACATTTCATCAGTTTTATTCTGGAAGTATTTTACTTGTAGACCTGTGTACTACTTGAAAACATTTATTTAAGTGAAGCAGTTGACCTGAAAAAAAAAAGTAACTGTGACAGTTATTTTTAGGCGGTGGCTGCTTATCAACTTCCTCAAACCTTCTCTGCTCAAACCACACACATTTGAAAGTCCTGATAATATTGTTTTGGAAATACCATGCTTCACCTTGAGTCTGCATCTTATCAGTCTGTCTATCTAAGTCTGATTTTAGTCGAGGTTGAGCTCATACAATACACGCAGACTCTTGTTACTGTCTTCATATTGGGGTGTGGTACTCCCTAGTGTGTTAAGCATGAATCACTCTTTCTTATTCTAAGTTTAATCACACACAGAATAAGAAGTTAATGGACTCCACACACCACTGTGTCATGTGGGCCAAGCCAAAGATGTCACGGATGGACAGCCCACTACTTTTTGATTCAAAACTTTAGAACCAGACAAGTTTCAGACAACTATTACTCATAATTCTAAAGGTCTGAATGCCATCTCTAACTTACTGAAATGGCAAAATTTGCTTTCCAATAGTTTTTAATGAAAATATCAAATACTACTGCACATATGGACAAAAAAATGTAAGACTATTTGTTTTTTGCAAAAATGTCAAAGTTCTCAAAAGTGAACTTCCTCTGACATTTTCATCCTAAAATGTATTGAGTGTAAACCTTAAACCCTCTATGTTAAGACCTAATAACTGGTCTGAGGAAAGAATATTTAGCAAGTTTTGAAAAAAATGATAGCATCTCTAATGGACAACAAAAGTAAATATCAAATTAAATATGTTTTATTCCACTTATCAATATCATATAATTTTTTTAATAATATTTACAACATAAAGATAACATGAGGATTATATTCACATGTATTCTGCACTGAGCCTCAATATTTATGTATGTATTAATTTTAAACACTGTTTAGATTATGGTATGAACAGTATAATAGTCCAATATCAATGTATTTGGAATAAATTTAGTATATTCCAGAGAGTTTATAAAAATGAACCCAGAATAACAGCACAAAACATTGTCACTTTGCAAACATTAACACTCATAAAACTCCTCAAATTTTTTTCAAAAAGGTTTTTCTCATTTCAGAATATGTTTTACTGAAAATAAGTAAATACCTACCTACAAATATAAGTTAGGTGTAGATTATTGTAATTTTTTTTTACCATATGTTAACCTTCCCTTGACATATCATTCACATATATGAACAGGCAGATAACCACAGCAAAGAAGATTTCCCTGAGGTCTATCGTGCCTTACTGAGTGTCTAAAATACCCCAAAAGTAGTGGAGGCATGCGTCAAAAATCTCAGACTACCAGTGCAAAGTGAAATCAAGTCAGAAGTCCCTAAGTGCAGGAGTGTGTTTTCAAGTCTTGCAGATGCTGCAACAGAATGCCATTAAGCTTTTAACCTCCGAGGCAGTGAGATCAAAGCATCTTCTCTGCCTACCTATACTGCCTCTGTTGTAAAAGATGGGATTCCAGTTTCCCCTGAGTGACTGCTGAGATGCACTCTCTCTCTCTCTCTCTCTCTCTGTGTGACATTTAACATCAAAGTATGAAAATGTATCCAAGCATATTAAGGGCCGGACATTTAGAAAATGCATGCTAAGATGTACCGTAATCACACACAGTACGTGTAAAGAATATAAAGTACATGCATACTTTCAATCCCATGAAGATGGTTCTCACCACACTGATTGATACAACATCTGGGGCTCATTATGTGGGGAATCAGTACGGGATAAAGCAAAGGCGGAAAAGAAAAACAATGACTAAAAGACATCCTCGTCATCAGCATCACAGAGGTTTAGCTGAGAAGAGCTGTGGACAACAACTCTGGATGGAATAAATCCATTCAGGCAAAGAGCTGCTTACACTAACCTTAATAAGCCCTGCAATACATTATGAGAGCTTTCATCCTTGTTTCTGTCGGTGGAAAAATTATTTCACTAAAGAGCTCCGCTTAATCTCTATTGAGTGATGCACTGGAGAAAAAGCATCAGCTCCACAAAGCGTTCAAGGTCAGATGTGTAGTTCTAAGTATTTTTACTAGAATCAGAAAAGAAATATTGATTTGATCAAACAAAACAATTTCACTCAACCATGGCCTATGTGTCCATTAGTGGGTCGCTGAGTCATTTCTAAGTAGTTCTACTCACTCAGTCATCCGGTGGTCCTGTATGTGCCGGTGAAGGGAGATTTTATCGCTGATGTAGATATTGAGAGCGTAGCGTTCTATACTGTCCTGTTCCAGCTTCTTTTCTTCAGGGCTGAGGTTGAGGTGCGTGGCCCGACCCCACTCACCCGGTGCATTGTTGTCCGGTACTGGTTTACTGTAGAGGGGTTTAGCGAGCTGGCCGTCTTCTACGTCCCGTTGGTGTGCCGCAACCAGATGGTCCTCTATTTCACCCTCTATGGAAGAAGATGAGGAGGGAAAAGTGGAGCGTGCTAACAAAAGGTAGCCCAGCCACAACAGCCACAACAAGAAGATCGCCTTGGCCAGCACGCCCAGTTTTCGAGAGCAGCGACCCCTCATGGCGGCAAACCCCGGGGAGGCACTGTGACCGGCTGAGTGTCAGGGTGCCCTACAGGACACAAAGCACTGGAAAACAGAGGCACAAAACAACACCATCATCAAGACATGATCAAGATTTTTTAAATCAGGTCTGGGTAAAAAAGCTTTAAAAGTAAGTAGGGCTACGCGAATAACTGAATTTAAATACAAATTTGACGATGTTTGAAAAATGATAATCATCAAATCGAATTAAAAATTTTTTTAGTGTTTCCATGCCACACACCTCACAGCTACCGTAGGCTCCTCCTCTTGACTGGGAAAGCATTCTTCACAGTCTTTGGTCTCCACACACCAGTAAAAAATGGTATTTGCTAAGGAGAGAGAGGAATTGTGTGGAATTGCTACGGTTTCCAAATTTCAGATGAAGACCAAACCATTCAGCCTGAAGGCAATATCCATGAAAAACACCTCAAACTTCATCACACACCAGAGTGGGAGTAGTATGTTGCATTGCGGGCTGCGCACGAAAACAACCTGGCAGCTAAAACGTCACCAACAGCCTAAGCCGACATAAAAAAAAAGAAAATCAAGGTTTTAGAGGGAAAAAAATCTGGCCAAAATTTTTGGCCAAAATTGTACAGCCCTAAATGTAAGTATGACAAATAAATCCTTTTTTTTTCAATCATACAAAGCAACATAATTAACACAGTCAGTATAAGAGTTATAAAATGGAACTCTTTCATCAATGTTACGCTCATGCACCGACCTGTGTCACAGTTATTTTGAACTGAAATGGTGTTTTTCCTCTATATTCACTCTTGGTGCTCTGAGGACACTGAATCACAAGATCAGAACAGTAGAAAGAAATCAAAACTGACATCATAAATATAATCACAGGCTCAGGGCAGCATTAAGACACTCATTAAATACAAATTGCAAAGACCGCTGAGGCTAAATGATGGTTTGTAGTCCAGTAATGCACTGAATAATTTAATTCTGTGAAACACTTCAGTAACAAATGTCTAGACCTAAAGTACTTCATTACTTACTCACACTTACTTAAAAAATTAATGTCTTAAGCCTTTTCCAATCAGACCTTTTCTTTCAGACCTACTGGGGGTTCAAAGCGATGCAGAAAAAGTAAACTGAAGCTGAATCCCAATTCACCCCTTGGTCCTACCTCTTACATTCTTGTGAAGGTGTATTGTTGTCCAAATTCTCAATTAGAATAAGTGGAGGGAGTAAGGTGAAGGGCTATATAGTCCTTGAAATAGAGACAAACTAGGACCATACAACAAATGGAGGGGTAGAAGAAATGTCCCATAATTCAGTTGGAATTATCAGCCAGATGCAGGAAAACAAAAAGTCCAGCAGTGATGAAGGAAACACATATTTTCTACTTAATGATTTGATTGATCATTAATGCCATTTTATATGTAATAAACAGCATTACAATATGAGCAATGCAGAGATGCTTACAGCTACTGGTGTGTGTGCATGGTGAATAGCGATGCTGTTAAACTCGCTCACTTTATGTTGTCTCATATGGATTTTTATGTCAACCACTAAAGACTGAATCTCCTGGACCAACCATGGTGTAGTTGTGGCCTGTCATTGTATGGATTATTGTACCGCTGTATTTACTGTCAACTTCCACATCTGTTTATTTTTAAGGGGTGGGTCACAGAGACTGCTGATGACATAACAGGTTGCAAAGTGTTGTCCCATTTCTTTAAGAGGATATTTCAACCTCTGGCCCTTGAAACTCAAGAGGCCAAGGGGTAGCGGTAAGAAGTGAATTGGGATTGGGATAGAGTATTTGTTTCTTCTAATGTGGGATGGATGACAGTAATTCCCTATTATCAGCCTGTCCCAGCAATGACCTGAAAAGCTTTAGTTTCTGCAAAATGTTGGCAGCGCAATTAAAGGACAGATCTAAATATTCAAACAATGACATTTCTGTGTATGTTTCATGTTAGCGTATACATTTTGCATTTCTTAAAAACATACAAGCTGTGTTTCATTTTTTATATGAAAATGCAGCTCTTTGCCATGCTGAAAGAACATCCAAATCCCTTCTGCACAGCCTCTTATCGTTCTCCTGAACTCTGTGACCCTGAGGGTGCAGGATTGGAGGTTAAGTGGAAAGGATGAGCCGTTTGAGAGATAGGGTGGCCATAACATACTGTATCAAGGTTGTTGCATTAGTTTTATGCATCTGGTAAGGAGCCTGCATGGAGGATACAGGTGTCTATAAATGCTTTTCTACTGGCTCTCAATATATATAACTTGAGCATAAAATGTGTCTAATGGAAAATGGCAATTTTGCTAAACTGTTGTTATTCGATGAAAAGTTTTGGCGTTGGTAAGAGGTGTATTTTGGGCATAGCGAAGTGGGTATATCGCACAAAACTGCAATGGAAATACCTTTTTATGTCAAATACAGGGTTCTCCCCAAATGATAGCATAAGGGAGCACCGCCTTTTTGCAAGAATCTGAGCACCTCCTTGTCAACGCTCTGGTGTCATTTTCCTTCTACAGCCATTGAGCTAGCAAACTCACAAACGATGTAATTTCATGATGTTTCAAAGTGTGAGACTTGCACCTCATTGATCACTTAAGTATGGCGTTAAGAAATAAAGCATCATCATTGGTGAAAATACTGATGTTATGGCAGCATTTAAAAGGCTACTTTCCATGCTAAATGTTCCATAAGCAACTCCAGCTGACACAAATCATGACCAAGCGTAACACGTACACAAAGCCTGCTGACCACAAAGCAATCTCGACTACTTTCTCCTTCACCACCCACCAGCACCATGCTTTGCATGCCAGGGGGTAGTCCAGTGCACCTCCTTTCTTAGAATTTCAGGGGAGAGCCCTGACATGAATTAAAAAACGGATGTTGACGGATGTTGCAAGAAGCAAAGAAGAAGAGGGTTAAAAGAAACATGGCACAGTATGTGTGGACACACCAGAAAACCCAATCATTTAGGACAGGATATAGGGGTAACATATACAAATCAATATATCTATAAATCAACATGATTATTTTCATCACTATAATTATGAAATGTCTTGTGTCATTAAGCGGTAATATAAAAAAAAATCATCATATTTGTGATTTAATGGACAAAGTGACACTTATGGTTTTTTGACATTTAGTAAATAATGGTAAAATTTTGCACAGATATCCAATGGAAAATCCACTTTTGTCTAATTGCAAATATTCTCCTTGAGTAAGGATGATGTATGGCATGCTTCATGTCAGGAACTTCAGAGGTTCTGACAAAGCCGTAAGAGTTTACATGTTTTAAGCATTCTGAAAACTCCATATATTTAAATAAAGAATTCATTCATTCATTCAACAGCACCTCAAGGGTCATTGGTTTGGGTACTGCATCATCTGAAGACTACCATATCACAATTAGGTGGCAGTTATGAAATTAGATGGATGAAACTAATCAATATTATACTAAAATCTAGGAAAATTATCAATAAGGAGCAGACTTTGTGTGCTATAGTTATTTCCATTGAATCTACCCTGTGCAACTGGTTTTCAAATCCTAAGTAAAAAGGCAAAAAAAAAGTATGTTTCACTGCTCTTAAATACTTCATTTAGAATGTTTGTGTGTATATAAGTCTTTTGCTAGGATTATAGGACAATATGAATAGAAAAAGAGAAAAAATGACCACTATTGTAAAGTCATTATCATCACCGCCCTAACAGGAACCACCAATAGAGATGACATTGCCCTCACATTAGCTTCTCTTCACTGGTGCTCTGTAAAATCGAGAATAGAATTTAATGACCATGTTCAGTCCAATCTAATAGATCTCATGGTGCCATATTATCCTAATAGAACACTTAGCTATCAGAGAGCAGGTTTACTTGTGGTTCCTAGAGTTCCCCAAAGTACAATGGGAGACCAACCCCTCAGTTATCAGGCTCCTCTCCTGTGCAATGAGCATCCACTTTGGGTTCAACAGACAGACATCCTCTCTACTTTTAAGACGAGGCTTAAACCTTTTGTTTCGTACAGTGCTTATAGTCAGAGTCAGCTTGGTTGACCTTGACCTGTCCTATTGTTTTACTGATGTAAACTTAGACTGCTGGGGTCTCTCCTCTACTCTATAGGTCACTGTTGTGTTTTATTTGTGTCTTCTGTCTCCTGCAGTTTGTTTCGTCTCTAGCTTGTCTCTCCCTATTCCTTTGCTGAAGGTATTCCTGTCTACAGAACTGGCAGTGATTGTTTGTACTCTCTGTGCTTTTCTGTTCACTTTTTGAACTCCACTCACCCCAACTAATCAAAGCAGATGGCTGCGCACTTGGTTGAAGGTTTATAGCGTTAAAAAAAAAATTGTTTTTCTTTTTCACTGTCATCAAGTACTTGTTCCAGAGAGACATTGGATTTCTCAATACTATTAGAATGTTTTGACCTTTCTACATAAAGAACGTCATTTGGAGATAT
The DNA here is from genome assembly GCA_020466265.1 of Siphamia tubifer. Lineage (NCBI taxonomy): Eukaryota > Metazoa > Chordata > Actinopteri > Kurtiformes > Apogonidae > Siphamia > Siphamia tubifer. Next base: position 15,759,912 of record CM035793.1, on the reverse strand, counting down.
ACAAATGGAACTGATCTGAATCATATTAGAAAAATAAGATATTTAACCTCCTACTGCCATGGTGGAATTATCCAGTTTTGTCTAAGCATAAGCTGTATAAGATATCTTCACAGTGATAGTAGTAAGTCTACATTTAAACAGGACCAAACCAGATTTTTTTTTAAAAACTGAAATTCTATGTTTCTTTTCTTTTAAAAAGTTCCTCATTTTAGAGATTTCCATTCTCTTTTAAATAGTCAATGATACAGTTACCCAAAAACCTGGGAGGGTGGAATATTTGCACAAGTATAGATGCCTATTGAGCTGTTTTAAAAATAGGATTAGCTGTGGTTTGTAGATACATGAAGCTAGCAATTAAGACATTCATGTTTGACAGATGAGCTTAGCATGGCAGAATTTGAAAAGAGCTGCAGAGCGAAAGCCCACCACTTAGCAATGTTTACATTGCCATGAATGTAATCACATAATTGTTCTGAATTAATATTAGAGCAGGGTGCCATTTACAGAGGTTCCAGCAAGTGCCAGCCAGGCTTAGCAGTTATACAGATGCACACAGACACACACCAGGCATCCTTCTCCTTTCCTCTACAACAGTACAGGAATGAACATTTTATGAGCATGTAAACAGTTGGCAATTCTCCATATAGTGCTCTCTGAGAGTCTATAGATTGAAGGTCTTTTGCAGTGCATTGTGGAGTCTCAGAGTCAGAGGAAACTCAGTTTCAACTGGCGTCCTTCATGGCAGCACCACAGCCCTTTCACTCCATCCTGGGCCATGGCCAAAGGACTTGGGAGTCCTGCGGTTACAAAATGGAGACGCCTGCAAACAAAACCCCCTTTTATTGGCTGTCCATCACACCTTCCACTCTCTCTGAATCTGATAGCCTTACTGGGGAGCTATTTGGAACAGGATGGGACACAGAGCTTAGGATGCAGCTTAAACCCTGCCCTACTTTTTTGGCAAATTGTAGTGAAACAATAAAAAAAAAAAAATAAGAGGAGAGAACTAAGATTTGTATTTGCCTCAATCTGGTGCATGCTTCACACTTTTAATGTAAAACAAAGTAAAGCAAAAGAGAGCAAAGAGAAATATGTCTCAGTACAAAATGTTACTACGTACTGTAGTTGTAGAGAAGAAAGGGTGATATCAGCATAAAGGTTAACTGAAATGAAAAGATCCCACAAGAAAAGATCCCATCGCTCTCCATGGTTAGTCAGGAATGAACAGGCTGCAAGACATGGTTCATTTACCCTTACGGCCCATTACAGTTAGATGTAGCATGTGCGACATCCAATAAGCAGCTGTGATACAGGTTACACAAACATCTGAAAAGAGCAGGTTTTCCCACTAACTGGCCAATATTACCCTGTTTGCCAAAAAAAAAACCACAGAACAGAATTGCTGACTCCTCTTCAGAACACAAACAGTTCTTAGCTGATTACATTTCAGAGTATACAACACTGACAGCAACTGTTTAAAGAAGCCTGGCTGCAGTGGGTGATGTCGTCTTAATTTAAAAGTTGGATGGAGACTTTTTCATCTCATGGTCTCTGACACACATCCAAATAAACACAACTTGAATTGAGTCTCAGAGACAGAAGACAGCTTTAACTAATAGTGCTTCTGTTCTCACTCTCTCACTCCACTAACACTCATTTTGCTTCCCCATTTGAAAAGGGAAAGGAAAAGTCACTCTTCTCTGTTCTTAAACTAGAAGAAATAAATTGGTAAGGCTCAAGTTTTGGTTTCAATATCTGATCTAGTTGAACAACTAGATCAGATTTGCTGCATGGAATGAGACTGAACCTACAGGTGTTACAAGGAAACATGTCAGAGAAAGGAAGCAACAGGTTGTCCCCTCTGTGACATGACACATTTCACTTCAAATGTGTCTACTAGTCTCTCAGCAAATGTGTTTTAAATGTGTAGTATGACAGCAATAACCGACTAAGAGATATTGATCAAATCGACCAAGTACAACTAAATAATAACAACTAACTTCCTGTTTGTATTCTTTGCTAAACCAGGATCTAGCCAAACAACAGATTAACTCAACTCAAGGAAGTCAGAAAGTCAAACTGTGACACCAAAGATTACTCTTTATGAACACACTTTCATGACAAGATTGTTTTTTTGAACATTGTGTTCGTGACAGTTCCACAAAATGTCACTCGGAAAAGTCCGGAGTTCGTCTGTCCTGATAAAGTGCTTCTTACCTTCACAACAAGTTACATGTCTCGGACTTTTCTTCCAGGTGACTCGGTCCGTAGTTCGACAGCTTCTTCTTCCACTTACACCTCTGGCTTGCAGATGTCAGCATACCCACATCCTCCTCTCCTCCTCCACGTTGGGCTTCTGACATTTTGTCGAAATAGCTACACAAACAGCGCAGTTTCCGGTCAGACCTGTCATAATAAAAGCCCAGTCGGTAGTAGCGGAATGTTTTTTGTTTTCTACAGACTAGAAAATATGTAATGAATCAATTAAACACGTGCGTAATAGGATAAAACATATAGAAACTTCTTATTGAAAAGCTTTGACTATTAAGTATCGACATATTACTTCAGTGTATTAAACTTCCGAAAATGTAATGTGTGAGTTATCTTTTTATCTACTTCCGGTTTTACTCCCCTATTTCATTTAACTTGACGGAACTACACGTTAGCCGCTGTTAGCTGCTCTGTCTCAGCTGCGATCTGTCAATAGAAAAGACTGACACTGACACTGATTAGCACAATATGCTAATGTGTGCCAATTCAAAGAAAAAGTTGGAAGTCGTGGAAATATTAAAAACACTAAAGTTTACAACAGTTGTGTGTTAGGGTAACAAAGTTGTGAAATGCATTCAATTGCTATGTCATTAATAAAGTTAGGGTGCAGTAAGTTTTTATTTCCGAGCTGTGTCCTTGAGTATGTACCCATAAAATACTCCATTTGTATTCCCAGTTTTATTTTAGCAGTAAAGTTTTATGGTCCATCTTATAGAGTTAATGAACTTTAGACTGTATGCAGAGGGTGTCATTGTTTGCACACTCCACAGTCAGGTGCACTGTTAACAAAGTAGCACAATGCATGTGTGTAATAAAATTAATATGAAGTAGGTAAAAATGTTGAGGCTATTGATCTTTGTTCTAATATTAAAACACATCTGTAACTACATTTGTCAAATGGAGGGCTAATATGATTGGTTATATTGTAGATTAATTTATGGAAAACAACCTATTATGCACTTGACTGTTTAATGTTCACATTTTAAAGATTTCATAATTGGGGATTTATAGTGAGGTTCAGTTGAAGTTGGGACGTTTTTTGACATGTCTGAAAGACTTCAGGTTTCTTAAATCCTGCTCACAAGGAAGCTGAAAGCATTTATTTGTGCACTTGCATGAATAGACAATGTGCCATACACACAAATAGCCCTTCCCTCTGTGTGTTTGCCATTATATGCTTGGGTTATTTTCCCATAGTCCCTCAGTCCTGCTCAGGCTGGACTGCACTTGCCTAGAGTATGCAGTGTGCTATTGCAGGCTGTTGTCAGGCAGACACCTGCACCACTTGGGATCTTGCCAATGCCTTTTATTCCTCCCTCTTCATTCCCTCTCCTTTCCTCCTTTTCTTCTCCCCAGTTGAAACCAATTGACACCTCTCTCTGTGTTAGGCTGATGTGCCCCCAACCGGAACTGAAAGGGGTCCCATTTCTGTGATAGAGATCTGGGGCTTTCACATCTACAAGGAGGGCTCTTGTACAGGTCTTGCATTTCAACCTTTCCCCTATTCAAAGTCTTAATTAGTTTAAAGATTCAATATGCACCATTTGCTGAGTCAGCACAAAAAAAAGCTGCAAAACCAGTAACATCAATTCCTTACTTTTTTTTTTTTTCTAAATTTACTTTAGAAAAAAATAGCTATCCTAGCTTTAATCTAGTTGGATGATTAAAAGACTGCTCCATCTTCTTCTACTAGGATAAATTAAACCAGAGTCACGTGAATCTAAACAGGTTTTGTTGAAATCTACTGTAATTCCAGCGTTTTTATCCCTGTTAAATAGGTCTGTACAGCTTCTTGATTTGTTAGTGAGAGGCTAAGTCCTTCTCTGTCTTTTGTGTTTATCTGTATTTGGACTCAGTCCAGCAGCTGTAGAGCTTATGATTGAAATCTTTCTCATTCAATGGATTTGAAGAACATGATTCCAGCGGATTTGAGGAACGCCATCAGTCACTGTTTGACCCCATGCCATGAAGGAAGTAGGATTAGAGGGAGACAGTTCAGGTAAAGAGCACCATCTAGTGACAGCACTGAATATATCTTGTCTAATTAACACTCATCAACATATAGTAGGATCTCTGTAGGGATTAATAGTCTACTCAGAAATAGGTGCAAAAGTGAATAAATACAAACAAAAGAAAAAACTTTGTGGTTGGAGTCAAATCGAGCCCCCCTTTGCTTACCCTTATACAACTATTAAATAATCAAATAAATGCCAAAGAAAAAAATGAAATATCTTTTTACTTTATAACATAAGATAAAAAATAGTCAAGGTCCTTTAGTTTATTTGAATAAGATACTTAAATCTTGCATCAAAAATGGATTCATCACTCTGTAGGAATCTTGTTTCTCTTGCCCCTTAATGAGTGCCAGTTAAAAGCAAATTGTTTAAACTCTAAAATTAGGATCGTAAGACTGACATGCATGCTGAGTTTCCCAGTGAACGCATAACAGCTAGACCAATGCAACAGTGATGCAAGGAGTGTCATTTAGGTTTGTTTAGACCTCCACAACTCTTCAATTACAGCTCTATTCACATCTGAACTAACTGTTGAACCAGGAATTTCATTAGGTGAGTGTCCCATTGTACTTAATGTTCATTTGCTCTCTTGGTGCAATAAATCACAGTGAATAGAGGTCACATTGTAGGACCAGTCTGCTTTAATTTAATGGAGATGGATTCTGGCCTACACTCTCCTTTAGCTTATTAGCTCCCGTAGAGGAGACGCACTGACCTTTAGCCATAAGGAGTGAATATGGTTATCAATTAGTGATTCTGATAGTGAAGGTTAGGCCTTTTTTGTAACCTTGGTCATGGTGTGAGTGAATGGTCTGTTATTAAATGGATCTGACAGATCTCAGTCACTGTGAAGGGCAATAGCTATCAGATATGCCACATAATGTCCATAAAAGTAGTTCATATTTTAGACAAAGGTGCAGTTTCTTTTGGAAACTAGTGAATGAACGAATGAAGACAGAACTTTTCAAAATAAAAGTCCAATAATTGCAAAGCAGCACTGCTGTTTTTGGCACTTGTCAAAGTCATATTTTAATAATTTTGTGAAACATATTCAATGCTTTGTGGGACTCCAGAGAACATGCCTGACACCACACCTCTCAACCCCCACCCGCTCCCGCAAGGGGCTGTCAAATAATGACCTGTGCTGCATATTTTTGCACCACATCCTGCAGGTCCTGCAGAGTCCCATCCCGTTGCAGGCCTCTACCTGGAACAGTTGGAGTTTGTTTTTCTCTCTGTCAGCAACATTACTCAAAAAGTTATGGATGGATTTTGATAACATTTTCAATATGTGTTGGGGCTCTCACATTTTGGTGGTGATCCAGAAGAGATACTGGATTCTGGATCACTTTGAAATTTACAATACGGTAAATGGAGAATACATTTCAAAGTTATCCAGAATCCAGGCTCTCTTCCAGATCCCCACCAAAATGTAATTTTTTTTTAGTTTTTGAAAATTTTATCAAAGCCCATCCATAACTTTTTGAGTAATGTTGCTGACAGTCAAACAAACTCCAGCGAAAACATAACCTCCTTGGCAGAGGCAATAAATGGGCACTGGAGTAGCCCGTTGACTCAGATGTGACATGATGGTAAGGGGATTTGGGGGGGGGCTGCTTTGCGATTGTTGGACTTTTATTTTGAAAAGTTGTCATCTTTCTGTCTTCCACATTTATGAAAGGTTTGGTTTGAATGTTGAGTCATGTCTCATGAAACAGTCATGAATCCTTTATGTGCAGTTTATGACAGCTGCTATGAATGTGTTATGAACTCACCCGTCAAGTAAAGTGTTACAGAGAATTCTGTGACACCTCAAAAAGATTATTCATCAAAGCAATTCATATTACATACTATTGTACAAGGAGTCAAAGAGCAGAAGAATTTCAGTCATGAAAGTCAAAAGTAGAGACTAGTGCTGAACCTGTGTGACCTTCAAGCTCTCAGGTGACACTGTAAAATTGTGGGAAAATGCTGTCACTTAGGATCGCATACTGCTGTGTCTGGAATCTACACACAAATTTGATCACTTCTCATATATATATATATATATATATATATATATATATATATATATATATATATATATATATATATATATATATATATATATATATATATATATATATATATATATATATATATATATATATATATATATATATATATATATATATTATATATATATATATATATATATATATATATATATATATATATATATATATATATATATATATATATATATATATATATATATATATATATATATATATATATATATATATATATATATATATATATATATATATATATATGTATAAAGAGCGCATTGCTAGGAACAGCTAAGATCCTGCGCAGAACCCTCAGGCTCCCAGGCCTCTGGTAGAGGACCCGAGCCTGAAGGAGACACCGCCCACGTGGGGCGAGAGGAACATTTATATATATATATATATATATATATATATATATATATATATATATATATATATATATTTGTGCATGGATGTCAATGAGCTTTCTAGATGCAACTTCGCCTCACACAGAAGATGATTAGATATTTGTCATATTGTCATCAAGACAAAACTATGTGTGACTTTTAGCAGTGAGAAGTGCAAAAACTAATTAATATGTGTGATGGACTGGGGTGCATCAGTGAACATGGTGTCACTGCCACCTGGATATATGTGAAAGGCTCAATGTATACTATTGCTCATAAAAGTGGAATAAATATTTTTGCTTCTTGTGAAATGATTGTGATAATATTCACTTTTGCATTGATAGCCAAACTGCACAAATATAACATGCATATAAAAACTTACCTAATGACAAATACAACTATTTTACCAAAGCTCTTGTTTTTTGATTAAAAGAGGTGGGGTTTTTTGGACATAGCACAAATGGTATATTACACAAAACAACAATGTAAAGACCTTTTTACTAACATATATCTGTAAATCAATGTGAAATTATGTTCATGTTTATGGAATGACTTCTTGTACTATCATGCAATAATAGATGAACAAATCACTGCATTAGTGATTTAATTGAAAAAACATTCAGGTAAATTAAAAAGAAGGATATTGATGGAAAATATAAGAAATGAAGAAAAAGAGTTTTAAAAGAAACATGGCATGATATATGTGTGTCTGGTTTCCCTACACAATAGTTTTGTATAAAAACATTCATCTCATTAATATTCTGTTGTTTGTTAAATGTCTTTCACCTTGTAAATAGAGTGCTCAGCTTTTACAGTGTGGTACGTAGTCAGTGACTGGACAGTAGGCTATGCTCTTTTGATTCTGTGCCAAATACTGCTGCTGTCACTGCTGCTGTTTGGCATGTGTGTGTGTGTGTGTGTGTGTGTGTGTGTGTGTGTGTGTGTGTGTGTGTGTGTGTTTGTGTGTGTTGCAGTGATACATCTAAATCAGTCTGAGATTGGACTGCTTTGTGCACTATGTCCAGTATGTAATAATTCTGGCAATTATAGCAGATAGAGTCCAGGTTTTGCAGCAGTGTTTGCAAATGTGATGACTTTACATTGATTTGTCGAATAGAATTTAGCAGGGTTGTTGTTTATGAAGAAGAAAATAGAGGAAGAAAAAAAGAACTGCTTTATCCAAAACATATAAATATTTCTCCTTTGGGCCTTAATTTGAATAATGGTTGTAAGGTCAGTGTGCTGAACCGCCATCTCCCTGCATGCTAATTTATACAGCAGAGTCTTAAATGGAGAACAAGTGTCTCATTCTCTTAAATGGTTCCAATCCAAGGCAGACTCTGTGTGTGTGTGTGTGTGTGTGTGTGTGTGTGTGTGTGTGTGTGTGTTGGTCTCTTTGCTGTAGTTGTGTGTTTGTTGGACGACCAAACCAAGGTTGTAGGACAAAGCAGCATCCACTTGTTTATGCAGCTGAAGTAGAACCACAGCAGAACGTATCATCAGCATTACAGAGTGAGGGAGGCGAAAGACGAGAGGGGAGATGAGCAGGGAAGGAGAGAGAGAGAGAGAGAGAGAGAGAGAGAGAGAGAGAGAGAGGTTTGTTTGGGGGGATTTGTCTATATGCCAATCAGCCCACTCAGCAGTCAGTCCTCGCCAGCCAGGGGCCCCAGTGGGAGTGTCTAAAAGACAGACAGACAGACACACACACACACACACACACACACACACATGCATATCCACCTCCTCACTTTCCTCAAATCTCTCATCCAGCACCAGACTCCCCAGGCCTGTCCTACTGTCGTCCAGGCAACGCATCACATTCAGTCCAGTGAGTTTGTAACTTGTGTGTTTCACTTCTGATTCACAATTGGAGAAAAACGGAGTGGCAAGAAAGAGAGAGAGGGGCAGAAAAGGGTGACGGAAAGTGAGAGAAAAGGGAGGAGTGAGAGGAGGGTGGCATGCAAACGAAGCTACCGAGCCAGAACAGGCACAAAGTCCTGAGTACCAGGCAGAACGCCAGGTCTGCTCCTTTGAAACAGGATCTTTATAGAAATGAGCACAACTGTCAAATTGCTGTAATTGGTTGCCTTTTAGATGAGTGCGACAGCTGCCGATGCTTTGCTTCAGGAGAATTTCAAGATAAAGAATTTGTTACTTTTTTTTCTCATGGGACATCATGTGGGTACACCCGTAGGATTGGTGGACTGGAAGAGTGAGCTGTTCATCAGCTTCATTTGTAGGGAGACAGTGTAATATTTGTAATTAGAAGCAAGGCAGATAATCATCATAGGGAATTATCGCACAGCTGCCAAAGATAAAAGTGCATGTCTAGACTTTAAATAACGTTGGTATTTGCTTAGTCTTCAAAGTACCACTTCGATCAGGCAAAAAAAAAAAAAAAAAAAAAAAGACCTTCTCTCAACATGTGATGGTTTTTATCTCAATTCAAAAAATATTTCACAAATAGATTAAGCTGTGAAATACAACATGATGAAGGTTGGGTTTTTTTTTCCTGTGAAATCAAATGGACTGTGTTGGCAAGGTCAAACCAATCAGCAGTTAAGTACTGTGGAAGAGAGACTTTCAATCATGGTGTAAACATAGAAGCACAATTCCCTCCATCCCAACTGTGAGCTCAAACACCGACAGTACACACACAAAGAAATGTGCATGTGCGCAAGTATGTACAACATGAAAACAGAAACATAACCTGCATCACACAACTGTATGAATCACAGTCAGCCAGTGTAAGGACCCACTGATGGGGGGGCCCTGCTGAGCTCTGGGGCCCCTTGTGTCCCTCTGTTTGCTTCTGATAACACTGCTGGAATTGTTCCTCAGTCAGCCCTCACATTAATCAAAAGCCCTGGGACAATACAATTGTTCAGTGGCCATTCACATAGTGGTGCTTTCATGGCCGCCGGCCTCATAAAAACATCCTCACCTCAACGGCAAATAATGTATATCATCAGCAGCTGCGGCACTGAAGTACTGTTCCCAAATGAGCGACTGGCAACTACTGCCGCATAACTGAGGGTTTTTAATATCTTCTTTTCCACTGCAGTTCCAACATCACATCAGAGTTAGATTGCAGAGGTTCCCAAAGATATCTTTTTGACTTATTACGCATATCTCTTCCTAATTTACTGCCTTCTGTGTCACTCTGTTGACAAGCATTTGTGAACATTGTCCTTAAAGATGAGTTTAAATGTTTGTTTTTTTCACTTTAAAAGGTACACAACTGGCTTCCATGTGGCTGGTGATAAACTAAAATGTGCTGCTAAAAGAACAGAGAACAGTGTCATGAGAGTAAATTAAAATAAAAACCTAATTTTCGCCCTCCAGATCTTTTCAAACCTGTTCACATTAAATTCACATTTCACTGATATATTACAATCGTTATCTCTTTCAATAGGAAAGCGGGTTCCATTGAAAATACATTATCCCAGGCAGTCAGGAAATGCAGCAATTTGTCATCTTAGTCTTCGTAACCTGTCGTAAAGCTCCTTGTCCCTGTAAGGAACACCCTCATAATTGGCCTCACATCATTTTTGAATGGATCTGACAGGGAGTCAACGTGTACAGTTTTCATCTCACATCTGGTGTGATTTTCCTCCTTGACGTTGCATTGTCGTCCTTTCACAACCAAACAGCCATTACTGTATGTGAAAGAGTATTTGATTCATGTCAGGCCCTCCAGGGGACCTCTGTACCCTTTAAAGTTTAGTGTGGATTCAGAATGAATGAATAAACCATAATGACAGCGTGCCGGTGGGAACTAGGAAGTGAAAGTGAACACCTGTCACTGTCAGCAGTCTGCAGCTCTCTACCACCGAGTGGCTGATTCACAGAAGGTCACCTTGTGTCTGTGGGACCTGGGCAGAGGCCTGGCAGATGATAACTCAGCACTGGACTATACTCCCACTGAGGATAGAGAGGGGGACACTTATCATAACTGACCCCTATCTGCTGTCAACTGGGGATTCATTTCTCATCTTTTGATTCTTGTATCACCCTTTCTGTCCTCTGTCTTCCGCTCTCTCTCTCTCTCTCTCTCTCTCTCTCTCTCTCTCTCTCTCTCTCTCTCTCTCTCTCTCTCTCTCTCTCTCTCTCTCTCTCGTGCTGGCTTCCTCACATTCACTGCAATATACTTCAGGAACTTTTACTTTTTTTTCACTTCATCTGCTGCTGAAACTGACTCTCTGGAGCTGCCTCATGTATTTGCCTCAAAACTTTCTTGCTCTTTTTCATTTGGCATTCCTCTTTCCTGTTTTTCCATTTTTTTTTTTTTAAATTGCTTTTGTCTGCCTCTTTCTAACATGCAGGCTCTCTTCTTATTTTGATCTTCACCCGTTCTTCTTCCTCCCTGTGTGTCTCTAGATGATAGGTTTTGCTTTTGTCTGTTTCTGTGAGTTTAGCTCCTTTCTGCTTTCCTGACTTGTATAAACTGTGCTACTCTCTTCATTTGCTTCATTATGTACATTTCTTTTTCCCCCTCATGTCTTTATGCATACTCTGAGCCTTTTGGGTTTGACACTCTTGGGAGAGGTAGTGGTTATCCAATCCAACACATACGGCGCAACAATAATATTAGTGCCTGATACAGTTGGCTGCTTTTTTGCTATAAATGTGACAGGACAAAAACAAGCATACATGTCACTTTCCTTTTTTTTTTTTTTTTTTACTACATACATTTTTACTACAATTACTACAATCTGCCACAGTTGAAATGTTGGTTTTTTTTTTAAATTGTCCATAAACCAAAGGAAGGAGGATAGCATTGATTTCACCCCAGGTGTCAAACACAGTGATGAAATAGAAGATTTCATTAAAAGAGGTGAAGTCCCTCCAGACTACAGCCCATCAGCCCAGTGAGGCTTAGTGTACATTTGCATTTGCATTATCAAAGTCACACTCCTAACAGCTTAACACTGCTTCCAGGGAGTATCACAAAATGTCTGACTGTCTGTCTCCACGACATAGTTCAGTGGATTTACGGGAAATCTGTGATCCGAATCTCTCCATCAACTCATTGAACCTTTCAAGGGCATCCACCAGCACAAGCATCCAACCATGTGCAAGCAAAGAACCATGTGCATCCACATTAATGTTGTATTTAATTTGACTCTGAACAAACAGGATCACCTTACATTTGCATCTGACATTGATCATTACTTTATTGTACTTACATGAGCATGGATCCCCAAATACTTCCACCTCAAAATCACAAAAGGAAAATTAGTGAGTGCTTCACAGGGATTCTAATCTTACAAAAACATGTCATGAATTACACAACATCTACATGTTTTTACTGACAATGTTGCCTGTAACAGATCAATACTAGAAACCTAATTCATTTTACTATATGTGCAAAAATTGTACTAATTATGAACATTTTACGGCAATGTATGGGTGATTTCTATTAGAAATATGAAAGTGTAGTTTTTTCATTGTTATTCTAAGACATTTCAAGTCGGCTAACGTTAACAGCCTATTTACTTGGAACAAAGTTTAGCTTAGCTTATATATATATATATATATATATATATATATATATATATATATATATATATATATATATATATATAAACCTGAATCTTTATCTATTAGTACTAAATATCAGATTCCATATAAGGAAAAAAAGAGAAAAGGAAAATGATCTTATCCCTCAGAAACTATTTAAATTGTCTGGTTCAACCAATGGTAAAATTAATATGGTTAAATCTACAATATATTTTCTTTCAAAATAATGGTGACGTACAGTAAAACAAGTCCAGTTTTTGGAACAGACTGAGAAGGTAATATCAGCAATGGTTGTAATGCTAGTTAACAAACAATACATTACAATTCTAATGTAATACCAACATTTTTGTCTCTACCCATGAGTCCTGGGAAGATTATCTACAGTAGTGTTTTGTTTTTTTTTTAAACATTTTTTTATGTAGTAGTAGTAATAGTTTGCGCTACTTTATGACAAATTTTACATTTAGATGACATTTAGTCTATATAATGTATGTTATAATGAACATAGGCAGAAAATCCAGATGTAAATTAAACTGCACAAAGGGAGAATTTTATTTTCCTTGGTCAGCATATGTGCAGTCAGTTTAGCTTGTATTTAGAAGGCTGATTATTAATACTGAACAAACAATAACTACTCCCAACTGCAAGGGTGAAAAACACTGATCTATCCTGTTCTCACTCTGTAGTAGTTTTGTTTACTGGTATCTGCAAACCTAGACAATTTCTCTTTGTTCTAACACTAAAGTAAATAGACGCCTGTATATCTGTGACAAGCAAACATTAAAAACTGACAGTAAAGTCTACATGATGAGCACAGACCCCCCCCCCCACTCTGCTGCAGTCAAACCAGTGGGGAACACCTGAACACAATCCATTCTCTTCATTATGACCTCAGTGACCTTTGTTACTGATGGAAACAATGTGCTGAACTTTCTCATCGAACTCTTGGGTCAGATTCTGTTACTGACTGATGTGCTACTGTCACTCAGTCTGTCTGTAAAAAGTGGCAGCTGTCTCTGAAGTGCTGCTCCACTCAGTTTTAATAAATCATCCCCAGTCGGCCTATTCTCCTGCCTCCCCGTCTATCCCTTGCCTCTCTCTAGCTTCATCCCTTTCACTTACTTATCTACGCTTGCCTTTCCCCTCCTCGCTACTCTCTATCTCTGCAAATCCACCCCTCCTTTACATTCCCCATTTTGCATGTCTGTCTTTATCTCTCCCAGCTGCCAATCTCGTCGTCCTTCTCCAACCATCTCTAACCACTTTAATATTTAGCTTCCTCTTCCTTCTCTTTCACTCCGTCCTGGCGCTCTTTAGAAGCTCTTATCATTGCTAAGTTGCCAAAAAAACAGACACTTCCTCTGTCATCTCCCTTCGGAGTGCTGGTACATTAGTCTGTTCCAGAAGGCTTGGGGTCTGGCATAGTGCGGGGGTATTACATTCTGCAAAGTAGCAGCAGAGGTATGGTCAAATTAACATACTTACACACTGTCATTTCATTCCTCAACATCCTTACTTTTACTACCCATATTATTTCTGTGCCCTCCATCTTTCCCAGTTTAATAAGCACCAAAACATCCAACACATTTTGACCTTGTGAGTGTGAATGAATCTACAGTCATTGGAACAGGCCGAGGAATCGATTATGCAGCCTCATACTACATCCAGCCAATGAGCCTGATACATATCGGCAATCCTTCATCGTACAGAGCAAAGCCTGACTTTATGAGGCCACGGTGTCCATTCTTTTCTCTGGGAATACATTTAATATGCCATAATTGATTATGAGCATCCAACTGTACCGTTATTTATTCCTTTGTCCATACCTACACTTCAGCACAAATGACTGCACATAAATAACACTCAATAATGCTAGGAAGAGTGTAATCAATTACTGTGAGATTCAACTCTTTGTGATGCATTGGCCTTTTTCTCACTTTCTGTTCTCAAATTTTAGTCTCTTTTATTCAGAGCATGACATTGCCTGTATCTCACAAACAGTATCACCAGACAAACTCCAGCCTTTTAACCTTGTGGTGGGATATTTAATGAAGGAGCACAAGCACACATGATGCATAAGAAAGTAACAAGACACCTGTAATAAATAAGAAGACTTTGCTCCTCTTGGTTTCCTTCCACTTTTCCCCTCGCTTCCTGTTTCCTGTCTTCCTTTCCATCTCCCTTGTGTGAACTAAATAAATTCCTTGACTTGATATTGTTGCTACTGTAGCATTAGTGTACCAACTAGGCCATAGGGGGGGGGGGGGGGGGTTAAACCTCAGCAACAAGGGGATAGCGCTCTGTCTTTTCTCAATCTGTAACTGCTGATTGCAGACACAAAGTGCACTAGCGTGGAAAAGTATGCAGCACAGCAAATCCTTGTTAAGACCCAGCAATCTGTCTGATCTCAGACCGATCTGTCCTGCTCACCTCTCTGAAGAGAAGATTCAAATGTTTCATTGAGCTAATTAGGTGTTGAACAGGGTTTGGCTATTGTTGATGTTGGCTTTACAGTCCAGATTCTTTATTTCATTATAGGCAACAAAGCAAAGGAGGCAAAAGAAGAATATATTGTAGATTGTAGTAGGCAGTCATCAAATCTAAAGCAACTCAAATCAGACTGTAAAAAAACATCTAAAGCAAGTGAAAGACGCACTTTGAAATTTTAAAGATACCCTACAGTGGTTCTGATTAATTCTGCAAAGGCCACAAAAAGATATACTTCAATAATAATGTGATATTTCAAAGTGATTTCCCAATGTAAGATCATGACATGGAGCTCTCGAGGAGGTATATCACACAAATATTTGGCGCTCCTGGGGGTTATGTGCTACTAAATAAATATTATTGCATTTGAGACCATGGTGGTGTAAACAGAAGCATCCAGTATGAGCCTGCAGCATTCAACACACAACCTCTCTTTTGGTCCCCTCTGTAAACAGTTCGGGCAGGGGAAGATTGAAAACAGCAAGCATCCGCACCCGGATTTACATTCCAATCAAGTGACACCCCTGTCAGAAAATAGCTTCATTTTCTTCACTCTAAAGCAAACACACACATATACACACACACACACACACACACACTCATGCACACACTTCATTATTACGAAAGCACACACATACGAGCACACGCCCAATCAATGTACACAAACACATCTACTCACTCCACCATCCTCCCACCTCCCATCTCTCCTTCACACGCTAACACACAGTGAATTCTTGCCAAGTGTGAGTTGTTCCTGTAACAATGCAAGGTGAACGGTCAACTCCGTCAGTATAAGACACTGAGCTGCTGCTGCTGCTGATGATGCTGCTGCTGCTGCTGATGCTGCTGCTGAGTCCTCTCCTCTTGTTATTGAGATGCAGACAAAGACAAGGGTTATCTCATGTCACTCTGCAGCCTCTTCATCTATGCTTTACTTCAGAACCTGTAGGAAGATGAGGAGGCATTTAAAGTGGCTTAGACAGTACGGTCCTTGCCGCACCTTCCTGCCTTGCCCAGAGGTACATCATCATTGACCTTGTCACAAACTATTGCTTCACGATGATATTTGCTCCCTGGGAAACTCAAAAGGGGCCGCTTCATTTGATGCAAGACAAGGCTCATTAAAAAACCATTTGCTTTGAGTGTGTAGTTTTAAAAGAACAATAGTCCTAGATGGTGCTAAGTTTTTCTAAATGTCACAGTGCAAATGTCACCGGGGAGTTGTTCTCGTGTGGATGAAAGTATGTATTTACAAAAAACCTGAGATGAATATTGAATCCATTTCAGCCAATATGATGGTTTACAAGCTTTCAGTACTGGCAGAAGCTGCAACAGTGGTGGTTGAAAGCTAATATTAGGTTTCTTAAGTGGAATAATAAATCAATAGTTAATATTGTTTCTGTTTGTTTCATGGTTCATGGTCACTGTGAAGTTCAATACAGATTAATTTGTTTAGGTATTTGTTATATTGATTCAGATGTTCAGTTCAACAGTTATCAAGTATTTAATAAAGTAAAAAAAAAAATCCATTCATGCATTTATAGTGTCTACTTTTTGAAATATATGCAACTTTGACTAATTAGTAACTCTAGACTCTCTATATCATATCTGTTATTTAAAATCTGCTATTCTTAAGATCATGTTCTTATTTCAGAAAAACAAATGAAAAACACAGGTGACATTTTTCCTCAGAAGTACTTTATTATTATCTTTAAAGACCACTCTAAATGACAGGCTGATTGTAGAGCAACGAGTACAGTCAATAGAACTTGAGTTGGTGGTGTCCGGGCTTCATCCAGGAGCTTCAGAGAGAAGCAGACAGGCAGCTCCACTGGCTGCAACACAAGACACGAGCGGGTTGGAGAGGCAGGACCCATGTCCTGTGTTGCAGCCTCTGGCTCAGCCGACAGGTCACCTTCAACTTGGGCCGCCAACAGCTGATCCACTGTGAAGAGGAAGACAGGGAGACACACAGAGGAAGGAAATGAGATAGGGAGGGGAGGTGGGGGAGAAAGAGAGATAAAGTCAATTACAATAGATTCTGTGTGAGAGAAAGAGGGAGCAGATGTGAGAAAATAAGAGGGAGAGAGTGACAGAGTGCTGGTACTGGAGAATGAGATGGGGAAGGGAAAGGAAAAATGAAGCAAAAGAACGATAGAAAGAAAGGAAATAGAAGTGAAGGAGAGCAGAGGTGCCAAAAGGGCGATGCTCATCCACAGACACCACATTCATCACCTGACCAGTAAAAAAAAGCCTTTTTCACCTTGTGATATAGGGGTTGGCCAGCTACATCTCATATCCACCCTGCTTGACACCCAGAGAAAAACGCTGCTCTGGCCCAAATTGCCTGACTAGAAGGTTAATGACTACTCGTGCCACGGGTCCGCAGAAAAAAAAAAAAAGATCTGTCTGCAGTGTCCTTATATAGAAAGCCTGTGGTGGAATTGGAGCGTGTCATTGGAAATAAATACAATCATTATCATAGTTGTAGAAGGCACATATAAAAGGAATAAGATCTGTTTGCCATAGGAATTAGAAATGTGACATTGTAAAGTAGTGTTTATGTAGTCTGCTGGTCTCATGGGAATGCAGTTTGTCATCAAAGATGTACAAAGCGTGCAATCAATTCTCAAAGCAGTTCCATGCCCCTGTTATCCTCTCTTGTTTTCGTCTCATCTCTCTTAGGGCGTCTGCCGTGTAACGCCATTAAAAGGTCATAGCTGAGTGAACTCTAAACTGCATGGCTCACAAACAAAGGTCTGAAAATGTCACAGCTTTACAGACATGTCCTTATATCTGTAGGAAGAATATCAGCCCATGATGCAAGTAAAATAATCAACTCTTTTTCTTCTGTGACATTTACCACATTTTGTTTTCTTTAAATATAGTATATCACTGTCAGGCTCCGTCTCCAGTCATTTCACACATGCTTACATCAGCCTGCCTGTTTTACCAGACATTTTTTTTGATGTGGTGCGTTTTAACAATTGCGTGTACCTTTCTCTTGCCTAGCTTCTTGTATGAAATTGGGTCCAACCTAGTTTTGAGACCACAGGGATATGAACTCAGAGGACAAATGAAAGGAGCTAAAGGACAAAGCAAGAAGGAAAAAAAAAAAAAAAAAAGAAAGAAATAAGAGCCACGGGCAAAATTCATTTCTTTTAACCCCTTTTTACCAAATCGGAAAAAAAAAAAAAATAGATACTCAGGGAAAAAAACTCAAATAAATTTGAGATTTTAAATAGGTTTTAGGTCAGAGTGAAGCCTTTGGTAGTTTTAAAAGTAACACAATCAGGAAGAATTGCAGTGATTTTTTATTTTTTTTTAGTCAAAGAAAACAGAAAAAAAATCTGCCTTACACTTCGGTACGATCCTTTGAAGTGTGATGTCAGGATTGGATAAACTGATGCACCACATCAGGAGATATAACCAAGGATTTGTTACTTTTGTGATGGAAGTCAAATGTGCAGCTCTGCCTTCATTTAGGACGTTAGACGGTCACAATGACTAATAATGGATGACATACTACTGCAACTGCTCAAGGCAACTCGGCTGCAGTGAAAAAGAGGCCACCCAGATTCTACATTTAATCGTTTACGTGAATTGCCTTTCATTAGTGGAGTAACAATGGGTTTTGACAGAACTGAAATGACTTTTCCAGGCAAAATGTTGCAGCCACAGTGTCCAATTAACGGGACTCATAATTGAAGTATTGATGCTGAGTAATAAGACCCACTTATTATTTGTGATAATCAGTGACAATGATCACATGAAATGTAATGGATCTGTGCTTTGCATGCCTGTACCGAATCCTTATCATTTAAAATGATCCCTCCCTTTTGAAGGATTCTCACAATAGACTGCTCAACAATGGTGCATTGTGACAGCTGTAACAACGGTGTGGCTCTACTGATCAAAGTTATACAGAGGCAGACTTTCGATTTAGACGCTAATCATACCTAGATGGATCTCTGGAAGAAAAATTATGTGATTTTCCACATTCAGGAGAAAAGAATTTAAAGGAACGTGCTTAATGGATTTACTAGTCTGCCCATCCTACCTCATATCCACCTATAGTTTATATCATGGGTGTTGAAAATGTCTCAATAGCCCAGGTCTAACAAGGCCCAAGGTTTATATTAATTATTAATGTCACCAGTTTTTCTATTAAAATAATGATATTTTGCTTTTTGAAACGGAGTAAAATATTTTAAAACATTTTACAGTTGTCTCTATCCATCCATCTAAATCCTATAGTTGAGTCTGAGTTTTTCATTAATTCATCTCCACTTCAACCCTATTTCTGAGTATTGACACCAGAAGGTCATTTTGAGCACTGGCCCTTTAAATGCACATGAGCTACTTCATGTCCCGTTACCTCCGGCCTGTTGGCTGTGCTGCTCTGTGCACTTCAACCAACAACTGAACATTTTAGGAAATCATCTTGAAGTTTGGACATATTTTCAGTTTTTTCTACAACTGCTGCTGCTGACAGATAATTATCGGAGAAATGTTCAACGGACATAATTAGTTATAAAACATAACAAATTTGTAATGATTTAAAGTGAGTTGAAGAAACCTACTTGATTTTTACTGGAATTAATATAAATATAACTTTGCAGCACCAGGAAGATTCAAATTGTAACTTTTTGAACTATTACAGTCTCCCAAATACACAAAGAAATGTACCAAAGGCTAATAAAAGTGGGTTTAGCTCAATATGACCCCTTTAAAGTGAAGCCATCTATGGGAATTATCCATGAGAACAGAAAAAAACACATGCACACATTCATTTCAATGTATATTCACACCATAAATGCTATCCTGTATAAATAACGGTCTGTGATGATCCTCCAAAAATGAAGCCAAAACATCTCAGTGTCCACCTTGTGGCTGGATGCGGTATTGCTCATCAACATAAACCTTTTCATGCTATTTTATCAGATGTTAGTCAAACTACAAACATGATTTTGGATGTTTTCGGTAGATTTCATAACAATTTATGTTCAAGGAAGTCACAGTTTGTGGTGAAACTGACCATGAAACTGTCTGATTATGAAAATATGTGCAGAGAAGGAGTCTGTTCAGAGCCACTGTAGATATCTCTGCTCAATATCTAGACATGCCAGCATGAACAAACATGCTGGGATTTTTTTAGACTCTTTTAAAACTTTTTAGCTCATGGCAAAATGTACTAAAGTAACAACACTTTTGTTGCAGTTGCTGTGCAAATGTGATGACAAACAGAAACAGTTTTACACTAGATGTTTTACTACCTTTGTAGTTTTACACACTATCTTTGTGTGTAAAATTATCTTTTTTAAACATATACGTAAATGATGATATAGTTCAGATGGGCCCAAAATATTATTTGTCTCTCACTGTTGACTCTCATTCATATTATTCTTGAGGTTACCTTCCATTGGGCACTAAATTGTTCTTTATAAAAAATGTTTGATTGACTGTAATGACCAATCACAGTGCTGGATCTAATGCCAGAGGTGTACATGTCACATCGCTATGCAACTGCTGTCCACACAGTGACTCCAAATTGCATCACAAAAGAAACCTGACAGCAACATTTTGAATTAATATTGACATAGTGGGTGTAAACAGCACCGTTACATCAGTCTTTATATACAGTCTATAATTCAAACATATGTATTAAATGTGTCTCATTTGTCTTAAGTGTTTGGCCTTATCTTTAAAGCGGAAAAAGAGCAGCTTTTTTTTTTTTATAAGTATCATTCATTACATGCTTAAAATAGTTTGATATTATGCCAAACATTCACAGAAACTCAAGGTGACTTGTTTCATATCTGTCAAATGCAGCAGTGGAACATTGCCACCATGTTGGTTTCCAAAATAACACGTAAAGCGGCTTATTTTGACTTCACCGTGAAAGCTGAGAACACCTCTAAAGCTTTTCAGGATATGTCTTTGAACCAACGCTATCATTATTATGAAAAGTACATAATGGAAGGTTTTACTGTTCCTCACTATCGTTCTCCTTGTTATTCTCCAGGGATACATAACCTTTTACATAGATCTTAGTTGGTTCCCTCGGCTGGGTCTCTTCCCCTTCTGCCTTGTGAAAGAGCCACTGTTCTCCATGGGGCTATGGATGCTGGAATCATCCTGATCCAAACAAACATTGTTTGTAAAACCAACATCTTTGTTCCCTTAAACCTGATTATGCATGGTGTACCAGCCTGTCTCTGTCCTGACAGCACATACCAGCTACTGCTTATACATCCTGTAAGGTCGCATACATGTCAAACATACTCATAAAGAGACAAACAGAGAAGGAATCTCAAGAATTTACAGCAAATTCAGCAATATATTGATAAAAAAATTAAAATAAAGCTGTTCTGGTGCACTCTGCATACTGTGTTCAATGAAGAATAAGTAAGAAGGTCAAATAAACCAGATCACCTTCACTTGAGTTTTCATGTTCTTAAATCAAGAAGCAGGCACAGGAATCGTTTTGTTGAAAATAACATAAAAGAAAAATTAACTTCCTATGGCTCTACAATGTGCAACAGCCGAGTGACTCAGCCCTCTTCACAAACACGGCACAAGGAGGGAGTAACCGCTTAGTATTCTTTATAAAATCATATCTATCGACGCTAGATGGCTATGTTAAACAGTACCTTAAAGCCTTTAAAGCAGGGGTGTCAAACTGTGGTCCTCGAAGGCCGGTGTCCTGCATGTTTTAGATGTTTGCCTCTTCCATTGCATCATTATCAGTCTGATGAGGAGCTGATTATTAACTCTTTAAGTGTCAGTGCTGATGCGTTCTGAATGGATGATTTAGTTTAAATATTCAGAAAAATTCAACCATTTTCCTTTTAGTTTTGTGCATGGAAAATGTGTCACAAAGCAAGAGTTTTTTTATTTTATTTTATTTTATTTAAACATTTTTTAAAGGCAAAATTAAAATTACTGGGACCAAATTTCAATAGTAGTTTTCTTTCCACATTATTTGTCATGTTGTAAATATTTATTAGTTTTTGTTGCTCATTTTGTTTATTTTTCTACATTTATTTTTTTTTATTATTGTAGTATTTTTCTTTGATTTTCTGCCATTTGTGTCTTACTTTGCTCATGTTACCAATTATTTTGTTAGTTCTCAGGAATTAAAGGGTTAAACTGAATCACATGGAAGAGGGAAATATCTAAAACATACAGAGCACTGGCCCTCGAGGACTGGAGTTTGACACCTGTGCTTTAAAGACTGGTGCCAAAGAATGACAAAAGTGAAAACTGAACAGAACATTTGATAAAGTGCTTTCTCATACAATGCAAAGATATCGTTCAACCTGCACACAAATCTTTTTTGGACATATGATGCTATGACCTTGGTCTTCTCTTACTATATATTCTTTTAATTAGAGTATTCATTCATTCTGTGAATGTTGCAGAGATAAATGCCAACAGTCCATCAAGAAGATACTGAGGCATTAAGAGTCCCACACATTTGGACACACACGTTTGTATTGAAGAGCAGACAGAAAGGCTGAATCATAAGCTCCTAGAGAGTACTAAATATAAACAATTTTCCAGATAAGCCAATCTGCACTGACAAGATGTTTATACAGAAAATACTCTAACAACTGAAAGAAGTTATCAGGATGTAGCATAAAAACTGACTCACAGAATGACCATATCATGATTAATTATTAATTCAAGTGGATAATCAAGCTCATTTCACGATACAAAACTGTTACTCCCAGGAGTGTTATGACATGAGATTTGAGGAGTCGAGGGAGTTTTTCAAAAGAATGACCTTAGATAACAGCTGCAGCCAAATGCATAAGCAATTCACATCAGTATGCAGAATGAAACTGATTGAAGTGGACCCTTGAGTTGTTATTGCTGCAAGATTCTGAGATGTCATCACAAAGATGTACAACACACACATGTGGGACTGTAATCACACAGATGCATGCACTTAACTACGCACATACAGTGAGTCCTACTGTACAGTGCAGCTTTCTCAGCACTATTGGAGTTGGTGTTGCGTTTCAGAAGTGATAGCTGGGCTCAATGGCTGCCGCTGGGATTGGCTTTTCCCTGCAGATGCTGACAGGACACATTGGGATGTATCTGCACCCCTCCTGCCCCCCACCCCCTGATGAGGTCCTGTATAGGTGAAAGAAGAAGAGCCCTGTTGGCACTAGAACTGTCTTCGCACAGCACAATGGAGACAGGTGTGGTCGGACATTATGAGGCTCAATGAGTAGCAGTGCATTAATACTGTCAAGAATCCAGGCTGCACTGTCTGTTTCTGTGGGACTCAGAGGCTTTAGCTCAGCACCACGTTTTGGGATTTTAAAGTCCCATGGGTAGAACTGAGCGTACAAATTTGCACACATATGCATTTTAAAGCAGAAAAAAAAACTTTTATAATTAATTTGCGAACACTTCCAGGGTAAATTGAAGGTTGAAGTCATTTTAATGTTACTATAGTGAACTAACTATGTTACTTTATGCACGTATGTGTAATAATGATCATAGTCTTAAACTAATTTGACTCTTTTTACAATGTATATTCAAAATAGTTTTTTTTTTTACATTTTGTATAATTTAGTATTGGGAGTTATAATCAGCCTAATAGAACGTGTAATTTCATTAATTTCTGAAACAGAATCATGATTATCCTAAGATACGTCTCTTCTCACATGACATATTTCCATCAATTCTAATTTGAAATGATGATGAATGCAACTCAAGACCGTGACTATCCTTCATTGCCTCTTTACTGATCATATTGCTGCTCATATTATATGCAATAGGCCTGGGTGATGAAGTAAAGATAATGATGATTATTGTGTCAAATAATTACATGACTATTTAAGGGCTGATTTTTGGTAATGAATGAAATAAACCAGATAAGTTATTTTAAACTATTCTTTATAGTCACAACATGTTAGAATTATAGTGGTTGAACATTCAAAACAATTAATATAAGAAAATACTTCTTCAATGTTAAAATATGCAGAAGTGAAATGAGAACAGCAAAATGCTGAAAAGTGTTTTATTTGACAATAAAACATCAACAAAAATGTTTTTTCACAAAGGAACAACAAAAACCCTATAACAATAAATCATGGTAATTCTCATGCTATAAACCTATAATAATTATTACCACTGCTGTCATCATATGGTATAAAGTTAATATTGTGAGACGATATAATATTCTTGAATAGTAATTGTCATTGTACTAGATTATCACAATATAATTTTATTTACATTTTTTTTAGATTGAATGATATATTTCTTCATCAGAGGTCAGAGGCAATGATTATCACAATCTAATTTTATATCATAATAAGTAGAAGATGTTTTTCCCTTTATTTATTTTTTTATTTAGGCATGTTTTACTTGTTACTTGTTTCACACATTCTTTGATATTTAAGAAACATCATTGAAATGAATGTTCGGACCAGAGAAAAAAGGTTAAGCATACAATAAACTATCTAGTTTCTTACACTGTCATTCGGGCTGAAAAACAAGGATTTAAACATAAAAGAAACAAGAATTTTATATTTATTCTTCAAGACATCAGCTGATATGATTTCTTATTATTACCTCCGCCAAAGAGGTATTCAATTTGGGTTAGTTTGTCTGTCTGTGAGCAGGATTACACAAAAAGTTCTGAATGTTTTTGATGAAACCTTCAGGAATGATAGATAATGGGTCAAGGAAGAACCCATTAGATTTTGAGCAATGAAGGTCAAAGGTCAAGGTCACGCTAAAGGTCAACAGTTAAAACACATTAATGGTAATGGAATCTCATGTTTTTTTCCCTTCACATCGTCTCACCTGCAGAGATCGTATGGGTCAACACCTATGGTTCGATCACGTCACATTTTGACATCATATGACGTCATATCAAGCCTTGGCAGAGGTGTGCTGTCTTTGACTGCCTTGTTATTATTGTTTTTCCCATTATAATGTATCGCCCAGCCCTTTTGCAGGCTACTTGTGATTCAAAGGCTTGTGATTTACTGCCATGAGGGAATATTTAATTCCTACTGTACAGAAAACTGAAGAAGTATTCTACAAATCCTTGTTCATTTATGATCCATGTTTGTCCATTGTAGTATCAGTATTTATTCGTACTAATTTAAGGATAGAGCTTAACCTTTCAGTTTTTTTTTCCCTTTTCTCCCCTTTTTTAGTATGTTAATAAGACAGGATGAGGATGTGGTCTCAGTGGGTGCACCAGATCACCCTCTCCACCTGCCTGCTCACATCTATCTGTCGGACTCACACTCTGCAAGTCTATATAGACCTGTAGTGAAGGAGGAAATCCGTTTATCTGGGCTACACCTAACATGAAGCTGCAACGCTTGGCTGTTTCAGTGTGTGTGTGTGTGTGTGTGTGTGTGTGTGTGTGTGTGTGTGTGTGAGTGTGTGTGTGTGTGTGTGTGTGTGTGTGTGTGTGTGTGGGTGTGTGTGTGTGTGCGTGTGTGTGTGTGTGTGTGTGTGAGTGCGTGTGTTTGTGTGTGTGTGTGTGTGTGTGTGTATGAGTGCGTGTGTGTGAGTGAGTGTGTGTGTGAGTGTGTGTGTGTGTGTGTGTGTGTGTGTGTGTGTGTGTGTATTGTGTGTGTGTGTGAGAGGGTCTGGTTGACAGCGTCTGATAAAGTAAAGATTTACCCGCGGACAGAGTGAGGAGCAATCCCTCACACTTTAGCTTACTCCATCAGTTTCTGTTCGGTCTATAGTGGTCCTGTGATTTAATATCTCTTCAGTGCCTGGTGGCAGCCCCTCCTCCATCCCTCCATCAACTCACACACGCACGCACATCACACACAAGCGCGCACTGGCACGCACATAATCACCTGTGCCGGGCGGGAGGGACGCAAATTTAGACTTATAACCAATGGATCTGCAAACAGCAAAATGCATGAATGAGAAAAAAACATTACTAAAGTACATATCAATATCATTTCCAAAAAGATGCATGAAAGTGTTTAATGACATGTTCTCAGATAAAAAAAAAACAGAAAAAAAGAATGTGCTCAATAGGCTGTAACTTCATATTTTTCTTAATCAAATGCTTCTGTTTGACACTGTCGTCAAATATATACTTGCACCTAATTGTCCTTAACGACTAAAATGTTAGCACTTATCATGAATGAAGATGACTATAACTTACCATCAAACAGGGTGGATGTTCCGGGAAACCGTGCGCATTATGAGGCTGAACACCGGAGCTGTGCAGGTCTGTTAGTCGCTGGTGCTCCCACACGTGTCCAACAACAGCTCTTTGTAAGTTCTTTATCGTCATGCCACGTTTCTATTTCACCGGACGTGTGTGTATATACTCTTTTATTGTGATATCCACCGCACCCCAGTGGGTCTGGGCTACCCATCAGTGCGCACTCAGGAGCTGACTCTTCCTTCCCACTGCTGCTGCCTCCAAATATCCAGTTTCAGATTGGACCTCTCTCTCTCTCTCTCTCTCTCTCTCTCTCTCTCTCTCTCTCTCTCTCTCTCTCTCTCTCTCTCTCTCTCTCTCTCTCTCTCTCTCTCTCTCTCTCTCTCTCACACACACACACACACCCTGATGTAATAATTTCATTGGATCATGGAGATTCTACGCTCTGTAGTCCTTGAAGGCGTACTGTATATATAATGCATTTTTTTCTTGTCCTCCCTTTTAGGTTTATTAGCTCTGTGAAGTGCGCAGGATACAGCATTAATGATGTCAATACATACCCCCCCCCCCCGTCGTCTAACACTGGTAATCTTTCCTGTCCAATAAAGTGTGATGACATCAAACCGTATCTGTTCAGTGGACCTGAGATGCATGTATGCCCCCGTGCCAAATCATGCCCAAATCATCATCATCTTCTCATTGACATTAAACAAATGTAGCATTGAAGAGCTTTTATGAGGATAATTTAACTTTAAAATCAGTGTCTATTTATTTAATGAGCTAAGGATTTAGCTTTAAATTTTGAATTTTATAGTAGTTTTCTTTTACATCACCATATGAAATGTGCAATAACAAGATTTTTGAAAGTGTATTTCAAACTGTAAAATAAAAAGTTACCTATTTCAGACATAATGGGTTTTTTTTTACTGCTTACGCAAATACTGAAGCTTCTTGCGTGTCGCTCCGCGCGGTCACGTGGCCTCTTTTTTTTTTATTTTAAATTTTTATTTATTTTTTTATTAAACCTTCATTTCAAACATAACACACCAAAGATAATATCGTAATATCATAGGAACGAAAACACAGAAAATTAACATACATAGGGATTCATAATCGTTTACTGTAAAAACAGCATAATTTAACTGTTTTTACGATATCTGGGGGAGTCTATGTGTTTAATACTATAGATATATATTGTCCAATTCCTGGCACGAATCCATATAAATTGAGGGACGTTTTGGGGGACATTCTATATTTATCGGTCGCGTGGCCTCAGTCTTCCATGATGCACTGCGGATGACGTCATACCTCTGCGACCAAACGTGTGTTTCTTCATCATGTTGTAGCAGCTACGGTTAAATATATCCAAAATAATAGACCTTATCAAACTCCTGAGTAAATATAGTTACGTAGCATAGCTTAGCTTAGCTTAACTAGCGTAATTGTATGTCATCGAACTGTGACATTTTCAGTAGAAGTTGTTTTTATCTGTTTTGGTTTTGGTTGTTGTAGCACGTCGAAGTTGATTAAAATGAAGACTATCTGTGATGAACAGTCTGCAGAGTTCCTGGTCAAGGCGTCCCTGTTGTATAAAGACACATGTCCGGAGCTAGCACGATTCCTAATGTAAGAACACGTTTGACTATTTGTACCGTTTTGTTTTACTTATTTGTTTACTGTTAGTCTTTTGTTGCTGTAATTGTGGTACGTGGACGCTAGGTGGAAGACATGGACAAGTCTTTATGGTTGAAACTCCATGATAATCATGTTGACAGACAGCATTTACCAGAACATTGTCGATCCAGTGGAAAAAATCTAAAGCTTACTAAGTGTATTTCTTCTCATTTCTAGTAAAAAAAAATATATCTAATCACACTTAAAATATGTCATAAATGAGATCTAAGAACTTATTATTTTTTCTATTTCATGAAACCCGTTTTCACCTGTTCCACTGGCAGGTTTTTTTAAAAGCAAAAATTCTTGAATTAACAAAAAATAAAAATAAAAAATCTGCCAATGGAACAAGTGAAAATTCCATTGGTAAGATTTCTTGAAATAAGATTTTGCAGATCTGTTGTCTAAAAATAAGTCCTTATGTTTCACTGAAAACTTACTCTTGAGGTGATCATGTCTTATTTTAAGTGTAATGAGATAATTCGACTCGAAATGACAAAAAATACAGTTGATAAGATTTAGATTTTTGCAGTGCAGCAACCATAATTGCTCAAATTGTAGGTCTAAGGAAATACTTTAACATGCCAACTATTATTTAATAAAAAAAATAGTTTATGCTCAGTGACAAAATAACAGAGTGAGGAAACGTATACAGCAGTTATTCAAGGTTTGGAAAAAATGTCTAAAAGTACTGTTCCTCAAGGAAAGTGCAAATATTTTCATAATATGAGAGTAATTATATAAAAATGATACCAATATACATATTTTTATTTTAGTTTTAGAATGCATTAATTCGTGGTAAGGGAGTGACAATCCAAAAAAGTAACATAATGAGGCATTTGTTCAGTGTGATGCAACAGAAATATAATCAAAGATTTAGATTATTTAGATTAAGATACTGCTAAAATGCTCTGTCTTTGGCTGTACATGTCTGCTGTTTTTATAGTAAATAGCATTCAAAATCATTGTAGTATTTGATGATTATGAAATACAAGATTAGGCGTAGGCATATATTTGGAACATATTGCTATTTATATTCTGTATTTATGCTGTATAAATTACTTTACAACCTTTATTGTTCTTTATTTACACTGTATTATCATATTTCCAAATAATCCCGTGTGTGTGTGTTACATGCTGAATAGTCAAAAATATTATTTAAGGATAAAATAAATTGATCCTGAAATATCATCCACGACCTTTCATTTTGGTTCAGCTTTTTAAAGATAAACAGCAGATTTCACTTATACCTTAGTTTTCACTTAAATCATCATTCTAATGGTGCGGATTTGAGAATGTCAATGAAAAGATAACTATTTCAATTCAAAGGACACATGAATGAGAACAAAATCGATCAGTATGAGTGAGTGCAGGCAGCTTCTCTTATTTATTTTTAATGTGTGAATGAACTATTTAACTGGAGTGGAATGTTTTTGTGATTTTACTACATTAATCAATTAAAAATAGACTTTGTTGCCCCTTTTACCCTTGTTGTAAAAGGGGCTGCTGTCTTGTATTTTATATGATGTTGTACAACAGGGTTAGGGTGATGATGTGTGGGACAGTAATTAATGGTAATTATTGGGACAGTGTGTATCATTGTATTTTTACTATTATGACACATTGGCATGGCACCTGAGGAGAAAAACTCTGTTGGGACTTCTGTGTCATAGTTCAGATCTTCTCACCACTGTTTAACTTTATTTTTATATTACTGCTATCGCTCAAAACATCAGGTTAATGTTCCTACCTCATTAATGAGCAGATTGCACACATTGTTCTTTAATGTCAAGGCATCCTGTGAAAATCTATAGCTTGTGTGGTTTTCTTAGAAATATGTGACCCACCACCACGAAACCAGGCATAAGTGTCTGGAAATCAAAACTGAGTTATGTGTGTAGCTTGGTAGAGTGGAAACTAAGGTTTAAGATGGTGAAAAAATGATGTTTCTATCATAAGTAGAACCAAAGTTATGGTCATTTTAATATCCACAGTTGGACCTATTATGCAATTTGCATATTTTTAGATATTGTCCGTTAAAGTTTTGGACTGTTTTGGGGTAGGAAGTCCTTAGCAATGCATAATAATTCATATCCGATTGACACAAATTATTCACAGATGTTAAAGGACACTCTGATGGACATGTCACAGAAGTTTTATATATTATAATAATAGGACAGAATTGCAACGTATTATAATCATTTGGCTTACACCATTGGAAAAGAGCATTCAATATAAGCTTTTACCTCGTACCGAACACTTGGATGTTTACTCACGGAACGGAGATCGGTTTGTTCGGCGAAAAGAGGTGGAAGTCGTCTTTGTCTTTGCTCAGCAATCCTTAAACTTTTGTCACCGCTTAAATAATTGACCCAATAAACACCTTTATTGATTGGATTTCAATATAATGACCACAGGAACTGAACATAGAGGTGTTACGGTACCGTTTTTTGATATGGTGTAAACACAAATAAGAAATCACCTTCCAGCCTAAATTTGGCTGTAGCTCTGAACGGCTCAGCGCGACTTATGCCTGGTTTCGTGGTGGCGGGTCACATATGACAAGAGTCAAATAACATGTAGAAAGGCAGTGGTTTGGTCAAATACTATCTCCCCCACATCACCTAAACCTCCTGTTTTCGCACACCCTTAAAGTTTTACAGTTTCCAATACTGTCATGAAATAAGCGCAAAACATGTTTTGTGTGTGTGTTTCAAAAGTTGTGGCTGCATCAGACAAACGGATGCAATTTTTTTTTGTTTGTTTATTGTTTACAAGGAAAAAATAAAACTAAATTATTGACACTTTCGACCATTTTAACTTGGATGTTTTTCTGCTGAAACATCTAGTTTTGACCTCGACAGAGCAGAGCACATGCAGAAGTGAGTATGTGGATTTGATACTTGGCAGATTTCAGTGACTTGAGAATTATTTTAATGCAATACATCACAAATGCATCGGGTGTCCAGAAACCTTTTTTTCCACCACTGTGGAATGTAGTGACTGATGTTTTCCTTTCATCAGTCAATATACTCTATGTCATTATATGCCACAGTCCCTCTGAATCGTGTGAATAAGTCACCATTGTGCCTCATATTTTCACTCCTTTTGTAAATTTGTACCTTAATAGATTGTTACAATCACTTGATGTGTGTCCGTTTCATAAAAGACTGACTCATGATAGCTCACATTGTGCTAAAACTGTGGCACATCAGACTGTGAATAGGATTTACTGTTGTCAGTAATGACCCTTCAAGTCCACACTGAATTAATGCTTTTAATTTTTAAATGGGTGTGCAGTTTCCTGGTGTAGTGTAGTATGCCTGCTGCTCATTCTATTTCATGAATGAGCTGTTTAAGTTGGACACAGTCCAAATATAGTCAATGGAATGCTCATCTATGGGTAAATAAAAGTCTAAATCTGTGTCATATGTGTGAGTCAGTGCTGGTAAATTCATTGACTCTGTTGCAGAGTTGAGCAGATTTGATCACTAGGGCCACAGCACCTGCTTAACAATTGCAAAAATGAAGAAAACACAATAGTGCAAGCAAACACTGCCCCCTTTAATCACAATGCAGGAGAGTCAGACAGTCTGTAAGCCTCATCTAGTGCCTTCTATCCCTTTCATGGTTGTTAAAAGGAACCATACAGAGCCCCAAATCTTTCCCTAGGTACCTACCGCCTTCATCTAATTAGCCTCCTGGAGTCGAGGCTTTTCTCTCCTATTAAAATAGCACACACTTGCAATTAATGCCAGTCTCTAATTTGTTTCATCATTTATACTTCAGTGGTTAGGTGTTGTTCCTTTTCCCAAAAATGGGGATTTATTCCCTTTCCTTCTAATGTTTTACCCCACACAGAGATTGCCTTGTTTTGTGGAAACAGAAAGTTGACAGTGTTTTCAAGAGAAATCCTCATAAGCCGCTGTTTTTGTGTAAAATAAAATAGCTGTGTGTGTATTCTGGCATGTGCAGGGATGGTTATTAATGCATCTTGTTAGTGTGTGTGTGTGTGTGTGTGTGTGTGTGTGCGTGCGTGTGCGTCGTACACTCGTTGGTTCTCTCTGCTCCTTTATCCTTCAGCTTGTTTTCTCTTCCACCTGAGCCAGGAATTTTGCGGGCTGAACCACAAGTGGAAACAAAAACAGAGGTTTTAATCAGGAAACTCTAGTCAGGGTCATTTTACGGATGTGTGTGTGAGCCCACTGCTCCTCTAATATGTTGATCTATTCCCCATATTCCCTGGCTATGATGAGCTGCGGTTGTTCTGGAGAATGTTTTTGACCACGTTTATAACTAGGAGCAGCTGCCAGCAGACAAGACACAAACCAGAATAACCAGACCACTGGCTTCAAGACCCAAATGGATCCATGCCAATGTGTCTGGCAGAGAGAGGACACAATAATGAGGCAGAGCCAAAATTTACACTAAGCATGATGAGCTAATTGACTGCTAAATTTGATCTTCAGCCAGAATGTTAATATGAGAGGCTCAGTGAGGGGAAATTACTGTTATATTTAAGATAACGGAGGGGAAATGAAACCGTTTTTGTCATCAGACATGCACTCAGTTATCTAATGTACGTGATCATCGTGTGCTGGGTGTTTTTAGCTTTAATGAACCACAAAGCGTGTTCTTCTGCAGGCTTCAAGTGGCTTCACTTTCTCCCGTCACGGTCTACTGAGCCAATGCGTCACTCACTGGTGTGTTTGTGTCGTGGGTACATGCCATTACTCATACTCACTACTTTGCATGTGTTTGTTGGAGATTGTGTTACTGCCACTGTCCTCACCTTCTGTTAGGCTGATGATGCGTGTCGGTGTTTGTTTATATCTGGGTTACCATCGGATCATTATTATTGTTTGTTACTGTTGTCTTGATTACAACACAAATGTATCAGCATTAATTTTCAGTAAAAATACTTCACAGGCCAATTTCCCACTAGTGTAATTTCGGGTGCAATTTTTGGAAAGTATGACAGTCTTCTCTAAATATTTGCCCGTACTTGTACTTGTATGCTGACAGTAAGTCATCTCATTGTGGTTCACTTTGCCGGAATAGCAACACTAATTTCCAGTAAGCACATCCACAGCATCACTTGTGTGACTAGTAACAAAAGCGTTCTGGGTCCCAAATATGTTGGATGTCTGCTGTACAAACACTGTCATGATGATGTTCTTAAATAGCCTCAAGTGATTTGCTGTGGGGAATGTAGTGAAGGACTGTTTCATGGTATTGTCTCCACTAATATATCACTGGAAATCTAATGGAACTCAACTGTTCATATGGAGCAGAGTCTGACTTTGAGTTTTAATTGGAGCTTGTTGTAATAACGGTGCATTTTGTAATAAGTGTCCAAAATGTAATAACTTTTTCATTTCATTTTGTAATAAACTGCCCCAACGCATTTTGTAATACATTTTGTCACATTATGTAATAAGTTATTACATTTTGAGAAGATTATTACAAAATGCACTCTGAACTTTTTTATTCTGTAGAAAATGTAATAAAATGGTGCATTGTGTCTATATCGCATTTCTGAAGTAAGCCAACCAAAGTTAAAACGTCGCACTTTACAAGAACATAACAAAGACCAAAGTGATTTACATCTATAAATGTGATTAAATTATAAATAGCCATAGTTTCATCAAATACCTCCGCCTTGGTTGTCGCGGTGTTGTTCGGCCCCGTCGGGGAATATTTTTCTGATAGAAACGCATGGGCAATACATTGTGCATGGGAACTACTTTCGGTGTGGAGAAACACAGCCGACGCACACCAAGGACTGTCAGTGAGAGCCTCATTTTTAGTTACACAAAGGCAGCTATCCTCTTCTGTACTCCTCTGCATCGATGGTAATATTAATGAATACAAAGGCAAAGGTCAAAGCTCTAACACACAGTTATTAAAAAAGGCCACAGACCCATTAGTGTTTCAGTGCTAAAGGTTAAAAGTGAGTCTAAAATGGGTGATTCTCACGAAACCATTGAGTAAGTGCATTGTGGTGACTCAGCACAATAATGCTAACTGTAGCATTAGCTATTATGACCTAGCTATATAATGACCTTTATCGCATTCTGAAAAATAATATCCTGTTACCAAACAAATTTAAAAGAAAAAAATATATTTTCATTATGAAATGCTGATTAATTTCAGTAATGAGAATCAGTCTTGTCGTGTTCATGCAGTTATGAGACAAGTCATAACATTTTGCAGGAGCATAAAATAAAGGTGTCTCGTGTTGTAGCCATCTGGGATCTTCTGTTAGTACAGATGCATTGTGGGTAGTTTCAGCTCATATTCAAATTCCTATAGCCTTTGAATGCATTTCTCATGTTGCGGTAATGAGAATAGCGACTAATGGACATGATTTTTTCTTGAAATATTATAAATATTCATTATGAAAATAACCAAAAAACAACATTGAATGAAACTTGACATATAACAATGTACTTGTAGTTGTATTTATTTATGTATGCATTTATAGTTATGTTTTCCCTTAATTCAAAGGCCGGAAACTTTGGTCAGGTCACATTTCAGGCATGAGAACTTTCCCAGAAAATGTAGAAAAAGTGGGAAAGTAAAAATCAAATGTTTTAACATTACCTACTGTGAAAGAAACACACATTTTCCTCTACAGTAATGCTATTTATAGGATTTATTTCATATTTAACCACTAAAACCTCAGGGCCATTGATTTTTTTTTTTGTTTGTTTCATGAGAATCACCCATAGGTGTCTTTAACCTGGATTTGATCAGGAACAGGTCAGTGAGGACTCACAAGTCTGGAGGCAGCGAGTTCCACAGTTCGGGTGCAGCAGCTGTAAATGTTCGATCACCAAATTGTTTTTATCAGGACCTTGGGACGTTCAGAACCATCTGAGAGGACAATCGGAGGACTCTGCTGTGCGAGTGAACTGATAAAATCTGACATAAATAGGGAGGAGCAGTACCGTTCACATGTGTTTAGTACAAATATGGGATTAGTTCAGTTATCAGATCTTTCTGGTCATGTAAACAGGCTCAGTGACTCCACCTTTTTCAGATTCTGTACTCACACTCCCCTCTTTGACATGGACCCTTCACCCCCTGCCGTGTCGTGGCCCCCGTCAACAGGAGCCATCTGACGACTCCACTTGTACGAGTGACCCCAGACTGTGAGGCACTTGATGGGCCTCTTTCTGCGTCATGTCAGGCAGATGGATTGGACCCTGCCAAACTATTCTGTGTCGGAACACATTTAGAACTGAGTGATCAATTGTGTTTTTGTTGTTATTGTGATATTATGTTGGAACACTTTGGGAATGCTGTGTTATGAATAGTGATTGACCCAAATAGATTTTTTGGGGCCAAAATAGATTATATATATATATATACATTTTTAACATCAACCTTTTTAAAAGGCAACAGTTGTTTAGTTAAAAATAATATTAAACTACTGGTTAAAAAAAAAAAAAAAGGAGAAAGGGAAGGTAGAACAGGGAGCATTAATATTTCACTTAATATAACATACATTCAGATAAAAATAAGTGTTCAGTGGATTTAATTCTTCAATTCAGTTCTTTGTAAAATGAACTTAAAGGTGAGGTAGGACAGGTAACAGTATCTCCAAGTTCACGGAACTTCACCTGTCAATAAATCATGACGGGATAAAAAGAATATTGGTCTATGCAACAGGCCGATATAAGAAAAAGGTATAAAGCTGGCCACTATATTAGTTGATCATTAGTTATGACTTTTCTCCATGATTCATGAGACCTTAATATGTATCAGAGGTGGTCAAAGTACTCACATTCTGTACTTAAGTAGAAGTACAGCTACTGCTGTGGAAAAAATACTCTGGTAAAAGTAGAAGTACTGATTCAACTCCTGTACTGAAGTAAAAGTACAATTTCTCAACTGTAATAAAGTAAAAAGTCAAACTGCTATGGATGAAATAAGAATTGGCTCATGCCAATTTAAGCAGGAAAAAACAGAAAAAAAAAAAATCCCAAAATAAATGCTTTAAATGTGAGTTAGTGTGTAGATAATGTGTTTTATTGTATCATGGTACTCAGGACATTTAGGAAACATTCAAAAGTCATAAGTATGAGATTTAAAAAAAGAAGCATAATTATGAGATTAAAAATATAAATAGTGAGATAAAAAAATCGAAATTACGAGATTAAAAAGTCAAAATTATGATATAGTAAATCACAATTTTTGATTTACGACTTATTTTTCATACTGTAACATTTGTCTACTTTGAAAAAGTAATGAGTCTTTTCTGAGAATATAAAGAGTATAAAGTACAGATATTTATATAAAAATGTAGGGAGTAAAAATAAATACTCAAGTAAAGTAGAGATACCTAAAAACTGTACTTAAGTACAGTAAAGAAAGTATTTCTACTTAGTTACTTCCACCTCTGACATGTATGCTCATACCAAGCATATAGTGTATATAACTGTTGTTTATATTCAGTCAGTCGTCCATATTTAACCCATTAACACCCAGACATCCACCACTGATCAAAAGCATCTACTGATCTGAACTGAACTGTTTATTACCTGTTGATCCACTAATTACTACTATTAATACATGTAAACAAGTGGTGTGAGGCACAACAAACCCCGCCCCTTGCAAGCATTTTTGCTGAAAAAACAAATTTCTGTTGATTTTGACCTACATTCACTAAAATTTAATAGGATCTCTTCTGGACCACCTCACACCTTTCCTGAAAATGTCATGGAAAAGTAGTCCAGTAGTTTTTGTATAAAGTTGTTGACAGTTAATGACAGATTTAGTTTTGAGATACAAACTTTGAATTTACTCTGAGCTTTTATGAACATCATCATTGAATTAAATGTAGGTAAAAAAAAAAAAAAAAGATTTACACCAAAAATTAGAAAACATGGAAGGTAACATTTAATAAATTGTGATAAATCCATTAAGAATTTCATTTGGGAACTGCCACAAAAGTAACCCTTGGTCTTTATGTGTTCAAACAAATGTAGCCACATTTGTCCTCTTCCAGAAAGTAAAGCTCCAACAGCTCAGTGATTTACAATATTAGACTATTATCCTCAAAGTGACAGGTCTTCCATGTGACTACTCCATTAAACACAGTAATAAATCACAGCAGACACTTTCTTTTTTCATCTTGTATTTCCCACATTTTCCAATAAATCGACATTAACTTTTTTTCTGTCATTGTGAAAAGATTTTGATGATATCTGGTACCAACAAAGGATGACAAACTGCTGTTTGAGAGTACTGTAAACCAGGTCATTCCAGACGTGGTTGGTCAGTTGCTATGACACCCTGTTTGTTGACAGTTTGTTAAACGTAATGAATCTGTCAAAGGGATGTTGTTGTGTGAGGGCAAAGTACAAATTATTGTTGAAAATTTTACCATTTGTGTTTGTGATTAAACTTAAATTTCATATAGGTATAGATCATTTCATATATACATATATATATATATATATATATAT
This sequence comes from Siphamia tubifer, assembly GCA_020466265.1. Taxonomy (NCBI): domain Eukaryota; kingdom Metazoa; phylum Chordata; class Actinopteri; order Kurtiformes; family Apogonidae; genus Siphamia; species Siphamia tubifer. The sequence goes on along the minus strand of CM035793.1, from coordinate 15,722,859 downwards.
ATATATATATAATTATTTTATGGACTATAAGATGCACCTGTATATAAGCTGTATTTTAAAAAATATAATTAAAAAAATATATATATACAAGCCTCACCAGGTTATAAGCCGCAGATATCTATGAAAAATCATATATTTACTGCATGTACAGAATTGATTTTGAACTGTAAATGTAGTTGCATGTTTGTACCTGAACAGACTTTTTCCTAACAGTGTCTTTTAACACAGCAGCAACTTTACTGATTAAAAACGAACAGAACCAAGAGGAAAAAAAACAGTATTTACCATATTTATCTTAATTTCTCCCGTGTTTTAAATCACAAATCACTTTAATTATTTTCACGTCTTCTTCTGTATCAGAAGTGCTTCGCCACATTTGTCTCCATGATGAAGGGGTGAGGATTTGAAAAATAATTAGCAGTTGATAATTTGTTTTCCGTGTTCTGTCTGCAAAAGAAAAAGTAGGTATTCTTTTTTGCATTGATTTTCTCGGTAGTTTTGATTCTAATTCTGGTTAGAGCGCCCCTAGTGGTGGAAGAAAAAAATCCACAGAATAGCTGCACCATAATTCAAAACATACGAAAAAAGTAACACTTTACAGTCCAGAAAATATGGTATATATATATATGTGTGTGTGTGTGTGTGTGTGTGTGTATGCATATATAATGAACAATACCAAACCCACATAGAAGTCTTATAAATGCTTTATAATTATATTATCAATGTGGCTCTACAGTTAGTCATACTGTATACAGTCAGTGGTTATATACTATCAGTATACACTTATTAGTTTATTCAGGGATAATTCTGACCAGACCACGATCTACGAGAAGTAAAGCACACCACAAGAAATTAGAATATTCACTCAATTAGAGTAAAATAAAAGAGCATCTTCTTCTGTAGCTCCCCCATTTGTTGATGCTTTGGACCTGAAAATGACTAATAGCATCATTATGTCGAACCTAGAAAGTGTTTAAAGCTTTGGCCACACTAGCACCCGCCACTGTTGCCGAACTGACTGTACAACTCACATTACATATAAACTATACTCAACACTCTCTCAACTCTTGCTGAGGTGCATTTGATGTCATTATGGAAATATAACAGTGATTTAACAGCTCACTCATGGGCAGAAAGTGTCTGTTCAGCGAGTGCAGAGCTCAGCAGCATGTATCCAATGACTGGAATTATCTATTGTGTCTTATCAAGGCTCATTTCAGGGACGGTCACAGTATTGTTATTTGCTAATGTGTTCTATCATTACTTGGACATTTTATAGTATTTACAGACACTCGGTGGTTTCCAATCTTTTTTGGCTTGTCATCGCCCTATTTTATTCAAAACCGAGACATTTTTTGCTCAAATTAATTTGTTTCTAATCATGTAATAGTTTCCTATACTATGTTGCTGATAAACATTCATTTTAGACAACATTCAGTCTATATAATATATATTATTGTGTTCGGAGGCAGAAACGCCTGGTGTAGATTATGGCACAAATTGAGAATTTAATTCTCCTTGGTCAGAACATGTACAGTCAGTCCAGCTGATAATTAATACTGAACAAACAATAACTCAAACTATGAATTATGAAAGAGCTGCAAACTGACCACAATGAATATTTGACAGATAAACAGTTGCTTCAGTTTCAGCTTCAGAAATTGTCATGTTTTATATATTGTGATTCTTTCTCAACTCAATATATATATTTTTTTATTAGTACGTTTTTATTTTTATTTACCAATTACTAGAAACCCATTTTGAATTCCAGATGCAGTTAAAGAACGCTGCCCCACACTTCCTGTGAAGATATTTTTTTTCTTATTATTATTATTATCAAAGCATTTTCTCATTGTGCAGGTGACCTTCTAGTACAGTTAGTTTTCTTAGGTTCCTGACTTTCACTGTTTCCTATTGATGGCAGTGAAATTCTCCGAATGCTCCTGGCCTCGTTCAGCACATCTGTTTCCAGTTTCATTATCGCATCTTTCGCCAGAACTAAACGTCCCCCTATCCTCCCTCATTTAACATCTTCTAACCTTCCAGAGTGTCGATAGTATCTCCCACTTGTCTACAGTGTATATGTCGGACCCGTATCTTTACTGTTCATCACCACAGCCGACTGCTCTTAAAAGGAGAAGCGTGACAAGTATGTTAATAAGATAAGTGCAGTGGGAGAGGCCGTTGTGGTGCATCAAGTGGCTTGTGAATGAGAGCTGTAGAGGGGCATTCTGGGAAATCAAAATACCTCAAGAATTTGCTTTATTGAAGCTTGGATCATTAGTGCTCTGCTTTTAAAAAAGATTTGCATCATTGCCAAGAACAGAGTCATTAGTGTCCCCAGTGGCAGGTACAGAAAAATGAAAGGGAGGGGGGGGGGTCAAGAGGCTGAAGGGAGCTAAATTAATATTATAATATATAATATAAATGTTTCACATCACATAGATCTGTGATTACCTCACACTTTATGTTTTTATCATGGTTTGTTTGTTTGTTTGTAGGTCTGTTAGGAAGATAACTCAAAAGTTTATGGATAGTTTTTGCTGAAATGTTTAGGAAATATTGATATTGGCACAAGGAGAACAATATTACATTTTAAGGGGGGTCTGCCATTGCTTTGGTCTGCCTTCTCCAACTGCTTTTATATAATTTTTTTTTTTACTATTTACATGAGTAGAAAAAAAATATTAGGCAATCAAAAGTAATCGAAAACAAACATTATGTAATCAAGTCCTAACTTCAATGTGTATCATGTGACTAAAACAGACAGAGAAGAAAATATGGAGTGAATAAAAGCACAGTTTTTGTCAGTACAATGCCATAGATATTGATGTCTTAATATCTGAGTGTCTTTGTTCTATTTTTGTCAGAGAAACTGCCTCTACTATACAGTAAACAGTACTAGAAATTATGTTTTTTTTTTTTTTTTGGACTGGCTGATATTATGTTGTATAACTTCATGTAGTGTTGTGTGAGGCCATATGAACTTTAACCTTTGAACCAACAGGTGCATTTGGAAAAAAAAAATTGTTGCATTTTTGTAATCCTCGAAATCATTTATTTGCCATCTCGGTAAAAGGTAGTTTTGAGGACCATGTCACAACTTTGAATTAAATTTCCAGTAACCAAATATTTGAAACATTACTTAATTTTGTTTACAAAAAGGGAAAATCACAACTATTTATCACAACTTTCACTTCCTTCCCGCAAGCCTAAAAAGCACCGCAACTTTCATCGCAATTTTTCGGAAAAGGTCATGCAATATCAGACATTTTAGGACACAACAATCTCAAAAAAATGCCCACAAAATCCTGGAGGGACTGAATAACAACATTCTTGGCAGCACTTTACATTTTCAAAGGGGGGATGGTAGACCCAGGGTGCCTCTGGGTAAATTCACCATCAAGTGTCCCTGTGGTTTTTCGACCATCAGTGACGTTGTGGCAAACTTAATAAATGTATTTAGAAAAGTAAATGTTCTGAATGTTCCAGTTATGGACAAAAATGCTTCAGTCACAATAGGGTTTTCGGGAAGTCTTCAAAGCCCATGAGTCATTACCAGTCCTTTGCAGAGTCACAATTCCAGTACCTTCTGACAGACAGCTTCTTTATAATCTGACACTTGAATCCACTCGCTTGTTATTAAATTAGGGACAATCAAGGGACAGTGAGTCAGACAGTGCAATGGCTGATAACAGATACTGTATGGAACAAATCTCTCCCCGCCACACGTTCCGCTGCATCCAAAGTCATCACGCTGCATAATGCGCCGCCTCAAATATGAGACGACTGAGAATGCAAGTGGAGAGCATCAACAAATAGCCGCTCCCAGACGCCACAGCCTCAGCCAGTGGGTCAGCTCTAGATTAAAGCGCACCCCCCCCCCCACTCTGCTACCCCCACCCACGCTCTTCCCTAGATACACAGCCACCCTCGTTTCTGTCTCCACCCTACACGTGCTGCTGGACACACAATGAATTTCCCAACATTGATTTTAGCCCGGGGCTAATTTTAGTAGGACTTAGCAGCGGCTCAGTTAAAATCTTTGAACAAAGATCTCATTGCTAGTGATCCAAAACAGGAGGCAGTGGTTTGGTGGGTTGCCCTATATTGTTTTGAACAGACCTATTAGTTTTTCCGGTTGCATGTTTTCCACTATATGTAATGGGAAGTGCTGTCCTGTACTGTAGTAATGGGTTTTTTCCCCCCTAGTATTGGATTTCCATCATGTCATGGCTTTATATGTATGGTTAGTCTGTTTAACAGTGTCAGTTGCTCTTGGTGATTTTGAAAACATTGTTAAATTACAGAATATTTAAGGATATTTCCTTTAACCTGTTGCGTAAATAATTTATTTCCAAATATGTTGATTTATTTTTATTTTTTTTAAAGAAAATATCTTAAAAAAAATCCAAACAATTCATGTATTTCCATCCATTAATCCTATGCAAATACAATGCTCATCATGTTTTAAAACTTAATAGATCTAGTATTTCATACAGGTACATAGTACATGAGCTGTCAGCTGAGGTGATATGACAGATATTGTGATCAAAACCTAAAGACTCTGGCAATTTTCCCTCTAAAATGAACCAAACAGCTAGTCTGGATTAACATTTACTCGTGTAGCTCTTTTTACATGATGTTTCATTGCTCTTTTTCATCTAACATAACAATAACTACTCTTCAGGGTTTTGCACAAATCTGATGAAAGCAGCACCTATTATTTCCCTTGAAATGATTTAATTATCTAATATACTTTTGTGTTCACAATATCTGATCTTTTTCCCATTTTTCTTTTGCAGGCAGAAGCCAATGAAAGTAAAGGGTAAGTTTAAACACCTCTGAATCTTTCCTTTTCATTTAAAATGCATTTCTTTTTTTGATTTTTTTCCCCCAGTGATGCCTGATATTGAAATCCACTTAAATCCGAATGAAGTAGTAACTAGGACCTTGTCATCAGCTTGTCAAGGTTCATAAACCTCACTAAAGCTTCAACTGAGCACACTGAGTCTGCCAGCTGTCTGCAGCAGACAGCCTGGTGGGATCAAACACACGGAGCCATGCCTGCCAAAACTACATCAATAGATGATGGTACCATTTAATGAGGCAGTCGAAGCGTTTTCTTCTAAATCATAGAAGTATTGGTCCCGAAAAGAAGAGCATGCATGCACCGACAACTGATGATTTGAATCGGCTGTGTGAAATTCCACCTTTTAGATGTGAAGGAGGGCACATTTTTGGTGGTGCATTAATGCTTGGAATATTCTTCAGTCAGAGCTGGAAATATCAGAACTCACACCAGATTTTTGTACCATTTTACTGGTTTGACAGTGAGAGTCCTTTGTACAGTGCCTGCGTTTGCTAACCTTTTACCAAATCTTGCAAAATGAAACTACATCGCATTTTAAACATTTTTTTCCAATTTCTTATTCCTTTGTGTTACTACTAAATTATTATCTGTTTTTTAAAATGTATTATTTATTATTTTCATTGATCTTTTAATATGTTTTTCATCATGATATGTGCTGCTGACCTTTTGTCCACATTACTGTTGTAAAATAGATCTCAATGGGACTTTATCTGGTAAAAGAAAAAAAAAAAGAGTTTCAAACAAGTCCACTGAAGTTGTGCTGTTTACCCGCATAATACATACATGATTTTTCCATTCTTCTCCTGTAACTCTTGGGTTTTTTAGCTCATGGTTACTGTCCATCATCCTTTTGCTCTTTTTTCATCCCTTTCTTGATATTCTGCTCCACATATCACAGTGTTGTGTTTTGCAAATTTTTACAAAATAAGTTGAATTGGTCGTTATCACCAATCTTTTAACCAGTTTTTCCATTATGGTATGGGTGTGTGCTGCTGACCCCTTGTCCAGGTCACCCTTGTAAAAGAGATCTTGATCTCAATGGGACTGGTTTAAAAGAAAAGGTGAAATATTAAAAAAAAAAAAAATGTATTGAGGGATTGTTTTGCTGCAAATATAAAAATGCTGAGTTGTGAAGGGGAACTCTCAAAGGAGGAAGAATGTGCATGTAGCTGTTGAAAGGATATTTGTAACATGGTTATTTGAATATTTCTTTGAATGAAATCACTCTGTAAAGGTGTAAAAGCCTCTCACCCCCCCCCCCCCCCCCCCCCCCCCCCCCCCCCCACATATACTTCGACTAATTATATAACCTATAACCTGTCTCTTCCTTCTCCTCAGATAGAGTGAAACAGAGCTACTCCTCTCTGTGTCAGAGCACCTTGGTGTGTCCGCACTGTTTTCAGTGGTTGTCACCCACCAATCAGCGGGTCAGACTGAGGCCCAAGCAGCGTCCATCGACCCGGGTACACAGTGTCCTTCGCAGGCAGGCCAGGGGTAAAAGGCTCAGTCTGATGCAGAAAAACCTACTGCAACGGTTCAACAAGTCCTCCTCTGTACTGGTGAGAAAATAAAACACTGCAGCTTCGCAGGTGTGCCTTTATGTTGTAATGCTCTGCAGCGTTGTCCTTGCAGGAAAAACACTAGGGGTATGTGACTGAATCTGAAACTAAAGGAGCATAAGGACATGGTTTCAAGTACAGGTTGGCGATTAAGAACCACAGACAATGAATGTGTAATACATTTATTTTGTATTATCCAAATCCCATATCAAATCACAACATGTCAAATGTTATAACATAACAGATGTTATCTCATGACACTGTACATATAGAGCCTGTCGAAACCAGGCTCTAATTTTAGAGAAACTCAACGGAATCCTCCAAGGGCCAACATTTATGAATGATGACGGTGGCGAGGAAAAACTTCCTTTTAACAGACACAAACCTCGAGTAGACCCTGATATCTGGAGGATGGATGTCTGCCTTGACCAGTTGGGATAAAAGAGGGTAGAGGAGGAAAAAAAAGAGAGAGAGGGAGAGAGACTAGAGGAGTAGGGAACTATAAAGGTGTAGACATAACACTTAAACCAAATTAATACAGAATCAACAACATTAGTTAGTGATTAAAGTGATTAATAATTATTTTCCTAATAAATTCTTTTGATCATTTCTATTCATAATGAAAGATTTCCCTGACTGCAGTTTCTTTCAATAGAAGTATTTTCTGGTTTATTTCCACCTCTGTGACTGTAAACTGGATGTTTTTGGGCTCCGTGGGGTTTGGTCAGTCATTGGTACATTAATCAAGGCAGTAGTAATAGTGTGTAATGGTGTAATCACAGGCAATTTTCCAAACAAATGGAGGAATTAAATGCATAGTGGAATTAAATACATGACTGTAATTACTGATTCCTGATCAGATTCTCTCAGATGTGACTATGGTCCTCTACTCTGCAGTTCTACACTGTAGCTTGAAAAAGTCTTTTCTACAATAACAAACATAATAACATCAAGTTATTATGTTTAATAATTATAATAATTATAATTATCTATGTTTAGATAATAGATACTTATAAAGATCTAATTATTCTGTATGTAGAACCTGAATTCAATTAATTTTTGCACCGTTAATATCGTCATTGTTATTCATCCTACAGGCCAGATTGGACACTTTGGTTGGCCGGATTTGGCTCCCGGGCCTTATGTTTGATAACTGTGCTATAGATGATGACAGAAATGTAGGCATTAAAACCAAAAATTTTGTAAACCCAAGATGTAATTCAGTCTTCTGAACACATTTGGAGGCATTTTGATCAAAGTTTTCAATTTGCTTTAAGAAGCAGAACGTTGCAGGGCATAAGTAAATGGAGAGCTGTTAAACTAGCTCACATTCAACAATAAGAAAAGTATGGACAGTAATGCTAATTTTGAAGAGAAGATTGGACATATAAGCTCATACATGTACAGTATGAAAGATTACAGCCTTATGATGAATAGATGAAAAGAAGTATTCGAGCTAAAGCTGTTTTCACTGTTAATACTTGATTGGTAAGTTTTTTTATATGAAACACCAAAGTGTGGAAAGATTGTCCATTACTGCCAAAAATATTGATACTTACCCCAACAGAGGGTAAGGTGAAACCCTACACTATATTAGGGTACTGCAGTGGATAGAGGGGAGGGGTGGGGGTCTGCTAATGATCCATGAACAGCCATAAAAGGCATCCACCAAACTGCAGTGAAAATGGAGGAGTGTGTTTCTGCTTTGCTCTGACTCTTACCAGCCACAGAGTTTGGAAAACAGCACAAATACAACATAATCTGTTGACTTATCCCTTAACTTACAGCCTTCAGGACTAACTCGAAGCTAAACAGCATTTTACTTTTGTCTTTGTGGAACCTTGGTGTTAAAAATATACTCCTTTTAACGCTTGTGTGCAGTGAGTTATCAAAGTTATTAGAGGGTGTGTTCGCTCCAGTGGATGTAAACTGAGGAGAGTGATTTTTGTCATAGAAAGTCTTGAGCTGTTTTGGATAGAAAACATCTTAAGTATCAGTATTCAGGCAGAAACAGACTAGATTTCTAGCATTTTGAGTTGTTCACAGCCTTGCTTGTTTACTGTAGTGTTTTTATGTTTTTTTATTATTATTATTATTATTATTAGCTCATACGGGGATGAGCTATTGCCGTTGTGCTGCATCCATCGTTGTCGTCCACAATTCACTAAAATTGCGTCTCCTTCCTCATTTCTCAACGTATTTGAATTCTGATTGATTTATTAGAAAGACTCAATGGATTTGAATTCTGATTGATTCATTACATAGATCTAAGCACTGGGCACAAAACATATCACTTTGTTTGCCAAAATGTGTACAATTTGTTTCCAACTTTGTTTATTTTCCAGTATCTCACTAAAATCACTACTCTTCCCTCAGTTCTCAACAGAATGTATTTCCGATTGATTCACTAAGTTCATTTTCAGTCAAGATCAAGGAAAGTAATTGCCCCAATATTAGTTTCCACCAACAACCTCCTACGTATCATTTAACAGCTTTAACCACATTAATATGTCATTACCCAGTTACCGACTTTTGTTCAGTCAGTTTCTACCCCACAAGAGCTTTGGGGGCTTCCTATATCATTCACACTGTTTTGACATTTGTTGATAAAAACACACAGTGGGATTGATTTTATGATCTATTGAATGACTCTCTTTTGTTGATGGCAAGACATCACAGCTGTGAGACCTGAATGAGCACAGGGACATTGGCCCTATTTTTCAACCTTGGGGTCGGGACCTCATCTAGGGTCCCATGAAATTTCTTGTAATTTTATTTTTATCAATTACAAGAAATTTCATGGGACCCTAGATGAGGTCCACTGATTGACTGCATAACCTGGTATGGCAGTGAAGTGACTTTCTTGTGTTATAATTGGGTTAACTGAGTAATAACTAATCAGTTTTGCAGTGCTGAAAGCAGTGGTTAGCTTTTTTTTTCATGCTATGTATAGAATAGAAGAATACTTTCCAATATTTATGTATTTTTGTTTCACTTGAACAACTAATATGAATCCAGAAAAAATAACTTGCAAGCGCTGTAATGGTTTTTAGAAAGTCAAATTGTTATGTTGATGCAAGAACATATTGATTTTTGAGTAACTTTTTATTTTTATTTTTATTTAGTTATTTTTTTAAATCTGCTAGAAAACAATGTCAGGATCCTGCTTTGAAAATGTATTAAGTGAAGGCTTTGAATTCAAACTCTGCGTTTGAACAAACATCAGCTCTGTTAAGGAGTCAGAGTTCAACAAAAGAACAGAGAGGAGGCTTTCCCAGCAGACTTTGGAAAACTATCTCATCATTATTTATTATTAACTTAACAAGCCATTCCCTGTCTCTCAATCTGTCCCTTCTTGACTGCTGTAGCTATTTAGATAGATGAAGTCATTTGTATTCCTTCCACAGAAAGTGCCTGGTTTCATTACGGTGCTGCACTCATCATTACACCCTTAGCTGTGGTCCCATTAAGCTAAACTGTTAAGAGTACTAAAGTTGCCAGACAGTGCTTTGTCAACACTCACTCTGTTTGTCTTCTAAATGAATTGCACCAGTCAGGTACTGTAGAGAAAGCTTATTTTGGCCAGTACACACTCACTCTGGTGACAAGCACATTTGGCTGAGGAAAGTAGTGGCGGAGCACATGGCAATAAGGTCGTTTTCCCACTGCATTAGCGCGCAGTGATGGAAGAGAAGCGGTGAAGAGGCCCTCTGGTGACGTGACATCAGTTTAATGAAGAGCATATCTAGTGGAAATGCTGCCGCCTCATTAAAATCAGGTTGGGGTCATTTAGCAAGCAGGTATTCATCAGGCAGGCTACTCCGATCTTACTCTCCACTATATATATATATCTGTTGACTCTGAGGGCAAAGAGAAGAGCAGAGATGAGGGGGTAAATAAGGCTGCAAGATATGGTGCAGAATATCAAGAGAAGGGCAAACAGGCAAGCGTGCAAAGGCAGGTGGATAATAACCGTGTACTAAAAAAGCCAAAAGATGTAAGAGAAAAACAGAAGAAATCGCATTACTTATTATGCTAGCAAACAGTTGAAGTGGAGTGGATATGGGGTGAAGTCACTGTCAAATTATTCATGTGAATAAGATAGAAATGCATGCATATTAGTCTGCATTTGTGCAAAAAGAATAAAAAATGTTAAACTCAAACGAGTTCAGGCGTACATAAAATGTATTGTGTGTATTTTATCCATCAGAAAACAAATGAATACATTTTGACAAGAATAACAAACATTATGTTATTGTATTTTATTGTATTTTATTTTTTTATCTAGATAAAGTCCCATTTGAGATCACTTTTAAAAGGATAGCCTGACCAAAATTTTAGCAGGACACATTATAATGAACTAGAAAAGCACTCTGACAGCATAGACCTCCGCCAAGGCAGTTTATCCCGACATGACACTAAATAAGCAATAACTTTCACTCTCACTTCCGCTCCGACCTATCAAATGAAAGATGAGTGTGTGCCATATCAACATTTCCTGAAAATTCCACCTAAATCCATCTATAACATTTTGAGTTGTCTTGCTAACAGTCAAACAGACATGTATACAAACCCTGGTGAAAACATAACGTTAGCGTTCTTTGGTGGACTAAAATATGTTAAAAGATTGGTGGTAAACAAATTAAATTTAAAACAGGCAATAATTTAGTAATGAATACAATAATGAGGGTTTTTTGTTTTTGTTTTTTTTTAACAAACTTTTGAAGCGCAATGTAGTTTAGGTCACCAGTAATTTTTCAAGTGTAGGATTTAGTAAAATACTATAATAAAAAATATTTAAAAGCATAGGCACTGTCCAAAACATTATCACTGTCTAGCCAGTAAAAGGGTATGAAAAGCTTCTTCACTTCAGTTCCGATTGGAGGATATTCCAGGCAGAGAGGACAGCAAAACTGAAGGCTTCCCATTTCACTTCGAACCTTGGGAGGATTCAGATAATAAATATCATGTGTGCATAGGGCATAATGGTTATTGCAAGAGAAGATAAATATAATGGTACCTACCAGACAAGAAAGAGCCTTATATATGTATAAAACCAAGACAAAACCGTATATACCATAATTAATGACTTCTAAAATGTGCTCCGTAATGACTTTTAAAGTAATGCCTTCAGGAAACAAATACAACACTCCAGCAAAATAAACAGAAGAACATTTGGCTTCATTAAAATTTTAATTAAAATGATTAAACAGTGTCTTAAAGAGAGAAAGAAAGCACAGTGACTGGTACAAATACACAGCCACATCCAAAAAATATGGGACTTTGCTATAAAAACTAAAATATGTGATTTGTTTATTTGTTTGAACTTTTATTAACTGGCACATGAACATTTATTTTGGTTCATAGTTTCCTTTGTTTTTGATCTCGTGTTGATGATGGGAGAGTCAAAACTCTGTGCTAAGTCTCCCATCACATCCCAAAGATTCTCAATGGTGTTCAGGTCTGGACTCTGTGGCAGAGAATTCATATGTGAAAGTGATGCTTCTTGCTCCTGAACCACATCATGGATTATGTCTGGTCAGGGTGAAACCTTGGTCATAGAGTTTATTCAGGATCAGCTGACCTGTTTTTATGGACACATAACCATAGGGTGGCGGGCACGGTGGTGCAGTGGTTAGCACTCGTGTCTCATAGCAACAAGGTCCCTGGTTCGATTCCCACACCAGACCTTTCTGTGTGGAGTTTATATGTTCTCCCCGTGTCTGCGTGGGTTTTCTCCGGGTACTCCATGGTACATGGTACATATCTCTCGGCCTGTGTGCGTGATTAAAGTGAAAATGAATAAAGTTAATGTGAATTTAACACAACAAAAGCTGATGCAGAATAATGTGCTAAGTTCAATCAAATTCACACACACAAAAATATAAAATGTATTACAGTCACAAAATGCCAGAATTCATGGATTTGGGATCTATTAATCTATTTTTAAAACTATTTAATGTGTTTTTTATCCCCAAATGTTAAAAAGCACTTCAACTGCCTACCCTCATATTTTATGTTTGCAATTAAAATAAAGCAATATTCCTTCGTTCCTTTGTTTGATGGTGTAAAAAAAATGGTGCACAAGCACTTTCTTACGAGTACCTGTCTACCTCTAGGCACTTGGCTGCCTACCTGTTTGCACTTCAATAAAAAAAATCTTGCTGAATTTGACATATTTCTTTTTTTGTTTTTTTACTGCATAGATATCAATATATATATCGTATATCGAGATATAGCAAAAATATATCGAGATTATTTTTTTCTCCATATCGCCCAGGCCTACATCAACTCTGTAAAACCTGAGTCATAGCCTAAGCATCAATAATCCATAAGTCTTTCTGTGATTATGCATCTGAATTTCTTCCCTTGCGGTGAATCATTTTGAAGTTCACTTCACCAAAAACAATGCATTTGTTCACAAACAGTTCCGGTTTCACTCAGGCATTCTCAGACATTTTTCACTTTGTATATTGTGGAAACAGAGCTGCAGTGATGAGAGGCAATGAAACCGTTTTCCACGTTTGTTGCCGCCGTGGCCATAATGGAGCTCTGCTTCCCACAATGCATGTCACAACAAATTTCTGAACATCCCTGAGTGAAACTACCAGCTCAGTTTGAAAACAAATGGATGGTTTATGGTGAAGTACACTTGGAAATTGTTCACCGTGAGGGAAGAGAGAAGCGACTAATCACTGAAGGACTTTGGAATTCCTGATACTTGGGAAGGTTTTACAGATTTGATGAAAAATTGCTAATGAAAGTCATGGTCAGTTTTAAGGAATGAGAAAGAACGTGTTAAAGAACTTGTTGCAACTGAACCATATTAATCTCTTCTGTAATTATTCAGTGGAGGATCTGAACACTTCGCTCAGTTAAATCCTCTCGGGGACTTGTGGGCAGCATATGATTAAAAATATATTTTGATCTCTGCAACACACTCAGAAAATCAAGTCTCTAGGCTAAGAGTTGTTATGTTTATTCATGTAAACAATTACTTCTCAGGGCGGCACGGGGGTGCAGTGGTTAGCACTCGTGCCTCACAGCAAGAAGGACCCTGGCTAGACTCCAGCACCAGACCTTTCTGTGTGTGAATGGTAGGTGTGAATGTGAGAGTGATTGTTTGTCTATATATGTTCAGCCCTGCGATGAAGTGGTGACTCATACAGGGTGTACCCCGCCTTTGCCCATTGTAGCTGGAATAGGCCCCCAGTGACCCTAGTGAGGATAACACGGGTTCAGACAATGAGACGAGACAATTACTTGTCCAAAAAACTGCACGAAGAAAGATTTTGTGCACAACTATAACTATTCAGTCATTGACCTCAAACATAACTATGTTGTGTGTCACTCGTAGGAATGCACTTTAAGAGTCATTCCACTGAAAAACACTTTTCCATGCTCCTTTTGGAATTTGATGGGTCACCCCGAGTTACCAACACATGCTGCCTTTGAAAGTGGTTTGTCACCTCCACTGGCTGCATACCGCATTCACAGAAAATGGCGAGAGGAAAGAGGGACCCAGAAAAAGACGGTTCGTCTGACGTTAAGACGTACTTTAGCATCACCCACTTGGGGTTAAACCCATCCCCCATCGCAGTGAATCTGAAGTTGCATTAGCATTAGCATCTACAAGAGAAGATAGTGCCACAGTAGCTCCTGCACAAACTTGAAAAAAATGGCGGATCAAACTGGTTCATGTGCTCTCTGTGGAAATAAAGCCTCGTTTTTTTCTCTGCACATCTTCAGAACAAGCAATGGCATGAAACCTAGCTGGATGAGACTCTGGTAAACACACATAGAGAGCGAGAGCGAGATTTTTTTACCGTGCAAAAACAGCTGGAAACAAAGCAATCTGGACATTTTTTTAAAATAGAACCAACACACAATGTATTCAATAACAATGGAGAACACAGCAATATTAATAAAATAACCATGGAATGACAGCTTTAAACCTACCAGTGACTGTGCATCTCTCCTGTTTCTCATTTGTCAACAGTATAAAGTCACAAAGGTGAATGTGGACGCTCACTCATCACGTGACTTCCTCAAAAACCAACACCACCTTGAGTATTTATACCCTCCGTTTTCATGGTCACTTGCCTGCCACGCACACACACACACACACACATAGGGTTTAACAGACCTCGTGCTGTTTGCAAAATGACTCACACCTGTGCTCGCTAAAAGGGTGATGGCGAGATGATACCCTTAAGATGCAGTGGAAGAGCGGTGAGATAAGAGGAGGAATGCTCAGCGCTTTCCTGTCTGTCCCCCTCTGGCTACATGCCGATGACCAAAGTATTACAACCCTCACAGTGACGGAAGCTCAACACGAGAGCCGGACCTTAGAGATTAGCATCCACTCATCTCCTCTTTAAACATAGAAACTGGGGGTCACACGAAGTATGGGTAGGGTAGGGGTTGGGGGTGGACATAACATCACAAGTAATGTTTTAGTATATTTTCTTCATGCAACTTTTTTTTTCCTACTATACTAACTTGAAAATGTGCTTAGCCAGATTAGGTCTTGCAGTACCTGAAAGATATAATATGTTTTTGTTGGTTTGTTTTTATGATTTTATTTTCATGTGAGAGAGTTGAGTTTAGTGACTGTGTGTTGACAGTGTTCTGCTCTCCTTACCATTAGCCAAGTGTTCTGTACAGGAAAAAGTATTTATCAGAGAAATAATCTAAACACACTGTCATAAAAATGAATTGCCATTTCCTCTGCTAAAACAAGGTGTGAGTATTTGCAGACTCCATGTCAGTTATTTTGGGACGTAGTTGTGGAAAAGTGGAGTGTGATGCTTGAAAGAGCCGGTTGTTATTACAGGTCAAATGATTTGGAAGAAGTTTATCTAGGCCAGTTCACACTCATTACGTGGTTAAATAAACATATTTTTTCTCAACACAGTTCTAATATTCTAAATACATGGTAATATTTGCTAATATTATACACAACAATAATTTAATTAACACAATGGAAAAGTTGGAGCAGTGCTTATTTGCTTTTCAGAAATTGAGACATTTAAAAAAGAAAAAGAATCATGCATTTATCATGGTTTAGGGAGTGGATTGGAGGTCAAGTTAGTGCTAGGCCATATAACCTCAATTCGATATCATGATAAATTGGCCAGTTTTACTTCAATAACACTGCAGATCAGTTGGTGGGTGGGGGGGGTGGGGGGTCACTCTCATGCGTTTCAGTCTGTAAACGCAAATGTCAGTTTCCATTCTTTCTTTTTTTTTTAAACATATATTTATTGTTTGTTTTTTCATTCATACAACAAAGGAGAACAATTTGAATATGGCAGAGCAAAAGAGAAAAATAAATGAACATCTATCTAAGTTGAGTCACGTGAAAATATTGTGAGGTGTTTCCTTAAATGAAAAGGTTGTTTCATGCTTTGGAAATGTAATCCATGTTCTATTTTGACCCTCAAGGCCACTGTAGTATTGCTGTGTGTGGCTGCGTTTTATGAGATGTGTCACCCGTGTTTACTAAAATACAAAACATCAACACCTCAGACGAGCAGTAGCATGTGATCAGTATACACACATTCACAGTCACACATGGATGTTATGCAGTATTTGTAGTTAAAGGTGTAAATCCCCTTTCATTTAACACCATATTACTCACCTCTTAGAACATACAATGTGCTTTCCTGATCTGAGAAGCACCGTCCTAGCCATAATATAAATCAGGCGTGTTTGTACTTGGGGGCAGGTTATCTTTTACCCAGCCTTGGAGCAAGATGAATTGTAGCCCAACGAGACAGACAGAGACCCTAAATGGAGAGAAGCGTGTTCTGTTCTCCCTTCATTATTCTCCTCTCTTCAGTGTTCTCCTTCAGCTTAGATTTATATTTCCCAGTAGATTTGTTTGTGCAAGGGAAAGTTTTATGGTCAGATCTCAAATACATGTTCTATATTTTTGCAGACTAAAGAGTGCACCTGAATATAAGTGGAACCCACTAAATTTTAAAAGTAAGTAATATTTTTACATATATCTAATCTGCACTGGACTATAAGTTGCAGATGTCCATGTTGTTAACACAATATATTTACACAGAAAGACTTTGTAAATATTTATTTCTATGCCTGAACTGATTGTTTCTAAACAGTGTCTGTAACACAGCAGTAAAACATTTGATTAAAGGTGCCATTCCACTGGAAGCCACTTTTCCACACTCCTTTTAGAATCTGTTGGGTCACCCCGAGTTACCAACACATGGTGCCTTTGCTGCGCGGTGTGTCACCTCTACTGGCTGTATTTCCCATTCATAGAAAATAACACAGAGAAATGATTGACTCAGAAAACACCTGTTCACAATACATCACAAGAACATTGGCGTCACCCATGTGGGGTTAAGCCTGTCCCCCATTGCAGCGAATCTGAAGTAGCATTAGCAGCAAGAGAAGATGATGCCACAGTTGCTGCACAAGCTTGAAAAAAATGGTGGAGCAAACTGGTTCATGTGCTTTCTGTGGAAATAAAGCGTTGTTTTTTTTTTCCTGCATATTTTCAAAACAACCAACAGCACGAAACCTAGCTGGATGCTAGTCTGGGATAGTAAACACACACAGAGCAAGAGGGGGGGGTTCCTTCACGCATTCTGAGCCAATCAGAGACGCCTCATCACTGTGTCATGGACATGTATGAGGAAGTACCAGTAAACTATGTTGTTCAACCTCAAGTCATTTTTCTACCCTCCAAAGACAGCTGGAAACAAAGCAAACAGCAAGCAGATGTTGTTGGTTTTTTTTTTAATAGAACCAACACACAATGCATTCAATAACAATGGAGAACACAGCAATATTAATGAAACAACCATGGAATGACACCTTTAAATAAAACATAAAAGTCATTTCTGGCTTTATTCATCTTTGTCCTGTGACTGAAACTATTGAAGTCATCTTCTTCAGTGTCTGAGTCAAACATCCTCAAAAAAACTGGAAAATATGGAAAATATAAAAGCCAGCGCTGGTCTCTGTGGACCAGAACCCCACAGAGCTCAGGCCCAAAAAGCCCTGAAATCCAGGTCTGAATTGACAATATCTTCTTGGGTGACTTCACCCCGAACAGATGGGTTAGACTTCACAACGTCATCTGACTCCATCTCCTAATTGGGTCTCACCTATTGACATGGCTCAGCACACGCTGTAGTTACCTAAGAGATGTAAATGTGTGTGTGTGTGTGTGTGAGTGAGTGAATGTGTGTGTGTGTGTGTGTGTGTGTGTGTGAGTGAGTGAATGTGTGTGTGCCTGTTCTCAAAATAATATCTCGGTTCACATGATAGTTCACAAAATATTATCTCAACCTTGGCCTTAATACCTCACATGTGCTGGTCTGTCTGGCCACAGCTCTATTGCAGCAGATATATTATAGGTAAAATAATTAAATAATGCATATACTAACAGTAATAATATATAAACTAATAATAACAATATGTATTTCTTCATGTGCTTTCCATGATGGAGTGTGCAATTTTGCATTGCATGTGCTAAACATTAGCGTCTTGTTCTTTGCATTGATCTCTTCATTTTTGCACTTCCTGCTAGAGCACCCCCTGATGGATGTTAGCCCAAAAAAATCCATACAGTTGCCGCATTGTTGCATAAGCCACAGGGCTCAAAGTGTGGAGAAAATAGTAGCGTCGCATAGTCCGGAAAATATGGTAGATGAGTTGAAGTAATAATCACTTCCTGTTTTCCTGTGTTTCCTTGACGACCCGCTCCGAGGTTGTCAAGTGGAATACCTTCTGTTCACGATTGGACATGATTGCTTGTTGCTGTTCTGTGAAAGTAACACTTGTTGCCACAGAAAGATGACCACAGCACAAAAGAACAAGTGGTGTGATTGAAGATAAGAGGGGGAAAAATGGTGTCCTTTACCCAGAAGGGCCATTTCTTTCTGACATGAGTCCATCCACTTCTTGTCATTTATTTCACGATTATTTCTTGACCTTAATGACTACCTCTCATCACATCATCTCATCCTCGTCTTTCATTTTGCATGCACTCTGCAAAACCCTTCATTCCCTTTTTTCCCTTAGGTTTTTACCTCAGCTCACCCATTACCTGAACCCCCCCCCCCGTCCTCTTGCATTATCCTCCTCTCCTTTTTCCATTCATGGCCATCTCTTCACCACATCGCTCTCCATCATACTTATCTTGACTGGAGTGGACTTGCTGGGGAATGTTTCTCTTCAGGAGTCTGTGATGTCTGGTTGTTTCTGGCACTTGAGGGCACAGGAAAAGCTTTGACACTGTGAGGGTGGGTAGCAAATGACAGGATGGATGACAAAAGGGGAATACGAGGAAAAGAATGGGTAAGGGGGATTCTGAAACAACAACCGCAGTTCTGGCCTTGAGTTTTCTTTTTATCCAAACAGAAAGCAGGCGCCATGAAGTCAAAGCACCTCTGGCAAATCTCACATGTAGGAATTTAGCAAAGTGTGTACTTCAAGGTCCAGTTTGTATGTTTTAAGGGGATTTAGAAGCATTGAATTGCATGCAAATATAATTTGCATGGTTTCGCTTTAATTCATGTATAATTACCTGAAAATAGAAACCATTGTGTTTTTGTTACTTTAAAAACAGCCATTTTCATCTATAGAGGAAGTAGGATATGTCCTGTTTTCACTATTACTACTGTAACAGAATCAACAGATTCTTTTTCCTGTTTTATAGTAGGTGGCACCCTGCATTATAGTGCATTACTGTAACTCACTGTGGACCAGAGTATGATGCCTTCAACTAAAAAAAACCAAAACAAACTCCAACCGTGTGAGGAACTCTTCATTTTTTTATTGGCCACCCTATGGGTAACTGAGGAGGAGAGCATTTATTTAATTCTGATCTCCAACTTTGTCTCTAGCTGCCAATTAATATCACACAGTGCACTATTAAAGCTGTAGTATGTATTTTTTTTATTTTATTTTTTTTCCATCACCGGACAAAAATATTTCATTGAAACAGTCTCGCAGGGAAAAAAAATACATATATGTGCCGTACTCAGTTTATAAGCTGTAGAAAACCTTCCAATAAACAAAGGTTGACAAAGGAACATATGTGACCCGCCACCACGATACCAGGCATAAGTCGCGCTGAGCCGTTCAGAGCTACAGCCAAATTTAGGCTGGAAGGTGATTTGTTATTTGTGTTTACACCTTATCAAAAAACGGTACCGTAACACCTCTATGTTCAGTTCCTGTGGTCATTACATTGAAATCCAATCAATAAAGGTGTTTATTGGGTCAATTATTTAAGCGGTGACAAAAGTTTAAGGATTGCGAAGCAAAGACAAAGACGACTTCCACCTCTTTTCGCCGAACAAACCGATCTCTGTTCCGTGAGTAAACATCCAAGTGTTTGGTACGAGGTAAAAGCTTATATTGAATGTTCTTGTCCAATGGCGTAAGCCAAATGATTATAATACGTTGCAATTCTGTCCTATTATTACAATATATAAAACTTCTGTGACATGTCCATCAGACTGTCCTTTAACATCTGTGAATATTTTTTGTCAATCGGATACGAATTATTATGCATTGCTAAAGACTTCCTACCCCAAAACAATCCAAAACTTTAACGGACAATATCTAAAAATATGCAAATTGCATGATAGGTCCAACTGTGGATATTAAAATGACCATAACTTTGGTTCTACTTATGATAGAAACATAATTTTTTCACCATTTTAAACCTTAGTTTCCACTCTACCAAGCTACACAGATAACTCAGTTTTGATTTCCAGACACTTATGCCTGGTTTCGTGGTGGTGGGTCACATATGTGGTGAAAAGCAGATGTCATGTCGAGGTCAGCTGCTTTAATTCTGGGTTCTGTGCCAAATAAGCATGTTCAGTTTACATCTGGATAATCCGATTTGTAGTACAGGGCAAATCCGTAGCACCACACTGCCTCACTATGTGCTATGTTGTGACTTATTTTACTTTATTAAAAATTATACCCACTGTTTCCACTTGCATATGTTGCAAATTAGATAATAATTGAAATTAAAGTTCATCAGTTTGCGTAGTGTCTAACATCGGTAGGGCCCATGAACACATACTTAGACCTTTTTTTATTTGGGCTGCATTATTGTTATTTTTGAAAAGGTTGTCTTTATTATGGCCAATATTGTGATTGCTATTTAGATTTGAGTCGACTTGGTTGTTTATCAAGGGAAATGCACAGATTACTCATTAGCAAAATGTCAGATCATTATACTTTTATTTTGCATGATTAACATAGAACAGCTCTTTCCTCTACAAGTATCACCATTTTCCTTCTTCACTAAAATTACCCTAAATTATCCTAAATCTATACATTTAACTTATAGCTTTTTGTGGTTACCTTCATGAAAAAAAGAAAGCTTATCCTTTCTAATTCTATGGTTTTGTATGAGGACCCAAAAAAAAAAAAGAAATCTGTCGACAGAGTTCACAATTACTATCCAAACACAGGAGTTAAAAAAAAAAAAAAAAAACACACAGCAGATTCTACTGCATACTGTTACATGACCCAGTTTCAGCCAAGGTTTAGCTACCAGACAGATGCCGTGACATTTAACTCTAGAATTCTCTGGTATACAAAGGTGTTCATGATTGACTCAATGATGCCAAGGTGCGGACACTACATCCTCTCACCCCATAAGGCCAAACAAAATAATACGTGTGGTTCCGGTCACCCGACCGACCCAATTTTTTACGACGAAAATGCCGACTATGTACACATTTTATCACTTTGTCAAAATAAATTAAATATAATGAACCGGCCGACTGCCGACACTTATCTTCGAAATTCCCAATGACAGATGATGAGAGAATTTATTTCTCCGTATTTAGTCCGTATTCATATTTACCAACATCTGTCACCTGTCTGACCACCGTGATTTATGACTAGCGACAAACGACGAGCCATATACATCGTGTCCATGTCCATCAAAACAACCCTCAATGCATGTGATTGCTGCGCCAGTTTTGATTGGCTGTTCGCCTCTTGATGAATCAGAGTACATCGTCTGTTAATTTCCCACTCACTTCACACTTCGTTTGTTTCAAAAACACCACCGTTTCTTTATTAATTGGGAAGATCGTTTCTTATCTTTATGGAGCATCTCTTGGTCACAAAGACTTGTGTGCCTGGTGTGGGGAACCAAATACAAATCCTCTTCCAGAGCTAAAAAAGAAATTTAAAACTGTACTCCCGCTCTGTCAAGATTGTAAGAGGAATGACAAGAAGCCAGTAACAAAACCGCAGTATGGCAAGAGGAAATAACTTGAACAGTAAATAGATAGCTGTATATGTCCACTAAAGCCTTCAATACTGGGGCCTTTATTTCATTGAAATAATATTTAGATGTGGATAGAATTTACATTTGTAGTTAAACTGTATTTTTGTTGAAAAAAAATCAATAAAAGACAAAATGTTGATGTCAAATCAGATTTTATTGTATTTCAATGAACTAAAATTAATTTATGCTCTCTTAAAACATTCTGTAAATATACATGTACATGTACATGGCAAATCTGAGGCAATGTGTTGATTTTCTAACTGCTGGAAAGCATAACTGATATTAAATCTTAATTTTTGGAGCTTCTTTTTAGAAGACGGGTATATAAAATTTTAAATAAAATAAAATATGGATGACCGACCTACCTACCCAATTTTTCCTATCCATGTGATGGGAACCACATATATTATTCTGTTTGGCCTAACAAGCCAAAGTCACCCATCAGACCAGACAGACAGTGTTTGTGTGGGTGTACTGTACTATGTTTGCTTTTTACTTACTGTGGCTCTGTGCATTATGGGTAAACATTAGACCGATTATATTGGGCTGATATTTATATTTTTCTTCTTGTATCATATCAGCCTGCTGCATTGGCCTATATGCTCTTTCTTTCCTGCCATAATTTACTGACAGGCAAAGTTCACAGCACCTCCATGTTCTTGGAAATACTGCTGTTCATACTGAAAAAAAAGGATTTTATGGTGTAGTAATATTTATTAGGCTACGTCAGAAGTTTTATTTTTCAATTGTAATTCTGATATTTGTTATCATCATCTCGTCATCTGAACCAGCTTCATCCTCACTAGGGTCACGGGGGTCACTGGGGGTCTAATCCAGCTACAAAAGGTGAAGGCGGGGTACACCCTGTATGAGTCTCCAGTTCATCTCAGGGCTGAACATATATAGACAAACAATCACTCTCACATTCAAACCTATGAGCAATTTAGATTAACCAATTAAACTATCAGTGCATGTGTTTGGATGGTGGGAGGAAACCGGAGTACCTGGAGAAAACCCACGCAACCACGGGGACAACATGCAAACTCCACACAGAAAGGTCTGGTGTGGGATTCGAACCAGGGACCTTCTTGCTGTGAGACACAAGTGCCAACTACTACACCACTGTGACACCCTATTTGTTATCATCAAAAAAATCTGTATCAGCTCCGGTTATTGGCTTAAAAATATCAGTGACCTGTATCGGTCATCAGCTAAGGCTGTTATAAAAAAAAATAATTATTAATTAATTTAGCTAGGGCTAAACAATCTATCATTTCGGATCAAAAATTGCGATTTCAGACAACATGATTTTGGAATTGTCAAAGCTGCAGTTTTTTCCAGTACTCCTAAGTGACCCAGGTTTTGATTCATTAACTATTTTACACATGTATGCCACCTCCCTTACCATCCTGCTGAACTCACACTCTGAAACGGTGCACTGCATGTTCTGGAGTCCAATCAATATAAAAGCTGGTCATCAATTTCAGAAAAGGCTTCAGGGAGACCAGAAGTGGAGTGAGAAGGTTTGAACCTAAGTTAAGACAAAGTTGGTTCAGTTAGAAAAACTGCTGTTGCTCAAGCACTCACTGCAGCCCCGGCATGGGCAAACTATTCAGCAAAGGGTCGTTGTGGCTGCAGGTTTTCGTTCCAACCATCCAAAAGTTCACAGTTTGACCAATTAACTCTCTGAAGACTGAGATCAGTTGATTAATTGAATCAAGTCAGGTGTGTTGCTGCATGGTTGGAACAAAAACCTTCAGCCACACCAGCCCTTTGTGGATAGTTAGTTGCCCATTCCTGCTGTAGCCTATGTATAGACTCACTGTACCCTACACATAGCATGTTTCTTGTTAATAAATAGATCTACATTTGAAATAATTTTTGGACTTTAGTTTTCATTCTTGCAGTAGAGTTATGGCATGTATTCTTTGAATGTTATTATATCAGTTTCTGTGATATTTGGAAATATTACTGACCACTGAAACCACATTTGAAGAAAAAAGTGAATGAAATTGAAATTGCAGTATCTGCCAGAAAAATCGTAATTAAGTTTTTTTCTATAGCCATAGCAGCCATAGCCATATGCCATCGCATCTGCCCCAAAATTCCATATTAGTTAATCACTCATCTCATCTTTGGGCTTATCTGTCCAGGGACATCATTCCATGTGTCTTGTGTTTTTTTTTTCAGATGCAACTTTATGCCATGTTTCATTTAGACACACTGGGCTTCCTTCCTTTCCAAGCCACACTGAGGACAGCCATATTTATTCATTCTTTTTCTAATTGTACTGTCATGAACTTTAATATTTAACATGGTAATTGATGCGTGCAGAATCTGAGATGGAGCTCTTGGACTTGGTTTGTGAGTGAATTTGCTGTGATTAGTGCCTGATTGGTATTGGATTTTTGGGGCTGATGCTGATACCGATATTGGAGGGTAAAATAAGCATGTGCATCTGATGTATCAGCTGATCAGTCGATGTCCGATATTGGCTGATAACCAATATGTTGGCCGATATATGAAATAAAAACATTCATCTTCACAGGATATAATCATCTTATATTACTTAATTGCGGACATGGGGACTGACAGTTGCAAAAATCTTTTTTCATCTCTCAAAGATAAATAACACATGGGGTGGGGGTTTCAGACAAGGACTAGCTGGAATGTCCAGTTGGAGTGTGCGCTTGGCTGGGGTGGTTCAGAGTGGGAGACTAGCTCCATCCTTGCTAGAATGTGGGGGTAGAGGTCTGTGATTTCACGTGCACATGTGTGGGGAGTGCTAGCCTGACTGTCAAATCAGAACTGACAGACTTTACTCTAACTCTAACTCATGCAGACATGTGCATAGGAGCAGCGAGTGACAGGAACTCTGCAGCAAAAAAAAGCTCAAATTCGGTTACATATTGGCCGATACCAATTCATCAGTGAGACCCTATATGGGCGTGATAAATCGATTGGGATCTAGCTGAGATGTCCCTGAGATTACCAACTGAGTGAGATGTTTTCCACCTGTGAATAGTCTCTCACTGCAGATTGATAGATTTCAAATAGTTTGAAAATGGCCGTAGAACCTTTCCAGACTGACAGGCACCAGTAAATGCCTGTCTAAGCTTTTTGCCGATGTATTAAACACACCTGAATTCCCCAAAATGAGCAAACTATGAAAAACTTTACTTTTCTGCAAAGGTGCTCACATTTGTCAATGATCAATAAACCAAGGGCATTTGCTAAACAGCACCTGGCTGATGCTTTGAACAAGCACATAAACAGAGAGACCCTGACATATAGAGACACTATACAGAGGATAAATGGTGGAATTTTTCTCACTGTTTCACAATTTTTGCTTCATTTTATTAAATCAATAATGCCATAATGGAATGTGGTTTTCACTGTTTACAGTGGTGAATAATTTTAAGGACAAAAGCATTTTTTATATGTCTGAAATCATGTTTCAATATAATGGATTCATCTTGACTGCTGCCACCAGATCCACCTTCGAATATCCTTTGAGTGAACACGACAACTAGAACAGATATAGTTGGACTTCTCCCTTTGTACCCAAGATAGGGGACCCCTTTTGGAAGAATCCTACCAATTTCAACTTCTTTATGAGTAGCATGAGTCATCCAAATGGTGGCACATTAGTTGAAAATCACTTTGTTTTTTTTACATAAATCAAGCAATAATAGTCTGATTGAGATCAAATTTGGTTCATATTGGTCATCTTACAAATGTATTCGCTACCATCCAAAGTTCATATTGTGTCATTTTTCTTCACTAGGTGAAGTTTTGTGGGGGGACAAATGGTTCTCTGACAATTATTCTGCCGCAATCAGGTCAATGTAGCTCAAACTGAGTTCATATCAATTATCAACAATTATGGTGTATATATTTATGTGTCTTGGGGGATATCAGGGATATGCTCTTGCTGTCTGGTCCTGACATGTTTTCGTTATGTTTTAATGTATTAAACTATAAGATTCTTTATGAACTTTAAATACTTATACTTTTATTAATAATAATAATAATAATAATACAATTACTTTGGTCAAATTGTGATATCTGTGTAACTTTACTCTATTCTATTAACACTGATTAATTTATCATCAGTGACTACAACCTGAAAAAAAATTATGACTTAGGCAATTATGTTCCAGAGGCTAATATGTTTTCTGCAGTTATTCTTTAGGTCCCATAAAATAAACCGTATACTAAAACCAAGACAGAACCAGTGTCTAATAGCACTCCCATTCCACACTGTCAGCGTGAAGCTCCACGGTCCTGAGCTAGTATAAAAATAACTTGATGCCACATCATAACAACATGTCATCTCTCAATTAGCCTCTATGTCTCACTTTATTTGATCTGCTCACCAATATCAAAAAGGGACATTGGAATTTGACAGTGACTACTTTACATTTGACCATATGTTGGCACAGAGGTAGGTTTTGGGAAAACTGCCCGTGTCCAGTTTTTGGATCCTCACTCCTCATCACTTAATCTGTCAGCATGGGTGCAATGGCATTTAAGGAATATCAGTTATCCAGGCACATATGGGCTATGACCTACCTACCTATTACAGGGAGGTCACCATGCAGATCTGTACCTGTAGCTGTTTTTGTTCAGTCCCAAAATAAACTGTGCCTGTGTGGAGGACTTACCAGGTGTGTCCTCGGGTCCAAGACTTCATGCAAATTGCAACGCAGCCCATTTTTCTCTGCAGACATTTATGTGCAATTTCCTTTGTAAAATATTACATCCTCGGTTTACTTCTAATTTCAAGTGCTATAGAGGATTTATAATTTAGGTTTATGGGAAGAATTTACTTTGCTTTTTAAAGTGTTGAAGAAGGTTGTGAGGCGGGGGTTTATTTCTGGAAACCGATCAAGGACAGTATACGTCGGAATAAATTTACTTTGTCCTTAGTATTTATTAGCAGTATATAATATATCTTTTTATTGTAGAGCTAGAAGATGCTTTTTAACCTTTTCCTTAATGAGACCTCTTATTTTCTCCTTTATGTAAATGCACCCACTCTTCCCTCTCTGCACTGTTTAAATTTGAAGCTTGTGTTGCAAGATAAATGGTGACCTTTATCACCACCAACAGAGACAGACAGAAACAAAGACACACATGACATCTTCTCTTTTTTTGTTTCAGTGGTTATGTGTATTTGGCTCTGCATTCATATCAGGTTTCTCTCCATGTTTACCAGGCAGCCTGCTTTCCAGACATTGTGACTAAAGTGGCTGGCTGCACCCTAACCGTGCAAGGCCACGATGAGACGAAAGTTTACCCGGACCGCACTTGCCTCATATCGATCTCCAAACTGCTCTTCTGCTTTTGGCTTTATGGTGTATTGATGTGTTCTCGAATGACTCACAGAGTGCATTTACGCATGCTTTTGAGTCACACACGGATATATTGAAAACTGTGTGACTCACACAATCAACATTTGCACTGGAAAATGAGGCTGGGGCGAATTAATACTTAGTAAATACATTGGAGATTTGCTTCATAAAACAGACTAAAGAGAGTTTTAACAAACGAGGAGGATTATATAAATCATTTATGAGTAGTAATGTCCGTAAATTAAATGAAATTGAAAGCGCAAATGTGAACAATGAGATGATTTTCAGTCGTGTGGAAATTAATACATTCTGCCAACATCCAGGGTGTAAGCTTTACAGGGATTTAGGAGGATCTTGTCACAGAAATGGAATATAATACCCTTTATAATGCAATGAATCATTTGCTGCTCTTCCTCTGATGGTTTATAAGACCGGCAGGTACCATCAGATACTATTTCAGAGCTTTGGATAGAGCCAAATCGACACTAAATGCCTCATAAAATCATACAGGACTGAGACTGATCGATCCTGTACCAGTTTGTATCTGCGTCATCATGTTTTGACATGGGACACCAATGCCATGGTAGTTGGGAAATATCTGAAAATAGCAAAGGAAAATTTAATATAGGGTGTTTTGGGGAGAATTCTAACTTAGAATGTAACATTTCTTAAAAGTCTTGAATTCATAAATCTGTCTTTAATACCTCAAGAAAGTGCTTAAAAGGTATTACATTTTATATAGGTTGTCTTAAGTCATGTTCCCATAAATTGCCTTAAATGTGTTTGTTAAATGTTCAAGCTGCAAAAAAAGTAATGCTAGTCTACTCAGTTCCACCTGTAACAACCCGACAGTTTATGTTGAAATTAGGAGCCAATTCTTGCTAACTAATGCCTAGTGAGAAATGGCTCTCAGTGGTGGGAATTACAGTGTTGGAGAAAGTAAAAACATTGTCTGAAATTGTAGGAGTTACCCTTTATGCCAGTATCAGTGTGAAATTAGTCCTAAAAATTGTATAGTTTAAATATATATATATATATAACTGATATGCTCATCAATTATGAGCCAGTATGCAGCCTTATATCCTTGGGCAGGAGGCTCCTGGCTGTTCCAAGGTCCAAGGTCCTAGCTTAAATCTAAAGGTGACCATGCTTTCTCCACCAGTGCCCCTTGACTTTGGAATTAGGTTTGCAGAGACAATCTTCTCAAAACACATTTTAATAGACTTGCTTTCATGTGATGTTGTCTCTTTTTTAACCTTTCAATTTAAAAAAATTGTTTTTTTAATGTTTGGATTTTAATTTTACCCAGTTATGGTTCACATACCATCACACATGATGCTGTTCTACTCCATTCCTTCGGTTTTGCATGGATCTGACACCATCATATTGGTTTTTTTGCCATCTTTACCAGCATGCATTCACACTTAGTCATGCTTTATGTTGTTGTACTTATCTCTTTTATTGTGTTTTTAAGTCATCATAACTTGTAGAAATGTGTTTCTACCATTGCACTAAAGACAACATGATAACCAGTTGACATTTTACCTGCAGTGGAAGTGCACCATGCTGTTTCTAAAATGAAGTACAGTCAGGTCAAGTTGAGCTGCTAATGTCAGTAGAAAAGCCAAAATTTTGGATTTTCCGTTACCTGAATGCATTGTTTATATCTACAGTCCTGCCAAATGGACACAAACTCTTTAGCATCATAGTGTAGGTTATACAGAGGAAGCTTGTGATCTCTCCATAGCATATCTTAAAAATTATGAATTTGAACATTAGCAATATAAGACAGAATTTATTAATAACAAAGGCAAAGCTCAATTAATCTATGTTATACGACCATTTCGTGCCATTTTTGAGCGTGAGGTAATAGAACTTGACAGTGCGGTGGATGAGTTGTGTTATCCATCTGACAGACCTACTTTTAAAATGACATGACGGGTGGGCTACGGCAAAAGGAGTTTGTGCAGAACTGATGCAGGCTGGTGGACAGCGATTTTCCTACGATATTTAGCAGCATCATTTCCTGTAACATCTAATGTTTTCTCTGTGTGTGATGCTTTAAAATCAGCTTTTAACATAACATGGCTCGACCTCGCAGTGTGACTAAGTGAGCTAAGTGAGCGCACAGCGGGACGTAAATGGCTGTGTGTGTGTGTGTGTGTGTGTGTTTGAGCCAACAAAGAAAGTGTTTTCTTTTCTCAGTGACCGACTAATGAGGCTCAGTGATCGGCCAAGATTTTTTTTTAGAAATTTCACCATCCCTAGTGTTGGGCCAGTATTTCTATTTAAAAAAAAAAAAAAAAAAAAAAAAAAAATTACATACAGGCGGTCGTGGCTCAGGAGCTAGAGCAGGTC
Source organism: Siphamia tubifer (assembly GCA_020466265.1). Classification (NCBI taxonomy): domain Eukaryota; kingdom Metazoa; phylum Chordata; class Actinopteri; order Kurtiformes; family Apogonidae; genus Siphamia; species Siphamia tubifer. The sequence goes on along the minus strand of CM035793.1, from coordinate 15,693,408 downwards.
ATCCAATAATTGAAGGGTTGGCAGTTGGAATCTCACTCTGTATTGTTTTGTCCTTTGACAGGACACTTGACACTACTCTCCTCCAGGGCTGCTACTCATACTAGTCTATGGGTGTGTGTGGTGGTCAGAGGAGCCATAGGTGTGAATTGGCAGCCACGCCTCCATCAGTCTGCTCCAGGGCAACTGTGGGTACATATGTAGTTTACTACCACCAGAGTGAGGATGTGTGAGTGAATGAATAGTAATAATAATATAATATATAATATAAATAATAATAACCTGGAATTTCCCCCAGTGGGACTAATAAAGGAATATCTAATCTAATGGATTCACTCTATGTACATTGAGTATGCATTAATAGAAAAGTGCAATATGAATCTAATCATTATTATTATTATTTTAAAAAAATATATATATCCATCTGCTAATCTAAATTACATTTTGTGAAATATTCAGTAAATGTAACTACATTTTATAAGTATAAATCTACTTTAATTGTCACATGATTGTAGTTCTCTTTATAAAATAGTCTGGATTTAGATTTTTAAGGCACCTTTTAATTAATATGTCCATACTTTAACTGTATAATATTAGACATGGCTTTTTTCGGTGATCACAGATGTTTGTCTGTGGTGCGTACTCTTCTACACTATTGTGAGACTTCTATTCTATTCTCAGTCTCTACAAACACCTACTTCTGTCACTCACACTCCGCCTCTACCACCCTCTCTTCTTGGGTTGTGTCGTACTGCCAAGGTCAAATTAATCAACTCAAGCTGACCTCTGGCAACTGAGAGAGATACTAACACACACACACACACACACACACACACACACACAGGAAGGGAGGTATTTATGGAGCCTGCGCTAATAATAGAACCAAGAGTCCATCTGCAGAATTGATTTATGTGGGTCTCTGCACGTCGTTGTTTGTGTCATGTTTTTTTTTTTTTTATCTCTTTTCACTTGCATTTCTCCAACTTACAATTCTCAGAACTTATAGACGATATGAGCAGTTGGAGCCTATAGACATGTGCTAGACACAGACGCAGAATTGAGTTTACACACACTAATGTATATATATACGACAGTGAGAAGATGTGAAAAGCCATGCAGGTGTCACTCAGCCCCAGTGAAGATTCCTGGGATGAGATTTTCACACATCTACAGGGGAACCTGAGAAGTGTTGAACTCATGACCCTCCCTTCTCTTTTTTCCTCAGTGCTGGGTCAAGCGGAGCACAGGTTTAACTAAGGACTGCGAAAAACACTCTGAAATCTCTGAGCTCTGCTGCTCATGGAGTTTTAAGATGTGGTTCGTGAAAGGTTTGGTAACTTTAGGAGGAGTCCTCAGGAATTTCAATAGCAGCACCGCACTGAATGTACAGTGCAATACATATTAGAGTAGATTGGATTAGATTCCTTTTATTGTCATTGCAAATAAATACAACAAAAGTTTAAAGCACATGATAAAAACAGGGCCTATAAAAAATAAAGTTGATTTCATTCATTCATTCACCTGCACTATACACATGCATGCAAATAATAGTGAACAGGTAGTTAACATGCTAAGAAAATAATTTAAATAATTAAGAATTTTACAATAACTATCATTCATATATATATATATATATATATATATATATATATATATATATATATATATATATATATATATATATATATATATATATATATATATATATATATGGGGACAACATCATTATATTTATTTAAGTAATAACCTCCAACTTGCTTGTATACATATACATTTGCACACAGAGGGCTCAAATAGCCAAAAGTGTACAAGTACAGTACATGACAGCGGGACAAAGCGGTTGGGGCATATATTTTCACTAAAGCTGTTTGTCCTAGCTGGGCAGCACTTTAGCCTTAGTGCTAGCAGAATCCCAGACTAACATATACTCTCATATACTCTTTCCTGCAGCGTGTGCATGATAATGTATGTGCGATGCCTGTTCATTCTTGGTTTTGTTTGTCTTCATATTTCCATCCAGACACCAGTGCAGTGTTTAGTCTCTTCCATCTTTATGCTTTATGGGCTGGTTGTGATGCCTGTCACTACTGGATCAATTGAGCATTAGCACATGCTAACTCTTCTGGACAAACTTCCTAAAACGTGTTGACAGACACATTCATAGTCATTCTGTGCTGCACATGGTTTAATTTCATTACAAATTTTTATCAGATTAATCATGACAATGCATTGATCCACATCAATGTGTTGGTTTCGACTGCCATAAATATAAGTAATATTGATGGTTATTAATAAAAATAGGCATTAAGAAATGACTGCGCTGATCAAGCAACTACCATTTGCTCTCACAGCATCATGTCTTAGGTTTTATGTCTTCCCATCTTTAATTTTTATGATTTAATGCATGAGCAGCAGGTGCTGATATTTTCTCTCCTCTATACTCAGAGCTAAACTCATGAACACATGAAGTATGACTTCAAGGTTAAGTGTATCTGTTACTGATGTTGAACATAAACACAAGCTGCATAAATTACAGGAGAGAAGTCAGGATTAATTAGTGTAGGAGTAGGTTTAGTATAGATAATGAAAAGCTTTAACTAAAACTAGAAATGGAAACATTTTAACAACGGGAACCAATACATAATAGAACTGGGGTCAAATTTGCTTTAGTTTCACTCCAGCTCACACTGAGTAATATATGAGAAGAAAATAACTGGAACTTTTAGTTTAGGAAAAAAACAAACATTTAAACCATATCTGATGTGTAACCTTTCTAAAGATATTAATGTGTGTGGGTAGGAACAGCCATAAGATTCTCAAAAAGGGACCATGATTTCATGAAATGGCATTATGTGTCACACTAGTTATTGTGGCGTGCTGTATATTCCCATTTTCAACTGTTGGGATGTTGTTCAACATCATTTGATCATGTGTCAATTGTTGCCAAGTTCTCCAGTTGGCCTCAGCTCAACCCTCATTGGTATTTGATGCATTGATTCAGATTAAATAGGGGGCTAATAATGGTGTGGACATACACATGGAAAACTTAATGCGTACAGATAATGCATCATTTAAAAGTGGCGTGTATATTTACATAACTCATGATATTGCAAGAGGAATTACTGAGTTTGAGGTGAAAAAAAAAACTTCAATATCTAAAAATTACACCCACACTTGATTGTTTTGACATTGACATGAATGATTCATCGCTTTGATGTTGATGTTCAGTGATGGAGATGTATTTGTAGATGTACTTATTTTTAGGTATTTATAACTTACTTTAATTCAACAGTTATCTAATTTCTTATAAAGTAAGAAAAATCCTTTCTAATTTAATTTGTCTTAAAAAAACCCAGTGTCAGTCAAATGCTTTTATCCTGCCTTTTCTGCTGTCATAAGTCGTAACTTTCTTTATATATTTTGGAAAATATAACAGAAAACAAATTAAAAGCTATATAGAGGTTATTATATGTACATGGAAATTAAAATTGAAGTACAAACTAATAAGCCACAGTTACTGTGGGTAGACCTGTACGCATACACAGATTTGGGACAAAAATAAACACTTAATGTATCCTTTTATAATCCCTAAATCCTCCTGCTCCTCTGAAACATATGATGAATCTGGATTTTCTGTGCAGCAGATATTCACCTTTGAGTTCCTCTCGCTCATCAGCACACAACATTTGTCCTTAATTTTCTGCGGCCGTGTATATAAGTGCTTGTTTATCCTCTGCTCCTCCTAAAGCTGCGACCATATGTTTTATTGGCATGTGTGCAGGTCTAGGATCAGCCGCCCAGGATGAGGAGGAAATCAAATCTCTTGGTGTCACCAGCTCACGTGCGTCTGTCAAAGTGCATAGACTACATGACTAAGGCTTAGTGTAAGTTAAACAGCAACACGTGATAAGTGGGATTTACTTTCGGTCACCGTTCAACAACTGCAGCCTCATACTTCAACTTGTAAAACGTTGCATTTTTTCCCGTGCATGCAGACAGTCTGATCATCACTGGGTAAAAGTTTCTTTTCATAGAACCCGTCGTATTTGTACCTCAGGGTGCAGGCCAGCTGCTGATAGTGAGGCCACCAGTGGTAACCAAAGGACAAGAGGATAAACAGTCTGAGCTCATCCATGCCGTAAACATCCGTCTGCAGCCAGCTGTCTGTCTGTCTGTCTGTCTGTGTTTGAGCCACTTCAACATAAAATACACTCAGGTGTTTTTCTTCCTCTTGACTCTCAGTGGAAAGTCTTCCCATTGTAAACATTATATCTAGGTTGTCCCCTAAATAGCAACAGCCGTTATGACCTATAGTATGTGTTACTGTTAAGGCCGCAGCTCAGTTTGTAGAATGGGAACAAATAGTTTTTATTTGAAGATTTGGCACAATGGCACTGTTTGCATTTGTTGAGATGAAACTTTAATGATCTGCAGGTTGAAATGGGTAATAACAGAAGCTGCTCAAACCATGCATGTTCAACCTGTAATATAATTTATATGCACTACTTTAAATAGTATGTATAGTAATTTGTCATTATTTTTTGATTCGGCACTTCTTCTGCTCTTGTGTGCTTGCTGCTGTAACCTGGAATTTCCCCTTGTGGGAGAAATAAAGTCTTATTTTATCTTACAGTGGTGTAAAAAAATAAATAAATAAAAAAATTGGATAACTTTAACATTTCTCAAATCTCAGTCAGTCACAATCTCAAATACTATTTTGAAAGATTTGTGAAAGGTCTTTTTGTGTTTGAAAAGGTACGGCAGCATCAGACAGACGTTGACAAAATGATTTCTGTTTCTTGTTAGCACGAAAAAAAAGTCAAACTAAATTCTTGACAGTTTCAGATTCATACGTAGCTGTTTAACGTTACATTTCCAAGTGATTTATGTTAATGATCAAACAGTTTTCCAGTGATCCTCCTACCTAACGAAACAAACTGTGGCTCTGGTTTTATGTCTTGTACAAGTTTTCTAAGCCTCTGAGAACACAATTCATGCCTGAACAGGGACAAGGCGCAGAGGGGGAAAGGACAGATGACAGTTGAGTTTGATTGACACATCACCATTTAATCATTTCCATGCACCAGTCAAAATGACCGGATGATGTTTTTTCAGTCCTGCCTATTCCACATGTGACAAAATTTGTATTTTTTTGGGTTAGAGCATTTAATTAATTGGTTGCAATTGGGATGTGAAGAGGATTTCAAGCATACAGTCCAAAAAAAAAAAAAAAAAGCTCCGGAAAACATCTCCTACCCTCCCTTTAAACAGATGTACAGACACTGACAGAATCCTCCCAAAGCAAACACATGATGACAGTGGTGAAGAAAAAGACCTTTTTAAAACGACAGAAAACTAGAGTAAACCCGGACTCTGGAGAATGTTGGTCTGACTTAAGCAGTTTGTCGACATTATGGTCTTATCACAGCAGATTAATTGTTTCATAGAAGACAATACACAGTTTTCACTTTGTAAATGAGTGGGTAAATACTAGTGATCTACTGAGACCGATTTTTTTGGGCTGATACTGATTTTTATTTTTAGCTCATCTGGACAAAGTTGTGATGAGCTATTGCCATTGCACTTCATCCGTCATCCCTCCATCATTGGCGTCCGTCCATCGTCCACAGTTCACTAAAATCACTTCTTCTCCCTCAATTCTCAGCAGATTTCACATCTGATTGATTTATGAGATAGATTCTGTCAAAATATGTGCCTTTGTAAACAATTTGTTGACAACTTTGTTTATTTTTCCAGTCTGGCACTAAAATCACTTCTCCTCCCTCAGATTTAAATTCTGATTGGTTCATTAGAAAGTAATTGATCCAATATTAGTTTCCACCAACAACCTCCTGCGTATCATTTAACAGCTTTAACCACAGTAACATGTCATTACCCGGTTACCTACTTTTGTTCAGTCAGATGTTACCCCAGAAGAGCTTTGGGGGCTTCCTATACCATTCACACTGTTTTTGGCACACAGTGGGGTTGATTTTTTTGATCTATCAAATGACTCACTTTTGTTGATAGCAAGACATCACAGCTGTGAGACTCAGATAAGCACAGCCCTTTTTTTCCTCTCTCTCACTCTTTTTTTTTTTTTTTTTTTTTTTTTACAACAGCCTTGGCCAATAACCGATAATCCAAAGCCAATATTTGGGGCCGATACTGATTTCTTTTCCTCAAATAATATTAAACGTACTGTAATTTTATTTAATTTTTTTAAGGAAACATGCATTGAAGTAAAATAATATTACTACTGGTAAAAAAGGAGAAATGTTTAAGGTAGAACAGGGAACATTAACATTTCACATAATAAAACACACATTCGGATAAAAACAGTGTTCAGTCACTTAAAAATTCCTTTTTGTATGAGAATACTTTTCGTAATATATCTATTAGAGTACTTTTCATATTTCATACGTACAAAAGTGTCAAAAAGAAATTATAAAAGAACATATGAACTAGGTGCTTACAGTTTTGGTATTTGTCATAAAAAAAAAAAAAACAATCGCAACTTATAATACATCTGAGTTCTTTATACATTTATTCTAAATAAATAAATGGAGATTATAAAAAGAAGGCATTTTTAGAGGAGTGATACAAATTCTGGGAAGTGAAAGAATACAAACTTCGTCCATTTGTCCTAAATGTGATGAAACATTCCACTGGACTCTGATAGAGTAACCCAATTTTTCCATTTTGAATATTTCTTAGATTGTATCATACCAATCTTCTATTATGGTGTTATTTTAATTCACTATGTCGAGTTTTGTGTGAAACAGTGGTCCTCAGACCATTATTCTGCCACTGTCATGTCAGTGTCACTCAAGTTGATATCAATTTTCTAACAATTATTGTGGATAGATTCATATATAGCAGAGGATTGTGGATATTTTGGATAATTGTATACGCTTGCTGTCTGCCCCCTAGAGCACAAGCCTCGTTTTTTTCATAAAAGTTATCTTACAGAGCTTGTCAGACGTGGTTGTCAATGTTATATATTGTCAAGACAGTATGTGTTTGTGTTCTACAACCCCTTTATTTAGACTGTTGGCAGCCATTAACTGGATTGAAAGCATAATTCACATTTTTTCAGTTCGGTTGAAAGCTGCAAGTATTGTCAATTAATGCCTTATAGAAGGGATGGTGCACTCTGGAACTGACTGGAAGGTACTTAGTTGTGGTTGTGCTGTTAATGTGTGTTTGTTTAAAGGATGGATGATTTCTACCTCTCTGAAAATGCAATCTTAACTGCTACCAGTGTATCGTACACTTTTCATAGTCCTGCAAGATACATTTGAACAGGTTTACAATGGTCAGAACTTTTTCTAGTTTGTTCCTGCTACATGTGTGCAGTTGGAACGAACAGTTTTATTAGTTGCATTCTAATGATAATTGTTTTATAGTGATTGTAATGGCCAGATGAGTTTTGCTAAGTTTAACTATTTACGAGGTGTCACATTCACCAGAGATGGTTGAAGTGTTTTCTTTTGATTTAGTGACTCACCAGCAACTATTGCTATTTTTGTCTCGGCAAGAAATAGATGTGATACCTCAAAGACCACACAACATGGAACTGACTGCCTCCACATACTGTACAGTAGATGAGGCAAACATTTGGAAATAACACAATGAAAAGGATGTAACGCGAAGGAAAAAATGAAAAGATAATTAAGTCAAAATGATGAGAATGACGTCGTAATGCAAAAGACAATGTAAAGATGAAGCGAGATGAGAAAAATGTAAAAAGAAAAAGATAAAAACATACAATTCTGAAAGGCTCAACAAGAGGAAAATGACGTCAAATATAGAAGGCAAAGCAAGATGAACACATTAGAGACACAGTGAGATCTAAAAGATGAGGCAAAATGAAAATTACAATAAAGCAAATAAGATGAAAAAGATGCAACAAAACAAAAACATTGAAAGAACTTACAAGATATAACAAGAAAAAAAAATGCATCTTTAGTTTTTGATTTTGCAGTTCGTTGCTCGATTGCATTGCTAATTTTTATTTTGGATTTGTGTTTTATTTTTATAGAACAGACAACAGATGGTTATTTTTGTTTCTAAATGTCTTTTTTTCTTGTATGTCACAGGTGTTAATCATGTGGCCCGGGAGCCAAAAGGGTCCAATTGGATGAAGTTGTCAAATGCAAATACATATTAACAGTCAAGGAAGTTAAAATCAGGTCAATTCAATGTAAAGTGGATGAGACTAGTAAAATACGATAATAACCTAGAAATAATGGAAACCAACTAAAAACACATTTTTCTCTGTGTTTTAGAGTAAAAAAAAGACTAGCCTTTTACAAAAAATGGGAATATCCTGAAATGTATGATGAATTTTACCAATATTCAGCCTGTTACCAAATGTTGTGTATATTTTTCGATCCGCTATAATCTATAAATTGTGATGCACATGTATAAATGATAAACTAAAGCATAATATTGTCAACACCGCAATTATTTTTCTTAACAATTCACATGTGTTCATGTTATATTCAAGTACAGTTTGTAGATGTAACCTTTTTTTATTGCGGATTTTTGCTTTTTCTTTTTCACTCAAGAATACAGAAAATTTTAGCGCCGAGATCATTTCATACATTTTTAACCTATTATATAATTTTTCTGGTGTGGCCCACTTTATATCATAGGCTGTGTGTGGCCCCTGAATTAAAATGAGTTTGGTCAAACAATGGTGCATCTTTTCTTTTTAAAGTGGTTGTACAGTCTCCGCTGAGTTTCTTTAACCCTTTAACTCCAGAGACTTAAGTGATTCCACAGTAAAAAATAAAATAGGATAAAATAAGCAACAAAATGACCAACAACTGCCAAAGTGATCAGTAAAATGAACAAAAATGAATAATAAACTAACAAAATAATATGTAACATGAACAAAGTAAGACACTAACAGAACACAATTGAAGAAAAATAAGAAAATAAATAAACAAAACATAGAAAAAATAAAAACTAAAATAAGCAACAACATCAACAGAAACTAATAAATATTAACATATAACATGAAAAAATACAAAAAATTAAACAAACAAAATGAAGTGTTTAAAAAATTTTATCATGACATGACGTGACAAAACTATTCAGGCGGAACAAAAAATGGACTGTCTTAGTTTCAATGGTGAAATGCAATTCATAAAAAAAAATAGATTTTAAAATCAAAACCTTTAATTTTGTGCTATTTCCCAAAATTGTAATTTGCAGTTCAACTACAAAAAAATATCCAGAAATACTGCACAAAATGTTTTATTTCAGTTTAATTACCAGCACGTTACAGAAAAATGTAGTTTAATCGCGTAGTTCAACTCCATTTAATTTATTAAGTCTCCCCAACACTGGTAGTCAAGTGTTTCAAGTTGTGCAAAATATGTTTTTTAAAGACAGTTCTGCTTTACTCTAGGAAAACATTAAAGAAAACAAACAACATATTGAACCCCTGTTCTTTTAATGACCATATTGTTCAACTTTGTTGTAAAAAAAAATAATAAACACTGACAAATGATTGCAATGGTTTCCCATAAAGTTTCCTCCATTATTTTTTTACAAAATGTTCTGGACTGACTGAACTGCACGGTAATTTATAATCCTCATTTTTTTCTATTGATTTGAGCACATTTTCAAATCAATATTTATAATTACTGTCATTTTACTGCATTGAAAAAACATCAATAGTTGATGTGTGCTACAGTCTGCACTGGCTCAGTTCAGCCGTTTTTGTTTTTTTTTTTGTTGTTGTTTTTTTTTTTTTTCTCCTGTGTAGAAACTTAGTGATCAGACAGTGATGTGTGTGGATGAGTGGAGTGTGTGTCATCACAGACTGAGCGGCAGCAGAGCTCTGGCGGTCCTCCAGATTGTTTTGGCCCTTGTGGCGGTGCATTGGTCAATTCTCTTTGGAGCCACGCCCCTAAACATAGATGGGGGTGGGTCAGCTGGTCTGTATAAAGCCGGACTAAGCACAAGTAGTAAACACTTGACACACACAGTCACTAAGGAACACACAGGAACTCTGTCCTCCCAGTTCATAGAAAGGCTCGCACAGACAGACACCTGTCGCAATCTCAAATGGCTACCTTCGTCTCGGTGAGTTTTCAGTTTCATCAGCATTTAGATCTGTCAACACTTGGACTCAAACTTGCTGACCTCTGCAGTGGTGGGCTGTTCCACCCACTTTTATCCTGTATGCATTTAAATGTTGCTAGTGTTATAGTTTTATTTTACCAATACTTCATGTGTTTCATTTCACTGTTGCACTTTTATTGTCTATTTATTGTCTCCTAAACCTGCTGTTTTTTTTTCTTATATACAT